>CM076575.1:1158146120-1158617635 GCA_034641835.2 Pinus albicaulis | reverse complement strand
GTAGGTTGATGTGGAGTGACTAAAGGCGCGTATATACGCGACATCGCAAAAAGTGAAAGCGATGCAAACTAGGGTTTAAGGTATACAAAAGAAATATCTGATCTCGATTCAAGCCTGCTTTAGCTATCCGTTGTTGATGCTTCTGACCGTGCTAAAAGTATGGAAAGGGTCCAGTATGAAAATATGATGAAATGTGGCCTGCAAGTGTTGTTCTATTGAAGTGGTTTGATCTAGTGTGAAAATTGATGAAACGTGGTCCAAGGTGGTGCTGAGGGTTGTAGCCTTCAGTCAGGGGGTTGTAGCTCCCTTCCAGGTGAGGCTGGTAAACGAGATCGGGGGGTCGTAGCTCCCTTCCAGGAGAGGCTGGTAAACGAGTCAGGGGGTTGGAGCTCCCTTCCAGGAGAGGCTGGTAAACGAGTCAGGGGGTTGGAGCTCCCTTCCAGGAGAGGCTGGTAAACGAGCGCAGGTGGGTGCCTGCATGCTGGTAGAGTCTGCACCAGCACATATGTTGTAAGATGTTTTCTGTATAATAAAATATTCAAGGCTGAGCAACTGCAACGGTGGTTTTCTCCCAACTTGGGTTTCCACCTAAAAATCCTGGTGTTTGTGTGTGATGCTTTGTGTGATGGTTTACTCTGCTCTTACTGTTCATGTTTACTATTTATTAAACATCTGATGAATGAATGATGGAATGATTTAAGTGAAGAACTAATGACATAATTAGATATCTGTGTATACGCGATTTTCATAAAGGGTATCCACGTATATACGCGAGTCTGTTTCAGGAAAGTAGCGTATGGGTTTTAGAAGCAAGAAAAAGTAAAATTGTTGAATATGCGTAAATACTGATTCACCCCCCTCTCGCATTTTCCAACAAAATCATCCATCTCATACCCGTTATTTGCATTCAAGAATTAATGATATTGTTTGCTATTGCACGCATGTCTCCAAGTTGTGCTTTGATTGTTAATATAGCTTCATTTTCCTTTTGTATCATCTTTTTTTTCTCAAATATGATCGGTATACTTGGCCAAATATCATTAAGAGATTCCATGATGTCTTCCCAAATTATCTCTTTCACCTGGCCCAAATTATTTCTAATAGCCAACTCCTTTTTCTCTTTCTGCAACCTCTCAATCAACTTTTTGTCTCTCTATGCTTCAGTTGCATGTGAACTATCAGCATTATATTTCTGAAATTGCAATAATTTTACTTGATCCTGTAATTTCTTGATCTCCTCTTCTTGAATGGAAATTTTCTAAACTTCTTTAGTGACCTACTCAACTCCATCTATAGTACTTGCTGTATAAGTTTGAGCTATAGGGATGGCTGCTAGAGGCACTGCTTCTAAAGGAACCTTTGATGTTTTTACTGTTGCTTCCTTTTCATTTATAATTTTTTCTAATACTGATTCCATCTACTTTATTTGAGCATTCTGATCCATAATCAATTTCATCATTTCTTTCTTCTGAGATTTAGTCTCTTCAATATCTTTAGCCAAAGGATCTTCTGTGGCTGGGATCTTCAATTGTTTCCTCAAAGCTATTATGTCAACATTTTTCTTCTTGATGATTTATTTTATTGCATTGACATTAGATGGATCATATCCATTTTTTATCACCATATATTCTATATTTTTAGTTCTTGTATCCTTTGTAAATGAAACCAACTTCTCCAATTTCAGTTATGACTATACATTAGCTAGTGAAACCTACAGTTTTGATAAACTTATAACCGTTTTAGTGAGAGTGGATGAATTCATCTCACCAGTTTTCTTTTTTAGCTCCATTAGATCTATTGGATGAATTTATTTTGTATCAAACTCAAATTTAGCCCTTTTATAATCTGATTCTAAATTTGGCTATGGAATTTTTTCTTGAAGAAAATAAAATTGCATCTTTCCCTTTTCTGAATCAAAGGCTGAAAGCAACCTAGTTTGAAAACTGAGAGTTTTTTTCCAAAATTGGTTGTATGTATTGGTATTTAACATTTCATTCTTTAGCTTTATCTATTTGAAAGAATCAAAGACAGTCTTCTCCTTCTCCTATGTAGCAATTGTACTAGTCTGAATGGGATTTTGCTGATCTTGAAAAGCTTTTGTTTGCTGATCTTTAAAAATTGTAGAAGTAATAGGAGTAGTAGAAGTGATTTTATCACCTGCCTATGTGGAAGGAGGTATCTCTTCGCTAATGATAATTGCTTATTTTTCTGACTCCTTGCTGGTATTGACCTTAGGATTAAGCTTTGTCTTCTTCCTGTAATGAATTTTAAACTCTTTGCTATATGAATCAGTAATTAGAGATGACTTATCTTCTCTAACTCTTGACCTTAGGATTAAGCTTTGTCTTCTTCCTGTAATGAATTTTAAACTCTTTGCTGGATGAATCAGTAATTAGAGATGACTTATCTTCTCTAACTCTTTTCCCTGCTCTTTCCTGTGCAATAGGAGTATGCAATGCTGACGTAGACAATGTTTGTTCTTCAGCCTCCTATAAAGTGCCTTCAATCCATTCAAGTTGATTCATGTATTTTTCAATCTATGGTCTAGGTGCATGAAAATATGGCGTAGATTTATTCTCTACTCTCAATTTAGAAATGACATCAACTGGATCATAAGACCATGTAAAACTTGGGCTAAAATGCATTTATTTCAACAACTTATCTGCTTCCTCCCTTGTTGTTCTGATATTACAGATAAAATGCCCTATCTGTGTTTTGATTTTAAGATATTTATTTTTAGCACAGAAAAATGCACTTCATCTGCATTAATCATTTTTCTAATGTACTCCAATGCAAAAATCCTCATGAGGAGGAATTTTGGAAATTATAAGGGGAAGCTCACATCCATAAACTATGATTTCTGTATAATTTTGATAAAGGTACCAATCCCCTTGTTACATAGTAATTTTTCACCGTCCCTGCAATTCCCCGTCCCGCACATTGGAGGGCCTTTTTCTCGTGACCTGTGAGCAGTGACATAACCTGAAAACACTTTCATGGCATCCCCCTTGACAAGGACAATAATTCCTCTGAAGAAAGTCTCCCTTGAAATACCCTAAAAACTAACCTTTTGGCCTTGGCGCGACCAGCCAGCGCAACCCTTGCGCCAATGGGGGAAATCCACCAAAGAGGACGCGCCAGCTGGTGCTCTGTCCCAGTGTATTGATTTTTCCAAGCTTAATAAGGGTTGTTTTTTAAAAATAAATGGCGGAAGTTTGATTCCAACCAACTCCTGAACGAGTCTCTAAAATGAGTTGGGAGGTTTGGCTCTGGATCTCCATGTATGGGAGGTGGTTTTCCACCTATCATGGAAGCTTCCTTAATGATAGGGCCAATCCCACAATTGTAGGGATCCCAAATCCCCTTCCACCATCTATATAATCTTGCCATTTTCCCTTAGCAAGCTAGAAGCAAGAGCTGAATCTGTAGTAAGGAGACTATTTCCAGACAGCCTTTGAGAGCCAAGCTGAAGAGAGAGAGCTTTGTCCCATTTCCAACGAGCTTCATTGAGATGTGCTCCACTGTCGACCCTGCTGAAGGAAGATCTAGTGTCAGAGCTTAAGGTTGTATCGTTCCTTTGTTTTATTAATGATAAGAAACTTTGATTATGGTTTCATTCATGTATCTTTATCTTCGATGCAATGAATTACATCTTCTATGATTGATGTATAGTTACAAGATTTAGATTCTATGTTGTGTATCATTGTGATTCTTTGCATGTGTGCAAGTGTTCGGACTCGCTAAGAAAAAGGATCATGATCTGCCAAAGCGGAGGACGGGAAGCATCATTCTTCCTTCGACGACCATCGCATAGGACCTGAGGTAGGCAACTTGTCCTTTCTGGTCATTTTGTAACTAGAGACCTGCATCACTGCGTGATTGATTGTTGCTAGACCCGATCTAGGCTAGTAGGGATCACCTCTGTCCGCAGAGGGGATTTACCTCTCCAACCAACTGGCGACTCCATTGGGGACTGTTTGATTGGAGTTTGTCTTGTCTCTTTCGGTTGCTTTTGGCTTTTGTCTGCTTGATCATCTCTTCTGGTTTTCCTCCTTCTGGTGTAAAACCTCTGTTCAGCCCCCACCATACCTGATCTACTCCCTTTTTTCTCTTTTTTATTTTTGTCATTAGTAAACTCGACTGGCGCATTTTTTTACCTGACAGTCACGAAAATTGGCGCTTGTTGCTGGTTAGGCCCCCGCGCCAATCCTGTTCTGGTGCTAGATGCAGCCAGACAGTTGCACCAATCCTGTGTGGTGTTAGGTAAACTTAACTCGGGATAGATTCAAATTTGACTAGGGTAAATAGTAGTGGTTTTGGGGCACATGGTTTTGTGCACCCATGGTTTTGGCCCATGGTATTGCATGTAATGGAGCCTATAAAAGGCTGGGAATACTTCATTGTAATGTAAGGCCTGGAGGTGCGCAGTGAAGGCTCACTTGGTCGGATTGGCCAGGGTTTTGGCCAATGTTTAATGAAATTTCATTGGTTGGGTTTTTCCCCGGAGTTTGGGGTTTTCCCGGATAAACATCTGTGTTTATGTTTATGATTTGTTGCTGGGTTCTTTATGTTTATTTCTCTTAGTAAAATATTTATTATTTCTGCAGTAAATTCGTAAAAAATGGTATCAGAGCCATATTTGTCTTCAAAGGGACGCTTTTGCAGCCAAGGGTTTTATTGGCCTGTGAATGGAGAAATCAATGCAGCCTTTTGCAGATCTGGCCCTAAGGAGCATGGTGTTTCTAGGAAATAGGAAACATCCAATTGATTGATTCCATGGGGAATTCCATGGAGGGTTTCTCAATGGATAAAGAGAACAATGGTGCTGCCATAACTCAGATCTAGCGACTAGCAGTGATAAGAAGTTGGTTCGAGAAATTCAGAGATGAGAGGATGTTTGCACGTGGATTAATTAATCGATGAACTATGTATCTAAAGAGAACTCCTAGAGGACTGGTGGTTACAGAGGCTGGTGACCCATGTAATCCGGTAGATGGGTTCTTTTTATATGGACATTGATTTCATATGTACAAAGAGCAACAATGAAACAAAAAAAAATATATTATTATAATGGAGTTATTTTCACATGTAAATGGGCATACTGCTATAAGACCTGGTATGGCATGCGTACCCCTGGGTAATCACTGGTAAAGTCTGGGTTAGACCTAGGTGATAGGGGGGATGTCAAGTTAATAATTACCCTGGGTAAAAATTTGAGGGGGGAAGAGCTAGAGTGAGCGAGGTTGTCTCACTTAGCAGGTTTGGCTGGATTTAGTCAATAATCCCCAAGTAAAGTTTAAGGGGGGAATTGTTAGATAAACATAACTCGGGGTAGAGTCAATGTTGACTAGGGTAAATAGTAGTGGTTTTGGGGCACATGGTTTTGTGCATCCATGGTTTTGGCCCATGGTATTACATGTAATGGAGCCTATAAGAGGCTAGGAATACTTCATTGTAAGGTAGGCCTGGAGGTGAGTGGTGAAGGCTCACTTGGCCGGATTGGCCAGGGTTTTTTGGTCAATGGTTAATGAAATTTCATTGGTGATGGTGAGCATAACCCGCCAAACCTAGAATCTTTCCCAACTCATGCAAAAACGAATACATCTCAAAACTGCCCAAATAAAACTTCAGATTGCTGGCAATTTCATACACTATCGCTGCAGAAACTTATAAATAAATATTCAAAGGAGATTCTTCACCTTTTAATACATTTGTGATCTGGAAACTCAATCATTTTCCAATAATGATACTAGTTTTTATTTCTGACTTATGCAATTATGGAGTGAGTCATAAATTCGTAATCACCGGTACTTTTGTAGTAGAAGCATTCAGTATGGAGTCTTTCTCATGAAGGAAGTAAAAAGAATCTCACTTTATAAATAAGGAACCCATATATGTGATTGGAATAAATCAATTTAATAACCTCAGTCAACAACATATGAATATATATGTTAACAGATTGAATATCTGGACTCACGTAGTCATATCTTTTAACTTATTCCTGCTCTCAATACAAAACTAAATCTGGTTCCACAACATAATAACCACGCCATCTCTTTTATTTCTATCATGATGACAATAATAGAAATTAACCACAAGTCTTCAAAACTCATGATTCAACATACATTGAAATCATATTTTAACCTCAATTAAATTGTAATTGCGCAACCATTATGCAATCAGTTCACCAATAATAATGTAGGGTTCCCTTTTAACTTACCACACGTCCATTTCATTGCACCTGTCGCACACAGCTTCATGCTTCCCCTCCATCTAACATCATTTAACACTTGGTTTTATTACTGTATCGACTTCCCATTCGAATACATATTCCTCTTCCCATTCGTTTCTTGAATTCGAAGCTCACTCTCCTCAGACCATCGCTGCTCAGTGATTAGAATTCCAATTCGCTATCGCCATCAACACTGTGCTATCATGTATGTTAATTAACGGTTGTTCCGATGCGATATCAATCGGAAATCGGACATCGCGATGTTTGATATTACTGCTGACTATTGACAGTTCCCAAACTCCGATGCGAAGTTATCGGAATACTGGAGATCGCTGGGTTTCCAATACTACCCTCCATAAACTTGGCGATATATCACGGACCCGAAATCCCTGTAAGCCAATTTATAACTTATCGCATCCAGTTTCTTTGCTATATGGTATAGTATGTGAACTTCTTTCCTCGGCCGATGCGATGAGTTTAACTGACCCGAAAAATCTCAAAGCCAATATATATATTACTTCAAGTCAACTCAAAAGTTCTGTGAAGCAAATTTTACACCAGTTCTCTGTATTAAAGACTTTTCCAGCTCGCAGTCTCAGCCTTTTGCCCGATTTATATTAACACAGTATTTCTTACGACTGAAATAAAAATAACGCAACCCACCAACTATTTCAATCAATTACTCAGAACAACATGTTTAAGCCCCCAAAATTTATCATTCGATTATGCACAAAACACAGTTGCATTTATAATATTCAGAAAAACGAAACAAAATTTCGACCTTTGGCCCAATTACACAAAGAAAGATCACCGTTTCACACAAACACAGTCAAATGAAACAGAATTTCGGCCTTTGGCCCAATTACACAAAGAAATATCACCGTTTCACACAAACACAGTCCTCACACCTCTCTGAGCTCTCGCTCCACTCCAAACCTTACTAATATCTCGCTCATTAACATTTTCCTCCTTTTATTATTAACTAGCTCCTAAAACAATGCTAACACAATCTCCTATTTTTAAAGAATAACATAAATCTTCTATTTCGTTGCTTTTCAAGCACACCTAGACTAACAACTCTTATCTCTACATTTAAAGATGATAATCTCTTATTTATTACAATAACAAACTTTTTGAGAAGTCCAACCTTCTCAGTAAAACTGATTTTAACCAACAGTCACTGGATTTCACCCTGGTTTAGCCACAACATGTGAACAAGTCTTCACATTGCTGGCTAATCCCGATGCTCCTGCATCAGACTCCCCATGTAGGAAAATTTGTGACCACTTGATCATAAGTCTGGATAATTTTTTCCTCCTGGATCCCAAACTTTATTTTGTAATCTTTCCTTGCTTATCAATTGTTCTATTGCTATTTCTATCCACTGTTGTTCTCCAGGTTTCCATATTTTATGCTGTAATGCTCCACTTGCCCTGCCTTCAAGGTCTGCTACTGTCTTTCTCTTGTTGTCACTCATTTTCTTTCTTGCTACTGTCTTTCGCTGAGACATTTTCATCATTAACCTCCTTATCAACTCAATTTCTCTGTCCAGTATATCCTCTGTCTGCTGATTGTTTCCATCTCTTGATTGCTGAACTCTCATTCTTGCTTGTTCTTCACTTGTTTTGATTGCTTCCTTTTCACCCTTACTGCTGTTTTGCATCTTTTCTGCTGCTACTAAATTGTATTTTAGAACAATTTCTTGCCTCTATTTTCTGTATCTTTCAACTTCTTCTTGATTATTATTTATGACAACTAATTTGTCATCCTTCTTCCGCAATCTATCCTGAACATTCATCCTCTGCTCTTCCAACTTCCTCCTTTGAAAATCTGATTCTCTATATAACTCAATGATTTTACTTGGAGTGAAATTTGGAAATTTTACATAATATTCCATTTCCTCATTTGTTATTGTCTCATTATCACATGGTACTTCTTCCTCTGCTAAATCTTCCTTAACATCCTTCAGTAGATGTTCTTCCTCTTCTTCCTCCATTTGGCTATCCACCTGTACCAAATATGTTCCAGCGTCTGCCACAACATCTTCAATTTTAAGACAATCATTACAATAAAAAATATAAGGCCTCTGTGCCTCTTTTCCCTTTAGCAACACTTCAGTATGTTGCATTTATTTCTCTTGTTCTGTCAGCATATCAGTATGCTGATCCAAACTCAAAGAACTCTTGAGACTGTCAGCTAGTCTCCCCTTCTCATCATCTATTTCAATGATGTCTTCCAGCATTTTTCCATTGTAGTGAACTTATTCTTTCCCAGCCTCTTTATCATATTCTGCTTCAAGAATTTCATCTTCTGGAAGGTACTCTTTCACATCTTTGACAGTTTTAAAAGAATGTCTATCTTCTTCCAAACCTGCAATCATACACAAATCATTAGTTTTAAAATCACAAGACCTTACGGTCTTATTTGATGCTTCAGTCATCAAGTATTCCGGCTACTTCAAATCATTCATATGATTCAAATCCTCTAGCTCTTCATCACTCTCAAAAAGTAATGGTCCACTTTCTGGTTCACATATCGAAACTTCAACATCTTCTTCAGCATCTTCCTTTTGCTGCAATTCTTTCGAGCTTCTCTATCCTCTGTTTGGCATCTATAACCTGTTCAAGTCCCCTTAGTTCCTTCATCAACTGCATATTCACCTGATGATTCCTCTTCTCTTGTAGCATCTGCCACTTCACCTTTTTTCTCATGACATAACCATGCTTCTGGTCTACTTCATTTCTTTGCAACATCTCCATTAACACCTCAAGTTGAACTACTATCTCAGCCTTCTCCCACACATATTCCTCTTTGCTTAACTGTCTCTGTATGCCATTTGCCTTGGCATCCTTCTCCTTTTGTCCTCTGCTGTGGTCTCTTTCAGAACCTCTGTTACGACTATCACTAGTCATCATCCTCTCCATCTCTATGAGTTCCTTACTCACTCTACTATGAGTTGCCCTAAAGCCTCTTCAACATCAAGTCCTGTCCTGCCGCCACTTACCTCACCAAGCTCTCCTTACTCAGTATTTTGGAAAGAAATTGGTTCTCTATCTCTGGAACCTCCTTTGAGCACTTCTCTTTGCTCTTTCTGGGCTTCCACTCATATGCATCTTCTAAGAACACAACTGTCCTCCTTATCCAATCTCTATTGGAATTACTCAAGGTTCTGCCACATCTATGTTTTCACTTAGAAACTTTCACCATCTTCCTTTATCTATTAGCAAATTTAACCTCATCTTCTATGGAATTGCCTTTTGGGAGTTGCAATAATACTTCTGCTTCAATGCAAAGACTACAATATTCTAATCTTCAAATCCAAATAAAACCATATCATCTTACCTTCAAGATCTCAGTCTGATCTTGTCCTTCCATTCACCTGCACTTTTGAATGGCTGTCCTTCCCACTAGCTTTCAACTGTGTCTTCAAACTCTTTTACTTCCAAAACTTACAAACATCCCTCTTACAGTTTAACTACTATAATCTTACTATAAAATTTCATTCATTTCATATCTGCTAATCATTAGACAAAGCTGCATACCTTCAATTACCTTCATCATTCCTGCAAATCTGTTTCAGCAAATATTTATGCTTCCACTTCACAATTTCTCGATATTCACTACTGTCAATCAGATTTTAAAATATGATCCTTTCTTCCAATATTCCGTCTTTATCTGGGCAAAGCTTTAGCTATCAGCAACAATTCCTTCTTTGCTGAGTTTCTTCCACTCAGAAATAATTAACAGTTTCTTTCATTACTATCCCTTAAGGTTTGATCTCCTTTGCTGAGATACTTCATTGCTACAACCATCAATTCTCAATCTATTCCTTTGTCAGCGAAACTCAAATTAGAATTAAACAAACACAATACCTTCACGATTCTTCATTCATTTTGGCAATCCTGTTCACTGCAATTGTGTACTGCTGCATCTCAGATTTAGAATATGATCTTCCTTTTAGTATTCATCACACACTCAAATAAAACACACTTCAGTTCTTAATAGAACCTTCCTGCACTTCATTCAGAAAAACAAACATCTTCAATTTCAACAGAGCCAAGCTTTGATACCAAATGATGGCGAGCATAACCCGCCAAACCCAGAATCTTTCCCAACTCATGCAAAAACGAATACATCTCAAAACTTCCCAAATAAAACTTCAGATTGTTGGCAATTTAATACACTATCGCTGCGGAAACTTATAAATAAATCTTCAAAGGAGATTCTTCACCGTTTAATACATTTATGATCTGGCAACTCAATCATTTTCCAATAATGATACAGAAGCTTATTTTAATCTCATGCACTATGGATATGAGTCATAACCAGAACCTAACTCATAATTTCTTAATAGAAATAGTCCCATGGACGAAAGTCTTCCTTTTCTTTAATGGTTAAAAAGCATCTCACTTTATAAATAAGGAACCCATATATGTGATTGGAATAAATCAATTTAATAACCTCAGTCAACAACATATGAATATATATATTAACAGATTGAATATCTGGACTCACGTAGTCATATCTTTTAACTTATTCCTACTCTCAATACAAAACCAAATCTGGTTCCACAAAATAATAACCACGCCATCTCTTTTATTTCTATCATGATGACAATAATAGAAATTAACCACAAGTCATCAAAACTCATGATTCAACATACATTGAAATCATATTTTAACCTCAATTAAATTGTAATTGCGCAACCATTATGCAATCGGTTCACCAATAATAACGTAGGGTTCCCTTTTAACTTACCACACATCCATTTCATTGCACCTGTCGCACACAGATTCATGCTTCCCCTCCATCTAACGTCATTTAACACTTGTTTTTATTACTGTATCGACTTCCCATTCGAATATATATTCCTCTTCCCATTTGTTTCTTGAATTCGAAGCTCACTCTCCTCAGACCTTCGCTACTCAGTGATTAGAATTCCAATTCGCTATCGCCATCAACATTGTGCTATCATGTATGTTAATTAACGGTTGTTTCGATGTGATATCAATCGACAATCGGACATCGCGATGTTTGATATTACTGCTG
This sequence comes from Pinus albicaulis, assembly GCA_034641835.2. Lineage (NCBI taxonomy): Eukaryota > Viridiplantae > Streptophyta > Pinopsida > Pinales > Pinaceae > Pinus > Pinus albicaulis. The sequence goes on along the minus strand of CM076575.1, from coordinate 1,158,606,354 downwards.
ACTATTGACAGTTCCCAAACTCTGATGCGAAGTTATCGGAATACTGGAGATCGCTGGGTTTCCAATACTACCCTCCATAAACTTGGCGATATATCACGGACCTGAAATCCCTGTAAGCCAGTTTATAACTTATCGCATCCGGTTTCTTTGCTATATGGTATAGTATGTGAACTTCTTTCCTCGGCCGATGCAATGAGTTTAACGGACTCGAAAAATCTCAAAGCCAATATATATATTACTTCAAGTCGACTCAAAATTTCTATGAAGTCAATTTTACACCATTTCTCTGTATTAAAGACTTTTCTAGCTCGCAGTCTTAGCCTTTTGCCTGATTTATATTAACACAAGATTTCTTACGACTGAAATAAAAATAACGCAGCCCACCAACTATTTCAATCAATTACTCAGACCAACATGTTCAAGCCCCTAAAATTTATCATTCGATTATGCACAAAACACAGTTGCATTTATAATATTCAGAAAAACGAAACAGAATTTCGGCCTTTGGCCCAATTACACAAAGAAAGATCAACGTTTCACACAAACACAGTCCTCACACCTCTCTGAGCTCTCGCTCCACTCCAAACCTTACTAATCTCTCGCTCATTAACATTTTCCTCCTTTTATTATTAACTAGCTCCTAAAAAATGCTAACACAATCTCCTATTTGTAAAGAATAACAGAAATCTTCTATTTTGTTGCTTTTCAAGCACACCTAGACTAGCAACTCTTATCTCTACATTTAAAGAAGATAATCTCTTATTTATTACAATAACAAAAATTTTGAGAAGTCGAACCTTCTCAGTAAAACTGATTTTAACCAACAGTCACTGGATTTCACCCTGGTTTAGCCACAACATGTGAACAAGTCTTCACATTGCTGGCTAATCTCGATGCTCCTGCATCAATTGGTTGGGTTTTTCCCCAGATTTGGGGTTTTCCTGGTTAAACATTGTGTTTATGTTTATGTGATTTATTGTTGGGTTTTGTATGTGTATTATTCTCTTGGTAAATATTTTATTTCTGCAGTAATTCCTAACATCTCCCACTTGGAGACTGATTGTAGCAACTCCACCGCTGCTTCATTTGCTAGACAATGACTCCTCTTTGGACCTGGCTATTCCTCATCTTCATCGTCATCCTTGAAGACCAATTGAAACTGAACATGTTCTCAGTTTCTCCCTGGTTACAACTTTTGTTAGCATATCTGCAGGATTCTGGCTAGTGTGTATCTTTTCCAGCTTCAACTCTCCATATTCAAATACTGACCGTATGAAATGGTACTTGAGATGTATGTGTTTAGTTCTGGAATGAAATGCTGAGTTATTTACAAGATGAATAGCACTTTGGCTATCACTATATAGTGTGCCCATATCATGCTTCTTACCCAATTCATCCATAAACCTTTGTAACCAAATCATTTCTTTACTAGCCTCTGTAGCAACAATATACTCTGCTTTTGTTGTTGAAAGTGAAAAAACACTTTGGATTTTTGAAACCCAACTGCCAGCTATTCCACCTACAGTAAATACATATCCTGTAGTGCTCCTCCTGTTATCTCTGTCACCTGCCATATCTGCATCAACATGTCCCTGTAGAGCAATGTTTGAACCACCAAAGCATAATGCTTGATTTGTGGTACCTCTCAAATATCTGAGAATCCTTTTTACTTCCATCCAATGTTCTTTTCCTGGATTGTTCATGTACCTGCTTACAACTCCCACTGCATGTGCAATATCAGGCCTTGTGCAGACGATTGCATACATTAAGCTTCCAACTGCTGATGCATATGGAACTTTAGACATATAGTTCATTTCTTCTTGGGTCTTGGGGCACATCTCCTTACTAAGTTTGAAATGGCTAGCAAAAGGTGTACTAACTGGTTTTTAATTATGCATATTAAATATTTTCAACACCTTTTCTATGTACTCATTTTGAGACAGTGTTAATTTGCGATTTTTCTTGTCTCTAGTTATCCTCATACCAAGGATTTGTTTTATAGCTCCCAAATCCTTCATTGCAAATGAATTTGCCAATTTTCTTTTGAGCACATTTATTTCCTGCATGTTAGACCCTGCAACAAGCATGTCATCTACATACAATAACAATATAATATAGCTGCCATCATTTTGCCTTTTTAGATAAACACAATGATCAGAGTGACATCTAGTATAACCTTGTTCATACATGAACTTGTCAAATTTTAGATACCACTGCCTTGGAGCCTGTTTTAAACCATACAAGCTCTTCTTTAACCTGCACACCAATTTTTCTTCCCCTTTTACCTCATATCCTTCTGGTTGTTGCATGTATATCTCTTCCTCCAAATCTCCATGGAGAAATGTTGTCTTTACATCTAACTGTTCAAGATGTAAATCTTCCGCTACTACAAGACTTAAAATAGTTCTGATTGAATTCATTTTAACAATAGGAGAAAATATTTCATCAAAATCAATACCTTTCTTCTGTGCAAACCCCTTCACCACAAGTCTAGCTTTGTACCTCTGTTTTCCTCCATCTTCTTCCTTTAGCCTGTAAACCCATTTATTCTGCAATGTAGTTTTACCTGCAGGCAACCTGACTAAGTCCCAAGTCCGGTTATGCATTAAGGAGTCCATCTCTTCTTCCATGGCTAGCTCCCACTTCTTCCTGCTTTCAACCTGCATTGCTTCTTCATAACATTCAAGTTCACCAGAATCAGTCAACAATAAATAATATAATGAAGGAGAGTATCGTTCAGGGGGTCTACTTATCCTGGTAGATATTCTAACACCACTTTCAGGTGTTTGAGGTGCCTGTTGCTGTTGTGGTAGTTGTTGCTGCTGTGGTTGTTGATTATTATTATTTTCAGACACCTTTACTTTTTCAGTTATCTCATCAAGAACCATGTATTCCTTGCTTTCTTTTTCCTGTTTCTTTTCCTGCAGCTGATTCTTATACAAGACCTTTTCATTGAATATTACATCTCTGCTCCTAATGATTTTGTGATTTTCATAATCATATAAGCTATAACCAAAATCATTAGCACCATATCCAATAAAGGTACATTTCTTTGATTTTGCCTCAAGCTTTGTTCTATTTTCTTTATTAATATGGACAAATGCCTCACAACCAAAAGGCTTTAAAAAAGAGTAGTTTACCTTTTTACCCGTCCATGCTTCCTCTGGAATACCACCATCCAAGGAACTTGAAGGCCCTCTGTTTATTAGATAAACAACAGTATCTACAGCATCTGCCCAAAATTGTAAAGGCAATCCTGCATGCAATCTCATGCACCTTGCACGCTCCATGATTATTCTGTTCATCCTTTCTGACACACCATTTTCTTGTGGTGTTCTTGGAACTATCTTCTCTCTGCGAATTCCATGCTCTGAACAATACCTATCAAACTCTTTGCTGCAATATTCACCTCCATTGTCTGATATGAGACACTTCAACTTCTTTCCTGTCTCAATCTCAACCAAAGCTTTCCATTTCTTGAAAGTATCAAATACATCAGATTTATTCTGAATACAATAAATCCATGTTTTTCTAGTTACATCATCAATAAAAGTAACATAATAACGAGAGCCACCGAGAGATGATACTTGAGCAGGTCCCCATACATCTGTATGCACAAGCTCCAATTTTTCGCTCTTCTTTTCTTTCCCAACTCTGAGAAATCTGACTCTCTTCTGTTTTCCATAAATGCAATTCTCACAGAAATCCAAATCAACATTCTTCAAACTTGGCAGCAAATTTCTTGAGTGAAGAATTTTCATCCCCTTCTCACTCATGTGTCCGAGCCTATGATGCCATAATGCTGCATCTACTCCTTTGGAAGTTAAAGCATTAACAGAGTTAGAAATACCATTTCATAAATACAATGTACCAACCTTTTCGCCTTTTGCTATTACCAGGGCTCCTTTGGTGACCTTCCAAGTTTTATCCGTGAAAGTTGTCACACAACCTTCACCGCCTAACTGCCCTATTGAAATCAGATTTTTCTTCAAATCTGGAACATGCCTTACCTCCTTTAGTAGCCATTGGTTTCCATTCTGTTGTTTTACAAGAACTTTACCCATTCCAACAATTTTACATGGTTTATCATCACCCAAACGAACTTGTCCAAAATCTCCTTGGACATAGTCATGAAAATATTTCTTATCAGGTGTGGCATGGAATGAAGCCCCTGAATCTACAACCCAAGAATCAGTAACATTTTCGAAAGAAAGAATCAAAGCATCTTGTAAAACATCACTTGTCACATTTTCTTCATGATTTTTTTCTTGCTGTGTGTCTCCTTCTTTTCCCTTCTGAGATCTACAATCTTTCTTTAGGTGTCCTTTCTTTCCGCAATCCCAGCACACTATCCCCGATCTAGACTTGGATCTACCTTTCCTTGATTTACTGCGATATCCTGAGCTCTTTCCTCTTTCCATTCTTCTTCCCCTAGACTCTGCACTCAAAGCATTACCTGATGTCTCACTGGAGCTTTTCCATCACATTTCCTCGCTAAGCATAGCACCAATAACATCATCAAACTTTAAAGTACTAGATCCAGAGACAGAGTTACTAATGGCCATTACTAAACCATTCCAACTCTCTGGCAATGAGCACAAGAATAACAGAGCTCTAACTTCATCATCAAATTTTACCCCTACATAACTTAACTGACTGGTAACTGTATTAAATTCATTTAAATGGTCTGCAACAGATCCACCTTCCGACATCTTCGTATTAAATAGTCGTTTCATAAGAAATACCTTGTTTGAGGCCGAGGGTTTTTCATATAGTTTCGCCAATGTCTGCATCAAACCCTCTGTTGTTGTTTCCTTTGAAATATTAAAGACGACTGACGTTGCAAGGCACAAACGTACTGTTCCGAGTGCCTTTCTATCAAGAATGTTCCATTCCGCGTCTGTCATGGCCGTCGGCTTCTTTGTTTTTCCGCTCAATGGTAGGTACAGATATTTCTGATACAGATAATCTTCCATCTGCTTCTTCCACAGCGGGAAGTTTTGGCCATTAAATTTCTCGACCCTAAACTTACCATCGTCCGCCATTGCTCCCACTCGAACCAAGAACCCTTCTTTCCTACGAGTTTATCAACCAAACATACCTTCGGCTCTGATACCAGTTGTTAGAAAATTATATATTATGGAGCAATGCAACACATAAAATATGCAGAAAATACAAGGACACAAAAACAAATAAAACCAGAGAGACACAGATATACGTGGTTCACCTAGTTTGGGCTACGTCCACCCCGAACAGCCAATCCTTCCTTTCTATTATCCAGCAAAAAAAAAAATGAAGAGACAAAACCTACAGCAGATCCGCTGTAATATCCTCTGTTCTCTCTCACAGTCTCCCTCCCTGTTTCTCGCTCTGAGAATACACATACAATGCACAGCCGCAATACAATGCCCTCATAAAAGCGAGGGATTGCCTTCTAGGGCAAAAAACCCTAATCTAAACATAACTTCTACCGTCAGATCATTTTCCTAATGAACTGTCCAGATTGACTAGAAATTACTATACTTTTACAAGGCAATTTTACATCTGTTTTTAGCTTCGGGGGGGCTCCGAAAAGCGCTGCCCCCCCCCCCTGGACCCCCCACGGTAGCGATTAATTATGGGCGGCGTTGCCACTCCTTTTAAGGTACAAGGGTCCAATGCTGTGATACAAAGTAAACAAGATAATCAGGCTCCACACCCAACATGTGGTGCTAGGGTTTTCTTGTTTCTAAGCCTTCTAAGCTTGATTTATGGTTTTGGTGTCATTTTTTTGACTGCCTGAGTGCCCGGAAGTCTTGGTTGACTGTGTGTGACCTCCATCCTCCAGTTGTTTGCCCTCTACTATCAGGTTTACATTCTAGCCCTAGGGCATCTAGGTGCTATTGTGTGTTGAGCCTCCCATGGGAGTTTTTGGTTTTCGTTTGTTTTGTCAACTTTGTTTTTTCTTCCTTGCATTCATTTGGTGGTCTTCCATTGTGTTATTGCGTTGTTTGAGTGACTTTTCTATTTCTCATTCGAGTTTCGCTTTGTCTCATTTTGAGCCTAGATTACACAGTTTGTATGGGTCTTTGAGATTCCTCTTTGATTTGAGGGATTTCTCCATCAATTTGAGGTTTGATTGTGTATTTTTTATTGAGTGAACTTTCTTGTCTTTACTCTTTCGCTATCGTTTCTCAAATTGATCTCTTTATGAGTTTTCATTTTGTTTAGTGCATTTTTCTCTTAAAACATTGAAAATACAGAAACAATTCTTTTTGCTTTTTGTTAGTTAGTGAAAATTGAAAACTTTTCTGCATTATTAGTGTTATATAACTCTAAAGGAAAAGCTTTTAGTTTCACTAGCATGCATTAAAGACACTAGTGGTTGTTTTTTGATCATTTTTTTATTGTTTGAAAAAGCTCTCCACCTTCCCATAGTTAGCTATTCATCGAACAAAGTGATTTGTAGTGGCATGTAGCGTGCATTTAGAGGATTTTTGAGACATAACAATTGGTAGGGCCTGAAATTGAAACATAATTGAAGATAAACTCTATAATTTATTCAATTTACCTTAAGGCAACATTGAAACATTAACAAAATATCTAGAGGTATAGGCTAGTGATGTGTTCCGACGTCGTTAAACCTAGTAGTTGTCGTTTGCCTCTTGGCTTTAGACAGCACTAGTACAAAATTGTGCTCCCCGTACCATCGTGTATATAAAGGGAGACCCCACTAGGTTGCTATCCTTTATCCATAGGAAGCTGAGTCTGCCGCCTTATACCCGTGATACACTGGACACAGCATTCGGGGAGATTGCCTACACGTACGTCAAGTCCTTGGTTGATTTCTCTTTCATTTTTGAACCAAGGTGTATATTGCGGTTCACGGATATCTAGTACACCCATTTGCCTAGATTACCAGAGTAGTCATTTTGATCTTTACTGAATCATTAAATTTTAAAAGATCGTCAAGCGCTTGTCCTTTCACGCTTGTTTCCAAACTGAAAGTGATAGAGTCATCTTTTACTCGTTTCTTGACTCTTAAAATATGAAACGGTAGAGTTTTGATTCAATGTCTTAAAAAATTAACTACCCACGAAATATTCCTGGTTAAAGTTAGTTTCCTTAGGGTGTTGTTTTGGGTCGTTTCTGATGGCAACTTTTCCGGAGTTCACCAACCAAGGAATCCCCTCCGAAGGGAATCCTGGTCCTTTTCTTCCTTTTGGAAATGTTGGTGCTCCTTATATGGCAATGTTGTCCCTTCCTGGGTTAACTATTGGGTTGCCTGTTTGGTTGTTTTCAACCTCTGTGGTCCTGAATGTCTCGGCTACTGTTCAATCAGTTCCTCCACTGGAAAAACTTCATGTTGATTCCAAGGTGGACCTCTCCCCTTCTTCATCTGTTTTTGCGTCCTCCTCTTCTACTTTTCTTGGTGAAAGTCTGGATTCGAGTAACCAGGTGGCTAAGAAGAATAAGAAGAAGACAAAGAAGAAGAAGTCTGATAAGAGAGAGGCTAAGGCTATAGCTACTGCTTCTAAAACATCTCCTCTTGATGAACCGTCCAACCCTTCGTGGAAAGTTAAGTTCCATTGCATGTTGTGTTGGGGAAACCATATTCTTCGAGATTTCCCTGGCATTCCCAAGGTGCTCGAAGTATGGTCCAATGGTCGCCCGCCGTTGCCTTTGGCTTCTGGGAGTCAGGTTGGGGGCACATCTTCAGCTAGTGCTGGTAAAGCTCTTAAGAAACAGGGTAAGATTACCAATCCCTGTAAGTTGTGTGAAGGGCATCATCCCATTCACCTTTGTTCGTATATGGATGAAGCCAAGAGAGTGTTGGACAACTTTACTATTTCTACACCCTGCCTTTTGGCTGGTTACCAGAAAATTTCTTTGAGTCCTCTACTAGTTGATTCAACGATTGGTCAAGAGTCATCCTTGGTAAATCCCATTCCCCCGGAAATTCAAATTCAGGAATCTGTTCCCTACCAACCATTGGTCGTGGGATCAGTTGAGCTGGCCTCGTCTGTGGTGCACCAGGTCTTTTCCGTTGAGAGTGGATCCCACATCCCTCGTGTTCTTCTTGTTTCTTCAGATTCCTCAGACTTGGAGAAATATTTTCCCGTCCTTGTACCTTTAGAAGCTGCTCCTCCACCTCCCGTGATGAAGGTCCCAGAGGATACCCCTCCCGACTCCATTGTGGAGGTCATGGAGGATGCTCCTTCTTCTTCCGTAACACCAAGAGAAGACCATCTCGGTTCGATGGTAGCCCCTCCAAGTAGTTTGGTCGCTTCCTTCGATTGGGGTCGATTCGTAGGATACCACCTTCCGTCTTATGTGCCTTTCGAGATCATGGTATAGACCTTTGATCTGGTTGTACCCAGCACTATTATAGACGAAGGCGCATCTGTTAGTATTTTATCCTAAAATACTTCGCAAGAATCCTTCCGAAGTTGCCCGTTACTTTGGGAGGGAAAACTGTCCATATGGACATGATGGCTGTCCCAGGCCCCTTGGATTTTAATTTACTCTTGGGCTACGATTATACTTATGCCATGGGAGCGCTTGTCTCCTCCCTCTTTCTTGTGATGTGTTTTCCGCACCAAGGTTAGATCATGACCATCGATCAGCTTGCATTCTTTGGTCTGAATATGGTAGCTAGTCCACCATCATCCCTGCCGGATCTTTATCCACCAGTTGTGTCATCCCCGCCGCATCTCAATTATGTGGCTACTTGTCCCGTGCCTGCATTCAGTGATAGTGTCGTTGTGCATAAAATGCTGGGGGCATTGGGTCCTGATTTCCAAGATGTTTTTCTCCCATCGGATGAGAACCTCTTGGAAGCCATGACTTCTTATTCATCATGATGAGTTTTCGTCGAAGTAGAGTTCATTTTCTTGTTTCAAGCTCGTTAAAAAATGAAACAAGGTGGTCGGCGCAGAGTTCGTTTTCTTGTGTCAATCTCCTTAAAAAATGAAACAAGGTGGTCGGAGCAGAGTTCGTTTTCTTGTGTCAAGCTCCTTACAAAATGAATCAAGGTTGTCGGAGCAGAGTTCTTTGTGTTGTGTCAAGCTCCTTAAAAAATGAAACAAGCTCTTTGGAGAAAAGTTTTTTTTCTTGTGTCAAGCTCGTTAAAAAATGAAACAAGTTCATCTGAGGATAGTTCTTTTAATGTGTCAACCTCATTAAAACAATGAAACTCGTCCTGTTCAATTCGAGTCTTTGATAAGATCTCGTAAAATCCCAGTCGAGTATTTCTCTTGATATCATAACTTGAACCTTCACTCCATCTGTCTTTCATATGGATTGAAGCTTGGGGGGCATGTACCTCGAATTGAGTCACCATGCCGGGGGCATGAAATTTTTTTCAAGCATAGTTTGTTTCCATTTCAAGCTTGTGTAAAAATGAAATTAGTTTCAAGCATAGTTTATCTTTGTTTCAAGCTTGTGTAAAAATGAAACCTTTCCCATTTTACCTTTCGTGATTGCCATTTTATCAGCCTGTTTTTTCCAGATGAACCTTGGTTTTCTCACTCCATCATCACTATCTACTTGGCTGATCATATGCCTTCACTTGGTTGTTTTACCCGTTCCTGAGGAACTGCTGCAATGAGTGGTCTTGTTAGCCAGCCTGTTGACTTTTATCTTGTTTTGAGCAGTTCCACCATCACCGGAACCAATAGCAACCCTTTATACCAATCGTTCCTCCAGGAGGAGTCAACTTTCAGCTCTTTTCTGACTCTCTAAACATGAAAATATTGCCGAGTTGCTTGTCGTTTTGATCTCGTTAAATTGGCTGTGAAACGACATCTACCCAGTATACATTTACCCCTTTTTTGGGCTGGGATAGATTATTTAAGAAAAAGGAATACCCTAGCCTATCGTGACTAGGAGGTTCTCTCAGACATAGTTTTCTACCTTTTCAGATCTGTGAGACTACTTAAGAAAAGGGACTACTGGAGTTTTCTTTTCTGCCTTCTTTTCAAACTCTCTAAACATGAAAAGACGTTGAGTTCTTCCTTTTTCAGACTCATTAAAAACTGATGACATCGGACTCCGTCATGATGACGTTATTCGAGTTCCTCCTTCCTAGGGCTTGTTAAATGTACTAGGTTGGATTTGTCCGAAGGACAAACTTATATGACAAGCATATGCTATCCTCTTCAAGCTTGTGTAAAAATAAAGAGGTACTCACCAAAAATGGTGGGGGAAAATGGAACCAGTATCATTGTCGTGTCGGCAGTATGTCACTCTTGAACATGGCACTTGTCTGCATTCGCGTCGGGTTGGGGACATCTCATCCTGTTTTCTGCTTGCCTCCATGGGTTTGAGTAATCCTTTTTGACTGCTCATATGCTCTTTACCTCGTCATCATGACCTCTAATCCTTTGATGTAAAATACTACCAAATCCAGTGTTGTGTCGCCGATATGTTCAAGAGAAGTTGGCCTCTGCAGTTCCAACCTTCCTCTGATTCTCTACTGATCCTGATTCACAACATTATGTTCCTCTATCTCGCGTCGATGATGTGGGAAACACTATGGCCCACCTTCGATCAAGGTCACTTCCTGTCGACTTCAACTCATTATCTAGGAAGTTGATCTAGAGACTCCCTTTAGGTACCTTGGAGCCTGCATGCCTCAATGGAAGGTTCTTCACATTTGACGCAAGGTTTTCATTACTGGCCTTCGATCGGATGATTCTATGGGTGTTCGATGCCAGCTCACTGTTCACATTCTGTGGATTGTACCTATAGTACCTTGAGGGCCATCCTCATTATTGGTGGTTCCTATCACGTCTGTTAACAACTTTCATTATTGACTGGTAATCAAACGATGTTCTTGCATGTTCGAATTCAGCTCACTTATTCACATGCTCGAACTTTTACTCTATTCAGGTCGAGATGGAGCGCAAGACCCTGGGTTTTGTCTGATGGAATCCAGGCTATGGATTTTGTGGATTATCATGATTAGTTACATGACTCATTGATTGGATGGCTGCGACCATACCTGAGTCTACTTATTGATCCTTTTTAGATGGTCGTGTCCATACCTTGGATCCTGATTATTGTATACTCTATTATGGATGGCGACGCCCATACCACATATCATGTATTTGAGATATCAGTTGTATCTGTCTCCGCAATTTTTTCGATGGCAGTGTTTTTAGTTGGGCACGTTCTCATAAAGAATTTCACCACTCTCTCTCTCTCTTGGGCCTCATGCTTTAGGGGGAATCTGTTACACAGTAATTTGTCACCGTCCCGCACATTGGAGGGCATTTTTTCTCGTGACTTGTGAGCAATGACATAACCTGAAACCATTTTCATGGCATCACCCTTAACAGGGACAATCATCCCTCTGAAGAAAGTCTCCCCTGAAAAACCCTAAAAACTGACCTTTTGGCCTTGGCGCGACCAGCCAGCTCAGCCCTCGCACTAATGGGGGAAATCCACCAAAGAGGGCGCGCTAGCTGACGCTCTGTCCCAGTGTATTGATCATGCCAAGCTTGATAAGGGTTGTTTTTAAAAAATAAATGGTGGAAGTTTGATTCCAACCAACTCCTTAACGAGTCTCTAAAATGAGTTGGGATGTTTGGCTCCAGATCTCCATGTATGGGAGGTGGTTTTCCACCTATCATGGAAGCTTCCTTAAGGATAGGGCCAATCCCACAATTGTGGGGATCCCAACTCCCCTTCCACCATCTATATAAGATTTCCATTTTCCCTTAGCAAGCTAGAAGCAAGAGTTGAATCTGTAGTAAGGAGACTATCGCCAGACAACCTTTGAGAGCCAAGCTGAAGAGAGAGAGCTTTGTCCCATTTCGGACGAGCTTCATTGAGACGTGCTCCACTGTCGACCCCGTCGAAGGAAGATCCAGCGTCAGAGCTTAAGGTTGTATCGTTCCTTTGTTTTATTAATGATAAGCGACTTTGATTATGGTTTCATTCGTGTATCTTTATCTTCAATGCAATGAATTACATCTTCTCTGACTGATGTATAGTTACAAGATTTAGATTCTATGTTGTGCATTGTTGTGTTTCTTCGCGTGTGTGCAGGTGTTCGGACGCGCTAAGAGAAAGGATCATGATCTGCCAAAGTGGAGGACGGGAAGCATCATTCTTCCTTCGACGACCATCGCATAGGACCTGAGGTAGGCAACTTGTCCTTTCTTGTCATTTTGTAACTAGAGACCTACATCACTGCATGATTGATTGTTGCTAGACCCAATCTGGGCTAGTAGGGATCACCTCTGTTCGCAGAGGGGATTTACCTCTCCAACACCCCTATTATGGATTGATCTGACAGCTGAAATACCTTTCTAATTTCCTCACTAATCCTGGGTTCTGGAGTGCTATTGAGTAAACTGAGTGTTGGTTGAAGAAACAATTCCACAAATTGTTTATATGAATACTCTTTATATTCCTTCCTAACTAGTGAATTCCAGAAAAGTATTGACTGTTGATTTCCTTCTTCATCTAATTTTTGAAAGGAAAACTTAAATTTGCCTCCCTAAGAGTACAAGAACAAGTAAACTAACACAGAGGCATAACTGAAAACCTCTTCAGTTGTGAATTTGACAATCTGATCATGGATAGAATCTAAAATAAACTTACTTAAGTTGAAAATGATGGAGGGTTTGGAATATGTGGAGAATATGGACATGAATCCTATGATGGCTTCATCTACCCATTGGTCTGAATAATAACCAAGAAGGTAGGAAATTACTGTGATGATTTTTTTGAACCTTTCAGTGAAAATGGATGATGGAAATGGAGGGTTTTTCTTAGGTAATGAATCATTTTCAGTCATAAATAGCTCAAGAATTTGAGATATATTTGCAAAATCTAACTTTTGGTATATTTCAATCAAGGATTATTGGGAAAATGGTGTGACATTCTCTGTGGTTAGGGCTTGCATCATTTGTTCAATGGTTTGGGCATTGATAGTCACTCAAAAATCTCTTGTAGGAGCGATAATAGTTGTCTGGTTTGGCATATACGAAGCTTGTAATCTTCTAACAAAATCTGGGGAACTATGGGTGTGAGGAAATATGAAATTTGAGAGATTAAAATCCCATAGTCCTATGTCATCAGATTTATCCAAGAATTTATCTTCTAGCCAACAATATAACTCAAATAGCTCAAGGTCACAAAGAGTTTCATGGATTTTGTGATCTTGGCCTACTAAAGGTATGTGATGAAAATCAACTGGAGGGTGTAACATAAGACTTACTGGTTCTTCCGGTCCTTTTTTATTGGGAGGCATAATTGGTTCTATTGGAATGAAGGAAACCAGAATTTTTTGATGCAAAAAAGAGGCCGAGACAGAAGAAAATATCTGCAGACTAGAAGAAAATAAATAGCTGCAAAAGAAGGATTTAAACACTGGTGAGGTTGATCTTTGGAATTATGATAGTAATTACGAATTTGTAAGCTTGTGTAGAGTAGATCAAAAAGCAGAATAAAATTCTAAAACATGTGTTGAGAGATGAATTTAGGGAGAATTGGTTTAATTCACATTTGAAAAGGGCATGTGTACATTTCCTAATGGTTAGAAATTAAATTAATTGACTAAGGGTTATGAAAAGGCGAGAATTAAGTTGATTGGATAGGCCACAGTCCACGTTGGCATAATGTAACTGGCTGGTGTAGCAGTGGTTTAATATGGCGGATAAGCGGGATTTCGGAGGGGTATGAAGGTGGTAAATGGTTTTGTGCGTGAGGTGTGAGAAATAATAGGGTTATGACGCGTAGCAGTGGGGTTTGACTTTAATAACACCCTTTTTGGAACCCCGCCCCCCCCCCCCGCGCCCCCCCAACATTAAGTCTCGGATGATAAGGGGGGGCCGAAGTCACATGTGTGAGCCGTCATATTATATGAGGATGTGATGGATGATAGGCGAGATGGAGGAGGGTTAACATATATCAGAGTTTAATGAATGATGGGGTAGGGGTATGATGAAAGTGATATGACATAGATAAATGACAAATAGAGTTATGCGACGTGTCGAATAGGTAGTGGGAGATAATGGTAGTGAGAGATAATGGTAGTGGAGAATAACACATATGATTTAATCCTATGGTTTTGAGGATGAAATTTTTGAATTATTAAAGATAAAACTTTAATAAATATGTGATTTCGAAAATAATTCTTTTCAGTAGAGCTTCATTTCTTCTAAAATACAATGACAAAATATAGAATTATCATCATATGTAAAGTTAATTTTAGACTATGAAAACTAATTTACCCCTTCAACTTGACCTTTATGGATGGAATGGGGGTTTCACTTCCCTTTTTAATAATAGAAAACTAAAGTTTTTTCATGGAATTTTAGACCCTAGACTTGACCTATATTTGATAGAGTGAAATGATTTTAGACCTCTTAAATGGAGATGAAATATTGTGAAGAAGCAGCATATCATGATAGGATTCATTTAGTGGCCAAAATTATTGTTGAAGACTAACTGAAAAAGAAAAAAAATTGACTAATGACCTAATGGAAAACTCTCAAAAGAGCTATCTTTGATTACTGAAAATTTGACTCTAACACCGCAGTTAGACCTTCATTATCATATGTAGGCATCACTTTGGCCCATTTATTGAAATAATCGACGGCAACGATGATATAACCATGCTTCCTAGCTGAGCGAGGGTTATAGATCATGAAATCTATGCCCCATTTCACAAATGATTCGATGGTCAAAACTGGGTGCAAGGGTGAGGGTGGGGTATGCTCTTTCCAAGAGTATATTTCACAGTCATGGCATTTCCATACTGCAATAATGCATTTTTAAAAATAAACAACCAAAAATAACCTGCGTAAAGGATCTTTTAGGCGGTAGTGTAACCGGACATGTGACCACCACAAGCCCTAGAGTGGTATTCATTGAGAGCGTTGTCATCTTCCTCAAGATTCAAACACCGAAAAAGGACAGAGTCAATACCAGTGTGATATTGGGTGTCTCCAACGATACGGTAAAGTTGGGACTGGTAGTGAATCTTTCATCGCTCAGAGTGCGATAGCTTTGGCTGAAACGTTTGGGTCTAGAGATAGAAAATTATTTCTCCATACCATGGGTCAACAATGCTAATGATAAAGAGTGTCTCATCAGGAATGGAATCATAGGGAGGAGTGGGATCATCCACGGTGGGAAGATCACAAATCAACTCAGCAAAGACCAAGGATTTATTAGATGTAGCAGCAATGAAATCTAAGTCGAACTCTTGAAGGATGAGAATCCGTTTCGAGTACTTGCCCCCAAGAAACTGACATGTGAGAATGTAAGTCATGGGATTGCAATCATAAATCACCAAAGTTTTGTGCAAGAGAATGTAGTGACAAAAATTTTGAACAGCATGGACAACAACGAACGTGAGGTTCTCTACATGAGCGTAATGGGTCTCAGTATCAAATAGATTGTGGCTCAAGTAGTGCACTACATGCTCTTTACCATCATCATCATCTTGAACTAGCACCATACCAATATTGCTTGTCGGTGGTGACCAAATACAGGCAGTAATCGCGGTGATAATTTGGAGGATGTAGTAGCGGAGCATTGATGAGGGCTCCTTTCAAGGCATCGAAAGAGCTTTGGGAAATTTCGTCCCATAAAAATAGGATTCCCTTTTTCAATAAGCGAGTAAATCCTTTGGAAATCTCGGCATAATTCAATACAAAATAGAGGAGGAAATTGGCTTTCCCTTGCAAACTCTAAAGCTGATGGACAGAAGAGTGAGGAGGAAAATTAATGATTGCCTCAACTTTAAGAGGATCGATGCGGATGCCTTCTTTAGGCACCGTGAAACCGAGGAGCCGATCAGATTTGACATAGAAGACACACTTACAAGGATTCAACCTGATATTATAACGTAAAAAATGAAGGAATATAGCTCTAAGGTGTTCTGGGTGATCTCAACGTTTCATAGAATGAGTAGGAAGTTCATCGAGATATGGTTGAACTATGTGTTTGATGCCATGAAAAGCATATGACATAGCTCGCTGGAAGGTGGCCATTTCATTCTTCAAACCAAAAGGGATATTTTAATAGGAAAATGTCCTTGATGGATAGATAAACGTGGTTTTGTGTTGATCAGCTGGAGCAATGTTAATCTGGTTGTAGCCAGAAAAACTGTCTATAAAGGAAACAATATCACTCTCTAAACATTCATCAATGATCTTGTCGATACAAGGAGTGGGGTAATTGTACTTAGGACAAGCTCGATTGATATAATGGTAATACATGAAAACTTGAATTGTCCCTTGTTTCTTGTTAACGGTAACAATATTCAAGACCCAATCTATCAATGGTAAAGGATAAATAAAATTAGCTTTGAGAATTTTTTCAACTTCACCCTTTATGGCAGTAGCCTTTCTCGGGTGCAGAAGATGAAGTCGTTGATGAATGGGCTTCGAATCAGGATAGGTTGGAATTTCATGCACAATGATACTCGGATCAATGACAGGCATCTCTTCATATGACCATGCGAATACATCATGGAATTCCTGGAAAATATCAGTATAGATATTGATCTCATTAGGAGAACAAGATGCACTGATATGAACATTCTCAACAATCCCTGGTTTGAAATAGATGCCAATCGAAATGGTTGGAGTAATATTTCCCATGTTCCCTTTGGATAACTCTTCATTAATCAAGGTTGGGTTCTGAAATGGGTTAGTTGGTGCAAATGAAGAATGGGATTCCAGACAAGTGGAGATGTCACCTGGGATTGGGAGAAATGAGGAATGATTATCTCCATCATCCCACAGAGTTTATTCTAGAGACATTACCTCCATTATACTTTCGTCGGTGGGGAAATTCACATTCAATGGATCCTCAGATTCCCAAGAGCCAATCCAAGAAGACTACGCATAAGTGTCCTGAGAGGAAACCAAACGATCGTTGGTTCCAGATGTAGCCTTAGAAGCCATGAGAATACTTTGATACATTTTCTCAGCAAGCTTAGAGGAATAATGTCACCAAAACTCTCGAGCTGGTCGGGATTGGGAAAAATCCATGGATTGTGACCAGATAAAATCATATTTATGGAGGTGACATTCGGAGTGGGAGTGGAAAAATTCCCATAAGGGACTATTCTTTGAAGAGACTCGGCCTGATGTTCTCATATGGAGTAGTGGTCTTCCCAACATACATAATGTTTCCTATTAAAGAACCAGAGGAGAAGAAAGCCAACTAATCGACAGTCACAATCTTTCCCTAATGAGGAAAAAAGAGGACACGAAAAGGTATGGAGACCATGCAAGCCATAGTTTTCGTCCAACTGAATCCAAGAAGGAGATTATATTTAAAGTTAGTGTCTACCACTTCAATTTCCATGGTTACCATTTTACCCTCCAACAGGATGGGAAACGATTTGAGAATATCATACGACTAAGAACCTCTGCCATCGAAAGACTCCAAGATATTCAAGGACTAGCTCAATGGAGGAAAGGAAATGGCTTTCCAGCATGCGATAGACATGATGTAGGTAAAATTTCCTTCATGAATGACAGTCTGATGAATATTATTTTCCATGATGGTAACTTGAATCAGAAAATCTAATTGAGATGGGAGGTGATGAATGAAATTATAGAGATCGAAAGTAACAAGACTAGAATATATTGGATCAATCCCTCCAATAGCGGATAGTAGTGCCTTCCATTGTGATGGGCATGACTGAAGGACCTCCAAAGCTGACATCATCAAAGGCGCTTGATCTAGATCCTATACAATATTTTAGTGTTGCATAGCTTTCACATTCGGATTATAGGACGATTTTCAAAGAACACCTTTTGGGGGTGGTCGGATGATGGAGTCACTACTAGGTCTCTCAATCTGGAGAGGACCAGAGGTAGGTGGCATGGAAGAGGAAGGGTGATTTGTAACTTTTGGTTCCATAGGAGCCTTGGATGAATTGGGGTAGTCTGCTGAGAAGGGAAAGGTTCTTTAAAAAAAGTCGGAGTCCCAGGTGTTCCCTTCAAAAGACGAGAAAATTCAGCACGCCGAGGAAAATCCTTAGTCTAATGATCCTCATCACATATCAAACAAGGATATTTAGGCTTACAAGTTAAAGAATCATCAGCATATGAATTCTTTGAATCCTGTTAAAGGTTTTTTTATTTAGACTTTCCTTGACCATTTTTCTTACCTTTCGAGGATTTATCGGTTGTGGTAGATTGAACAACATTTACCTCGAAGGTTTTACCAGGATTCTTCTAGTTACTGTAAGGAGTGGAGGGTGTAGCGGCAGTAGTAGATTTAGGATTCGAAGAAGTTTAGGCACACTAATATTAGCATGAGCCAATGTTCCTATAACACCATCCACCAGAGGCGTAGCATGAGACTAATATGATGCAGGATCAAGGTTGCGGCGCATCAGGAAACAACTCATATAGAGTCCTAGATTGGGAATAAACCAAATCGAGGTATTGAGCTCTAGTTATGACTTATTCTTCCATGACATGCCCACCCATGGCAAGATATTTAGAAATATTAGGAACAAATGATTTCGTAATCCATTTAGTCAACAGCTGATCAGGGATTTCAAATTTTATCAGGCAACGACAACATCGCCATTCGTGAATGTGATCTGAAATGTGAGTAGCAATTGACTGCTTCAAAGAGGTGAGAATATGGGTGACAGTTTCATACCGGATAGGTAACTGGAAATAAGTAAGAAAATCCATAGCCAAGGAATTAAAATTGAATAAAATTCCTCGAGGGAGTTCAATATACCACTTGGCCGCGGTACCATTCAAGGTACACTGGAAAATATGAAGACGAATAGAATCGTCGACCCAAGAATTAGAAGAGCACCACAAGTGATGTGTCATAACATGGGTTTGGGGGTCTTCCTGATATATTCCTTCAAATTTTGGACAATATCCTAGGATTTTAGTTGGAATTGGCTGCCAATACAACTGATGCTGGATGGGGTCATTTTTAATATTTGACACATCTAGTAATTCTAACGTATCCAAGAATGGAAAGGGTGGATGATGAGGAGAAAATGGTCAGGGGTTCCAACCTGGTTGATACATATTCTTCCCCAAATAGGGCGGATTCTGTCTCAGATATGTGTAATACTCCCATTGTTGGTAAGGATCTTGTTGCAGGTATTGCTGAACATAGGGACCTTGTTGGGGTTGTTGATAAGACCCTTGCGGGATTTGTCATTGCGGACCTTGCTGGATGTAGGGTCTACGGTGAGGTCCTTGCTGAACCTAAGGTCCAGTCTGTGGTCCCTGCTGAACATAGGGTCCAACATGTGGTCCTTTTTGAACATAAGGTCCAGCCTAAGGTCTCGATTGGGCCTAATGGTACTAAGGAATATGCTGATATTGAGAACCAAGTTGAGGCCCAGACTAGGGTTGCTGGTACTGACCTTGAGGAAATGCCTAGTATTGAGTACCGGGCTAATTGGGGAGAGGACCAGACTGACCCAAAAGGAGATTCAGACTATCTTGGGTGTAAGAACCAAACTGAGGGTTAGTCACAACAACACTCGTGGAAGGTTGTGGCTGTTGGACATACTGTTGAGACACATTCAGTCGAGGAACATACTGATATTGTATGTTCGGCTATTGAACATAACGGATTTTATGTTTTTAAACATACGAATATTATACGTTAAGTTGTTGAAGGGGTTGTTGAACCTATGATTAATGAATGTGAGGCTATCTTTCCCTAGGAATAGGTCCAGAATTTGGCTACCCCTAACCCAAAAGGGGAGGTACGTAAAGAGGATTAGACTACCCCCCAGGCACAGATGAAATCATAGGTTGTCCACTCAATGGTGGAACCACAATAATCGTAGATGTCAGGTAGGGGGTAGAGGATTTGATCAAAACAATCATTTGAAAAATACTGACTGTAGGTCGAACAAAAGGTTGAGACACGATGACCACATTCAAAATGAATGGGCTAGAAGAGGGAGGAATACCCGTCGACCAAACGGGATCTAGGAATAAATATGTAGCACTAGAAGCTCTAGAAATAAGGTTTCCCAAAGAGGTATAACTGTGTGGAAGCATAGACGCAACCTGACTAGAAGGTATTGCTATTCCACTGCTTGAATCGTGAGGTGTGGAACCAAACAAATTGATTTCAGAGGGAAACACAGATGAAGCATCTTCTGGGATGTAGGTGCCAGTGGTTTCCAGAAGAGTGCCCTGAGGAGTGCTCACGAATGGGACATCATCAGCATTGGATTCCATTTTGTCAGAAAATAACCAATGGACAGTAGAGCGAGATTCTATTGGAGAAGTGCGAAAGGGAATTCTGAGTTGATCAAAAGAGCTATAAGCGAGTTGAGGTGAGACCACAATCGAATCAAATAGTGAATTTTTAGGAAAGAACAAAAAATTTGCAGACGGTTCAAGGCTTTCCAGCTCAGAGCCTTTCGATGTCGTCCAAGGAGAATCATTAGGCAGTGGTCAGGATGAAATGGGTTGAATACTAATGACAATCCTGAGTTCAAAACCTTGCACTTCAAGGGGACCAACTAGAAACTGAGGGACCTCAAGAGGAGGTTCTTGAGATTCGTTAGAGGAGGGATGAGGTGAATTCAATGATTCATCCATGATGACCTTTCAAAAAAATATCAAATAAGGAAGAGGTGAACATATTTACAATTTACCAAGCAATAATGAGACTAGAGAACTGCACAGGTAATATGTTTTTGTGGGAAATTACTTTTCAGAATTAACAAAAAATAAATAAAAAAGAATGTGCTAGGCATAAAGGTTTACCAAGTATTCATGAATTGCAATATACACCTTTGTGATAAATGATAAAAAAAATGACCAAGGAATTAACGTACTACAACCGATATCCTCGAATGTTGTGTTTGGTGTATCACGTTTACAAGGCGACCGACTCGGTTACCTATGGTAGGGTTTCAACCTAATGGTGTTTCCCCAAATATACACGACGGTACGTGGGAGTCCAGTCCGTAGTAGTGTTGTCTAATGCATAATCATTCCATGAGAGCACCCCAAATATACTTATCATACATCAATATACTTCCTTATGTGCGACGGGATATCATCCTCGGGCTGTAATGCAGACCGTTAATGATAGCTCCTACGTTTTACAATGCCAAAACACGTCTCTAGCATAGACCAATAAATGTTCTCATTAGATCCAAATTATCCTTAAGGTAAATTGAGTGAATTTTAATGTTGATCTTGAGTTCAGTTTCAGTTTTGGGTCAAAATCGATGTCACCTGAATTCTAAGGTGCAGACTAAATGCAAAAATAAAAATTTTCCATTTCGATGAAGCCTAAACTATTTAGGGAAGAGATACAAGAAAAATTGAAATCAATGCAACAACAATAATTCCCCCCAAACTAGCTCAAAGCTACGGAATGAAATTCATTTCAATCAAATTCACTTTTTCCCAAACAAATGCAACTTATTGAAAAAATGAAAATACTTATGTTTTCCACTAAGATGCAGTTTCTTTTTGTTTTTTGCTTTGAAATGAAATCAAAAGAAAAGAAAAAATGAATGAAAGAAGAAATGAAAAAACAATCTTTTTTTCACTTTTCTTCCAATTGAACAGAAATAAAAATCTCTTTAAAAACACATGAATGAAATGATTTTCACTCTTCTTTTTAAAAACAATGAAGACAAGGCCAATCAAAACTAAAATGAAAATCACTTTCAATTTTTTTTGAATTTTTACAAAGGATACACTCTTCTACAATTGTGAATCAAACACTTTGTGATCCTATGCTTGACACTAAATCGAAGGGAAGATCACAGATGCAGTGATGAACAGTGAAAATCAATCTGAATCAAGTCAAGAACAATGCAACAAAAAGTGTTTGAAATGGTGAAAAATCTCCCAACTTACAAACAAATAAAAGAGACGAAAATACTCGCTCAGAGAAAAAAAGTAAGCCAAACACACAGCAAGGAGGTCACTGATATTCTACAGACATCCTTCAGGGGCCAAGACACACTAGAAAATCAAGGGTAAACCCTAACTTTTCCTAGGTATGAGATCAACGCTTATGTGATAAGCAGAAGGGTGCTGGAAGACAAATCGCTGCGACTGTACTATATAGGACAACATTGACAACGCTACTGTGCAAATAGAAAGTGCACTGGTCGCTAAAAAAAAGGAAAAACAAAAAAGAGTTTCACACCAACACCAGACTTGACACAATGAAGTGACTATCATACCCTACACAAACTAACATAGGCCTAAGAAAGATTAGATTTCAGAAATCGATCAAACTGATCCAAGATCAGTTCGGGGAAGGAAGGCTAAGAGGCTAAGCTCCCCAGCGGAGTCACAAGTTTCGTTGTCAAAATAAATCCCCTATGCAGACAGAGGTGATCTCTCTAGCCCTAGAGTGGGTCTAGCAACACGAGATGCTTTCTACTAAAAATCTCTCTTAACTAACATTTACAATGCGACAAGAAAATATACCTAAGTACCTTTTTCCCAATACTACATTTGAATCTGTTGATGGTGAACTTGATCCATGATATTTCTAGGCTCGCTCCCTACTACTGATGGCACACAGATACCAGCGGATGATCAAGAGGCAAAAAAAAATGTAATCCAATACATAATAATCGTAAACATTATCTATCTAGCAGATCAAGGAGTATGAGAATATTTGCATAAGCAATTAGAAAAATATAGAAAGAAAAAATGAGATGTGTTTATTGATAAATATAAAAGGAAGAGCTTACAACCCAATCCTTGATGTTGGAGGCCTCCTTTAGTGAAAATATGAGTCCTTCACCAAAGCTCTAAAGCATTCCTTCTCCCAAATGCTTAGGCGTTATCACGATGCAAGGATGCAAAGGGAATGAGAGTTCAGACTAGCCTGACAATGACCAACGAAGCTAACATTATGGGAATGAGGAATATGAATTTATTGGAAGGGAGAAGAGGTTGGTAGCCCATGAAAGGAGGAGGAAGGCCCATTTTATAAGGTATAAAACCCCATGGATGAGAACAAAGCTCTAAAATCAGAGAGATCGACTCTATCACCACTGTTTAACAACCAACTCACCGCCATGGAACTTCTAGAGGTCAAAGCTTCTCCTCCATTTGAGGAAACACTGTTAGAAGGGATCAGCTTGGTTTCCAAGAAATAAAGGTGTTGGAAGCGCTAAGATAGAACTCTAATATGAAATCAGCGGAAGCATGACACAAGGAAAAGCACTGACTCGGGCAATTAGGAATTTGACCAAGTTTCTTCAGTAATCTTCCAAGGCAGTTTTCTTTGGATCTTTAGGGGATGTCTCAATGTATTTCTTCATGGTGGAAACATTGCACACGATCTATCATGGTGCATTTTAGGATCAGGGATGGGAAAATGAGCAGGTGACCAATTTTTGTGTAAAAATACCTAGTTACAGAAGATGACCTTGCACGAATTACAACTAGATGGCCCCCTATTTGGTTCACCTCCATGACAGATGCTGGTGCAACCTCTTTTTCCTAGCAAAAACCATCTACATCAAAGATGCACAAAAAAACGAATCAGAAGGAAACATAGGAATCTACCACAATGACGGAGATAGAGAATCCACCAAGGAAAAAATCGATGTTCTAAGTGATGTTGAGATGGAGTATCGTTAGGGAGATAGTGTAGATGCGCCCTCGACAGACATGCATCAAGGGACAAAGAGAGGACCTCAGTATCTACTTGGACAGCACCAGAAGAGAAAAACATCCAAGAAGACTGGGATTGAACCACTAGCATTAACATATCGTGATTTCAATCAGATCGTCTATAAAATAAAGGCAGTAATAGAATACGCATAGAGCAACATTGAGTCGTAGTACAAGTCTGTCCTTAATGATGTGCAACAAGGTCCCCAACAGTTGAGAATGCAAGCAAGAAAGAAAAAAGTGAGCATGCATCAAGCAAGCATGGGACAAGCAAGCGCATTGACCGTCGGCCACCCATTCATTTCAGAAAGACGGTTGTTTCAGGTTTTGAGCGCAACACTCCACCTTGATGATCCAGGGCTATGCACAACCATTCATGCATGGCCTAATATTGGAGTTGAATTGGTCGTATTTCCCAGCGGAGAGTTACACTCCATACACACAATGATCACCGATGAGTTGTAGTGTAGGGAATACAGGGTGTAGCTGGCCACCTCTGAAGCCCAGAAGTAGGTTGGCACATTGCATAAGGGGAAACAGTTGGCTGAAGAAGCTAGGAGCACTGCAGAAAGCCAACGTGCACAATTAGAGTCCCTTATCAATCAATTGTTCTCTGAAATTCCTGATTTGACAATACCCACCACTACAACGACCACTACAAAGCTATAAAGTCTTGCAGCGACACTTAAAGCCTTGAAGTTAGAGATAACTACCATGTGCACTGAGTTGGATTAGAAAATTGCATATCTACAAAAAAAATTGCAACCATATACACCGCTCGAAGTCAGAGCACATCACGTCACAATTGTTCACGAGACTACTGCAAGCATCATTGTTGTTGTGAAAGCATGCAACAATTTATTTCAGGATGCCATGGGAATTTGGACCTCCATCCAGGATGGCCCTACATTTCATCAGTTGAGGATGGACTTATGAGCTAAGGATCAGGATTTCAATGACATCCGGTTCGCTACGCTGACCCTGGTATCGACCCAAATACTATGCCGCCTGCAGAAAGGTCATGCCATTCAGACATAGATAGGTGCGCTACGCCGACAAGATTAGTTTCTATAAGCTAGAATGAAGCCTTGGGCCAAGGAAGCACTCCAAAATTTTCATACCATAGATAGTGCCCTCAAGGGGCACACACAGTCTCAGCGCAACATCATTTTAGCAGCAGAAGGACCTACCACAGAGAAGCTGGTTGGAGAAGCATAGAACACCACGGTACAGAGCATTGATACCATCTGTGAGGTCCCAATATTAATAGTGTAGTCCCTTATTGTTGTTAGTGTAGCCCCCTTATTGTTATTTAAGTACCCCTGTAATCCCCATATTGTTATTATTATTCCCTTACATTATTATTTTTAGGTCGGCTAGGATTACATTATGACCCCATGGACTCCTATATATAGAAGGAGGTTTTGTCATTTGTATCATCTAAGAATTGTTCATTTATGTAATGTAAAGGAGGTTTTCCCATCAAAGTGGATTATTTATAAGGCATTGATCTCTCTTTTCTTCTATTTTTGGAGCTGGTTTCATAACATTTGATATCAGAGCTTTGGATTCCAGGGTTTCGTTGCTCCAAATAGGTCATCATGGTATTTTCGCTATAATTTTTTTTCTATGAAGCTTCAAACTCTAAAAATTTTATCACGTGAAGCCAAAGTCTGGAGGAACGTTGTGTAAACATTTCAGATCTTGGTTCACAATATTTTTGGATATATGATCTATGGAAGTTAGGGTTTTTTCATGCTCCTGAATTTCATCTAAAAGAGGTGACCTTGGGGAAAATTAGCATAACTCTCTCTCTGAGAATCGAATTGGAATTTAGTAAAAAGTGACTGAAATTAAACAGAATTTATTTTCCCATGTATAAATTTCAGAGCCAGAGGAGGAAACAGTGACACGCGGTACGTCATACAAGTTTTCTCTACTGAACCAGTCTATAATTGGGTCATTGTGAGAGATTGGGCATAAATTTTCTTTGAAGCATCCAAATCAGGTCAGACCCGTGGCATTCGAAAAAAGATTAAAAGGGATACTATAAGACCTAATTTCATATATTGAAGATCCGCAATCACAGAGATAATTCATTTTCAATTTCGAGCTCCTCAAAAGAAAGAAAAAGGTGTGTATTTTTTTTTCAAATTGCATGTCTTGTTTGAAAAATAAGTTTGAAGTGATTCCAAGGGCATATTGAAGCATAGATATCAGTATTGGGTTCTAAAATCCCCCCTAAAAAGAATTCAACACACATTAAGCCCTCAAAATACTCTACTATGACTCATGAATATGAATAAGTGCAACATGATATATCAAAATTACAAGAGCAAGTGCACTAAATTTTGCTCTCGCAAAGAGAAAAAAAAAATGAAATGGAAGTTTTGAAGAAAGGCGTGGAAGCTAAGATTGATGGTTTGAAGAATGGAATGGAAGACATAAAGAATGATATAAAAGCAGAAATGGAATGCTTGACATAGTTGATAGAAGAAATTATTCCTAATAGAGAATATATAGTAGAGGAAACTCATGATGAGAACAAAATAAATGTTAATTGTGATTTCATAAACTTGAATTTTGGATGAAAGACCCACCATAATCTAAAGAACGATATGAGGAAGTTTGATGGCAAGGATCTCGTAACATGGATACTACATATGGAGCAATATTTTGATCTCAATAATGTTAAAAACACACAAAAGGTACGCATTGCAACTTTATATTTAGAACAAAATACATTTGTATGGTATCGATGGCTTTGCTCCTGTAAAAAAATTGTCACTTGGTCAATTTTTATAGAGGAAATGATAGCACATTATGAGGATACAAAGAGCAACACATTCTTTATCCAATTGATAAATATCAAACAAAAGGGTTCAGTTGTGGAGCACATTGAGGATTTCCAAAAATTAAATATAAGGGTAAATGATATTACAGAGGAACACATAATTGATGTCTTGATAGGGAATTATCCAACATGAGGTTCGCCTTTGGGAACCTGATTCATTGGAGAAGGAATTCACGGTGGCAAGAAAAAATGAATGTAAAATTATGGCGAAAATGAAGCCTACCATTCACATCTATAAATATGGAAGTGTTTCTACTCCTAGACTTCCATAACCTACAGGGTTGACACCACAACAATTGGAAGAAATAAGAGCAAAAGGTCTTTGCTACAGTTGTGATAGTAAATACACTAAAGGTCATAAGTGTGCCGAGAAGAAATTATTTTACATCGATTGTGAAGAGGAGGAAGAAAATGAACAAGAAACTTCAAAAGAATAGGATATACACCAGGAACCAACCCTAGAGAAAGAAGAAATGAGTTCAACCATATCGTGTAATGCATTGGCAGGAATTACCACTCCTCAAACTCTAAAGATAAAAGGACATATCAAGAAGAAAAATGCAATAGTGTTGATTGAGTCGGGTAGTACCCATAATTTTATTAATTTTAAGGTAGCTAAGGAATTGAATTGCTTCCTATACCCAGCACCAGAATGTTAAGTGATGGTTTCAAATCAAGGAACTATAAATTTCTCTGGAAAATGCCATAATATAAAGCTAACCATGGGGAAATATATATTGAATAGTCCAATGATTTCCATTCCAATGGGAGGTGCTGATGTTGTACTAGGAGTACAATGGTTACAATATTTGGGGACGGTAGCTTTTAATTTTCAAGAAATTTTCTTGAAATTTTTTTCGGAAGGAAAGGAAGCTGAATTACGGGGTATCGCAGGGAAGCCAGGAAAGATAATAAGATTTAATGTCATGACAAAGCTTCTAAAGAAAGAACAATTAGGTGTAATTTCACAATTATGCTCACTAGAAGTTCCAACATCAAAATCATCTCTTTCTATAGATCTCCAAAACGTCTTGGAAAATCATTCCAAGGTGTTTGAAAATTCCAAAGGACTCCCACCTATTCGTGATCATGATCATGTTATTCATTTGATTCCAAGAGGTGTTCCTCCAAACATCAGGCTTGACAGATATCCTTATGTCCAAAAGAGCGAAATTGAACATATGATTGCAGAAATGTTAGAGGCTGGTATAATTCAACCTACTCAACATTATTTCTCTGCTCCAATAGTATTAGTGTGTAAGAAGAATGGATCATGCCACATGTGTTCGAATTATAGGGAACTCAATAAGCTCACTATTAAAGATAACTTTCCCATTCTTGTGATTGATGAATTATTTGATGAATTACATGGAGAAATTTATTTTACCAAGTTGGATCTTCATTCAGGATATCATCAAATTAGAATGAAGACTGAAGATATTCCGAAAACAACATTTTGAACTCATGATGGTAATTATTAATTTTTGGTCATTCATTTTGGCCTTACCAATGCACCTTCTACATTTCAAGGGTTGATGAATTCCATTTTCAATCCCTTCCTTAGAAAATTTGTGTTAGTAATTTTTGATAATATAATAATCTACAACAGGTCTTGGAACGATCATGTTCAACATGATGACAGGGTGCTCAAACTATTGGAGGAGAAACAATTATATACAAAAACCTCGAAATGTTTCTTCGGAGTACAAGAGGTGGAATATCTGGGTCATATTGTAACTCAGGAGTGTGTTAAGGTAGACCCTAACAAAATTAAAGCCATTAAGGAATGGAAAGTCCCCTTAACCATAAAGTAGTTGCGAGAATTTCTAGGGTTAACAGGGTATTATCACAAGTTTGTTAAGAATTATGGGAGAATAGCAACACCTCTAACAATATTATTGAAGAAAGATGCATTTTCGTGGACTCTTGAAGAAGCTAAGGCCTTTGAACATCTTAAAGAGGCAATGTGCCTAGCACCAGTCTTAGCTACGCCAGACTTCACAAAAACCTTTATTGTGAAATGTGATGCTTCGGGAAATGGAATTGGTGTTTTTTTAATGCAAGAAGGAAGACCCATTTATTTTGAAAGTCATCCAAACAAAGGAAAATATTTACAGAAAGCTATTTATGAGAAGGAAATGTTGACAATACTACATGCACTAAATAAATGGAGACCTTACCTAATGGGAAGACACTTCAAGGTAAAAAATGATCATGATAGTCTTAAACACTTTTTGGAACAAAGACTATCTTCAGAAGAGCGGCAAAAATGGGTCACAAAGATGTTGGGTTATGACTTTGAAATAATCTACAAAAAAGGGAAGTTAAATGTTTTTGCAGATGCACTCTCAAGAAAGGATGAATATGTGGAAGCATTTCTTTGTGCCATTTCTTTTATCTAACCAGATTAGATAACTGAAGAAAGGTATGAATGGAAGAAGGATGAAGAAGTGTGGACACTCATTCAAAATTTGTAGAAGATCCTAGTACATATGATACATTTAGTTGGAAAAATGATTCCTTATGGTACAAATATTGCTTATATCTTTGTAATAATTCCCAAATAAAACAAAATATTCTTTTGTAATTTCACACTTCTCCCCTAGGATGACACTCAAGATTTTTAAAACCTTCCCAAAGGGTGAAGAAATAATTTTTTTGGGATGGCCTTAAATATGATATTCAAAATTTTGTGGTGGAATGTTTGGTTTGTCACCAAAATAAAGTTGATACAATTAAGACCCCGAGTCTTCGACAACCTTTATCCATTCCAAGTCAACGTTGGGAGGAGATTTCAATGGATTTTATCACTGGTTTACCTAATTTCGAAGGAAAGAGTGTCATCATGGCGGTAGTTGATAGACTTACCAAGTATGCACACTTTTGTGCATTATCTCATCCATTTAAATCAAGTACATTTGCTACTTCATTTATGGAAACAATTCAAAAGCTACATGGAAACCCAAAGATTATGGTAAGCGACGAAGATCCCATTTTCACTGTAAATTTTTGGACAAAATTGTTTTCTTGTTTGGGCACTCAACTAGCTCATAGCTCATCTTATCATCCCCAATCCGATGGTCAAACTGAAATAGTGAACAAATTTTTGGAAGGATATCTTCGTTGTTTTGTATCTGATAAAAAAAACACAATGGGTCAAGTGGTTACCTCTGGATGAATGGTGGTATAACACTTCCTTCCATACTGCAACAAAAATGACCCCATTTACAGAACTTTATGGATATCATTCACCATCCATCACATCATATTTAAGAGAAAATTATAAGGCTCAAGCTTTGGAAGATCACATCGAGCATCAATAGCAAGTTCTCCAACTCTAAAAGGATAAGCTAAATTTGGCAGAAAATTGAATGAAACAATAGGTAGATCAACATTGCAGTGAGAGAAGTTTTGATGTAGGATACTGGGTATTTTTATGGCTACAACCATGCAAAAAAATGTCCCTCAAGCAAGCTAAGAAGGATAATAAATTATCACCAAAGTACTATGGTCCTTACAAGGTGTTGCAAAATATTGGTACTATGGCATACAAATTGGATCTTCCTACTTCTTCGCGAGTGCATCCAGTTTTCCATGTTTCATGCTTAAAGAAGGTTATAGGTGACAAAATTATAGTTCAAACAATATTGTCAGAACTTGACGAGGAAGGAAAAATCATATTAGAACCTGAAGCAGCCACGAAAACAAGAACTCAACAGCTTCAAAATTGATCAATTTCAGAGTATCTCATCAAGTGGAAGAACTTACTCGTAGAAGATTCTACATGGGAGGATGATAATTTTATACAGAAGCATCCACAGCCACTCAAGCATTGAGGACAACACTTTTTTGAAGGAGAGGGACATGTTAGGTCCCTATATTACTAGTGTAGTCCCTTATTGTTGTTAGTGTATCCCCCTTATTGTTATTGTTGTACCCTTGTAACCCCCATATTGTTATTATTGTACCCTTACATTATTATTGTTTGGTCGGCTAGGATTAGATGTGACCCATGGAATCCTCTATATAGAAGGAGGTTTTGTCATTTGTATCATTCAAGAATTTTTCATTTATGTAATGTAAAGGAGGTTTCCCCCTCGAAGTGGCTTATTTCTGAGCCCTTGATCTCTCTTTTATTCTATTTTTGGAGTTGGTTTCATAACACCATCCAACCAATACAAGATGCTATCCAGGAAATCAAGGCCAAGATGCAGGAATCTAGACTTAAGTGACTCGAGGACGAGTCACGAGCTTTTGTTGGAGGCATGTTGGGATAGGGTCCCCTAGGGTCAAATTCGAGTCAATTTTGTTTATTATTTTAAAGCGTAA
Source organism: Pinus albicaulis (assembly GCA_034641835.2). NCBI lineage: Eukaryota > Viridiplantae > Streptophyta > Pinopsida > Pinales > Pinaceae > Pinus > Pinus albicaulis. The sequence continues at coordinate 1,158,575,550 of CM076575.1, read as the reverse complement.
TGCGTAGGTCAAGGGGCTTTGGGGTGGGCCAAAGATCCATATTTTTGTAACAGGTTAAAGGGTAAAACATGTTTCTCAAACCAGAGCTTGAGACCATGGTTTTTCGCATTTGAATTATATAAATAGGCATGTTGAGTCAAGTTGAATCATACTTGAAACTTGATGAATGAACCTACAATTTTAGTGATTTGGGAAATTTTTGCTTGAGTAGAGATAGGCTCCTACGGCTATGTGTGCAGAGGCCTAAGTCCTAGGCCATGTGCGAGGACTCTACGACTGTGTGCAGAAGAGACTGAATTGTAACCATTGAAGATCTTCTAATAAAGATATTTTTTTGCGAAAATATTATTTACTTGCATGATTGATTTTTATGTATTGATGTATTAATTTTCTTATAGATTTTTTGTGGTTCACATTATTAATGTGTATCTATTTGAATTTATTATGTAATTTTTCAAGATTTGTATCTTTTTCTATTTAAGGGTTCTGTAACTAGATAAAGTAGATATTTGTGATTGCGCAAGTATGTTTCTATTTGTTAAAGATATATATGAATCAGGAAAATAGGCACTTGTGCAGAACAATAGTAGTTAGATCATATTGGAAGTTTTAGATCCACAACATAGTTCTCCCTCAGGGTGCGGAAACCTGGTTCCATCACCCCCCCAATACTTCTTTGGGTGATACTTTCGTCTACGCAAGCCGATCACTACCAAAAGGGCTAATAGTTGGAGGGTTTTGTTGGTTGCGCATAACACTCTTATCCTGGGCTAGGACCCCTTAAGAAAACACATCATGAGAAATCTAAGACTAAATAACACCATCCATATCCATGTTGCACCTTCATATAAGTACAACCTAATATAAAAGAGTCTCAAACTATTTAGTCGATAAATAGCCTAGGAAATAGATTCAATATTCCATCAAAGAAATGGATGTAGGTCCATTCACATAACCATTACTTGGAATCCAACCTAATCTCTAACTCGTAAATTTTACTCCTCTTTGACTGGTCACTTGTAGATACAAACTGCCCATCACCAGCACTAGTTGAACCAACACCAATACCAACATCATCTCTAACCAAATTTGGTATTTTAAAACCGCTATGTCGACTTGAATTCGCTACATAAATATCCAAAATATTATTACATAATATTCACAGACACAATTTTATTAATAGGTGTCTAACGAGTAATAATTACAAAATGCATCATATTAAATTTTATTAAGCGCTTGAGCGATAATGCAATTGTGTATCGATTTGTTGAATAGATATTAATATCATTGCTAAGAATTAATTAATTCTTTAATGCTAACTACGAATTCAAAGTTTCCACATCTTTGTATGTTCAGTGTGGAGCCTGATTATCTTCCTGATTCAAAGGTTTTGTTTCAGTTGTATTTGGATCCATAGTCATTGATGGGGGTGTATGGGGGGGCTTACCCCCCACTAGTGCCACTGGGGGGGTCCAGGGGTGGCGGGGTGGAAGCAGCCACCTAGCCCGCGTGGCATAGGTTAAGGGTACTACCCCTGAAGTGAAAATTATATGAAAAATTACCTTTTAAAATATTGTAATTTAGTATTCAATGTAATTCATTCATTAGGCAAAAAATCTGATGGTAGAAGTTTTGTTAATTTAGGGTTTTTTTTTCCCTAGAAGGAAACGATCAGTTTATATGGGGGAATTATATTTTGGTTGTGTATTATTTTGTGTGTGAGAGAATAAAAAATAAGACTGTGCAATGAGAGAGAAGAGGAAGTTAGATCAGATTTATTGTAGGTTGTATCGTTTTAGTTTGTTGGATGATATGAAGGAAGGACTAGTTGTTTCTCAGTGGATGTAGCCCAAATTGGGTTAAACATGTATATATGTGTCTATCTTGTTTTATGTGTTTATTTGTTTGTTTTTATACAATATTTTATGTGTTCCATTGCTCTGTTAATTATTTTCTAATGTCATAAACATTACCATCTAGAAACTTTTTTTTGCATATAACACACTTGTCCTTTTGCACATACTCTAGTACTAAATGATTTTAACATTTTGTAAGTTATGTGTTATTATTAGAATGATTACATAGTAAAATATGTTATAAACACTAATGTTAAACTTTACACAAATAATGAGTACAATATGAAACATTAAATTTGATAAATGAAATTTTCTATTGTATGTTGGCTTTGAAGTGCAGAGAAGTTCATTGTTCAACATTGTATGTTGGCTTTGAACTTTTCCACACTCACTCTCTGCACTCAAGAAAATCTCTACACTCCTAAACGTGTTTCTAGAAGAAATATAGAGTGCAGATTATTTAGTGCAGAAGAAGTTTATTATGTGGAACTGCAGAGAAATCACTATTCTCCTCACTTATGTGAAAAGTTTTATTATGCAAAGAGTTTTGTGCGGGAGCTTTCATTTTGAAAAAAGATTTGATTGTATAGAGAGATTTGAGTAGATATATTTCCTTTTGCAGCGATAGATTTCATTGTGTGGATTTTTTTCCACACTCTGCAAAACCTTTTATCAATTACTAGCGATGTTTGAAATAGAATTTAGTATTAGAATATTACCAATAATATATAATAATAATGATGCATAAGAACTTTTTGGAGAGACAATGAACATATTGATTACTCTGCACATGAATTCACACTTAACATTGAAGAATTAAGTAATGCTTAACAATGTTATTAATATCTATTCAGAGAAATGATACACAATCATGTTATCACATAAATTCTTAATAGAATTTACTCTGATATCAATAAAATCATATCTATTGATATTATAAAATAATATTTTCAGCATTTATTTGGTGAATTCAAGTATATGCATATGTTTTGAAAGCCAATATGCCTTATAGCAAATTGAAACTATGCGCGGATCTCCTTCGTACACTTCTAATTGCATATTTATTTTTTCATGGATACCTCTAGTCAAAATTATATATCTAGAGAATGTAACCATGCATAGACAAAACCACATTGAATATAATAAAGCATCTACTGTTATTTGTTCAAATTTCAAGGATTATGGACTTTGTTCTTATTGCATGTATTCTAGATATCATTTAATAATTTTTCTATACTTCCCCATACTCCCTTATCTCCTCACGTACACATTATTCACACACAATACTTTGTGATTATTGCAGAGTGTGGAGGTAGAGTTGAAGTTTATTGTGCAAGGTGATTTTTCATACTCCCTTATCTCTGCACATACTCATTCTACGCACACAATACAACATTTCAAAGCTATTTATACATATTTGGAACTCCTATGAGCTTTGGCATCATTGGAAAAAGCAGTAGCAATATTATTCATAACAATGTGAGATCACTCACTAACCCTACCTTTGCTACTAATTAATTGATTAAGGTTGTGCTTCTTTATGTGGGGTCCGCATTTTCTCGTTAATCGAGAATGCTCACATTTATGCAATTTTTCATTATTGTGGAGTGCAAAGGTATAGTCAAATTTTTTATTATGTGAAATGCTTCTCTGTACTCCCTTATCTCTGCACACAATACTTTGTCAATATTGTGATGTACGGTGATAAAGTAAAAATTTTTATTGTAGCATAGCAATTTCATTATTAGCCTTATTTAACTTTTTAATATTCAGTAATCTGGGCTCTAGAATGTTGTGATGTGTGAATAGATAACGCATACAAAAGTGTAAAAAATAATGAATGTATATTATGTCGCACATATTACTTTCCTAACGTCACTTTACTCTGCCATAACGGAAATTGGTTGTGGAACAATGCTTATGCATCCATTTGTTGAATAAACAACGAAAAGATGATTTTATGAATACCGAGAAATTTTCTAAAAAGAAATAATAATTATATAATGTGATTTTCCAAATAAATTCTTACGTTAATAAAAAATGGAAATAGACAAATCAATAAATTAAGTTACGAAAATATTTTGAAATTAGGGAAATATTTTTTGGTTTTCGAAAAGATTAGAAAAATAAGATTTTACATCGAAAGCAAAGCAACAAATAAATCATTGGTGATTTACTTTGACATAGGATATACATAATGAATTAAATATAGCGATATAAATAAATTTCATGCATGGGAATTGATTTCGTTATCTTAAAATTCGCTAATGAACTAAGTTGAAACACCACAACCTTGTACATCATCAACCAAAATTTCATCTTTTGATCTCCAAATCTCCAAGGATCGCACAGTTCACACCTAGAATACAAGTAACTATTCTAAACTAATTTGGTCCATACAGTCTCCAAAAAACACCTACAAAAACTATATATTTTCATAACATAATATAAAATATACTAACAATTGTATAAATCATTGCATATGTTAGAGTCAGTATCTTCATCCCTCCGTCAGAGATCAAATTTCTCTTGTTGCATTTCATTTTAGGTGTCTCATTCAGTTCAGTTAGCTACATTCCATTAGGAGCATGAATCATCTCACGGAAGGGTCTTGTCACTCATATCCCTCAAGTCATGTACTTGCTGGTCCGTGTTTGTTCATCGAAATCATTTACAGTCATTCACAGTCATGTTTGGTCCCTTGTTCAACAAAAAGTCATTTTAGGGTTTTTAGTCTCATTAGGTCTAGGGTTTTGTTAATTTAGTCTTCAGAATGTCTAATAATGTCAGCAGGCACATGAGGGAGGTTCTAAATAAGTTTTCATTGCAAAAATTTCATTGTCATAATCCTTGATAATGATTTTTCTTCAAAACTCTATTTTGAAGAAAAATCGTCAATTTCATCTTTTGTAATAAATGCAATGTAATTTTCAAAGTTTTTTCAGTTGTAAATTTATTTAGGTGCAGCCCTGGTCGCCTTTTCCAAAACCCCATGCCAGCTATCCCTGCAAAGACAGACAAGAGATTCATCATTCAGCTCAAAAATAAAAAAGGAAACAAAAACAGAGTTTATGTGAAAAGTGCCAAAGTTTTCAGACTTTACAAAGTGGGTTTTCCAAATCAAAAATCAAAATCCTTTGTATATATAAGATATTTCCAAATGCCAAACTGCATTTGCACGCCAAAGGCATCAGAGAACCAAAGAAAAATCGTGGAGGAAGAAAAACAGTGTTTGAAGGCCGAAACTGTGGTGAAGTGTTGGTTGCGGAGCATTGGAAGGTGGTCGGGGCGCACTAGTCGAGCACGGCGCACAAGGCTGCTCACCACAGTGCAGATTTGAATGGTCGCGGTGCATACAACGGTCACGGCGCACTGGGCCACTGTCGTGGCGCACAGGGCCGACACCCAAATTTTGTCATTGCCTCCAACAAATTCCAAATTTCTCGGTCCCATTTGCTCCATGTAAGTTCGAGTGATATTGTAGTTGCCATTAAACAATTTTTGGTGTTGTTTGAAAAGGGAATATAAGAGTTTGAATGCCAAAAACTCCTCTCATTTTGTTAGAAATTGCTCTCTTAGGGTTTGAAATTGGTGTTTTAAAATAGTTTTGTGACACATATTCCATTTCCCCACATTTTTTATTCCTTTCCTCACTGTAATCCTATCATTACAGTTCATTCCCTATCCCCTTACAATCACTCATTCCTAAGCCCCATTTCCCTATCCATAAATCATTTCATTTCCCATCATTTTCACTTTTCCCATTTCACTTGTAAAATTCCAAAACCCCAAGTTTCCCAAACAGTCAAGTGGCTGTCCATTGTCCCTACATTTCTCAAAATTCCAAAAGGCAAATTATCACTTGATTAAACCCCATTGTCCTCACTGCCCTATATCTCCTATAGTCCCTCTCCTTTGACACATATTTGGCAATTGAAACAAAAGCACCAAATTCTCATTTTCATCTCATACAAGCCAAACATAGACCTTAAAACACCATGGAGACAGACATTGATACATCATACGATAGAGATAGTGATTCTACCATTGAGCTACATGCACCGAGAAGGCCTCGTAAAGGTGGCAAACATGTGAGAGAAGAGCCCACCTCATTGACTCAATTGCAGGCTTGCCCACTTGCCATGGCATGTTTTCGAGAGTAGTCATTCTATCAGTATTGTGAGATTATTTCTAGGATTCATCATCATCAGGAGTTAGCTTGTTTGTTCGTATTGCATTCGCATGATGGTCAGGTAACCCTTGTTGGTGTAAATTTCACTTTGACACCGGAAACCATCTCTCAAGCAACCAGAATACCGAATGTGGGTGAAAAGTGGAACAAAAGATAGAAGGTGGATAGAGTGCATTATGAACCATACATCAGGCCTAGCTATGTGAGACATCTCAGCAGGGTATTCCCATTCTGGTTCCTAAAGGAATCCTATGCGCCTCTGATGAAACTCATTATCAGATACTTCAGTTGTGAGGGCCGGTTCTCACGCCTCTATGCCTACCACATCAGGTTATTAATGCATTTCACTAGAGTGAGAATGATGAACATTCCTTATTTCATGTGCCAAAAAATCGAGAGAATGACCACTCTTGTGCAGAAGAAAACTCTCGAGCAGCAGTACAACAATATTTATCACTATGCACTCATCAAGATCGTGGTTGTACATCAGCTTGGATTGCAGGGTATTTCATGGGAAGATTTCATTTCCCATGACTTCTTCACAGCTCCTCAGGTTCCTCCGAAGGTTTTCCATGATGCAGGTGAACCTTCACATCAGCCTAAAGGTCACAAGACAGAGTCTATCAGTGTGCCAGTGTTTGTTACTTATCAGAGAGGCACCAGAGTATTATTTGCAGCAGCCCGACAAGTACTATCTCCACCCGGGGTGGAAGGGGTCTCGTTTCCATCATCAGCAACACAAGTACAGGTACATGACAGAGGTAAGAGGCCTATGCAGGATGAGGGCCCTTCAGGAGGCCAGGATACTGATTTAATATTGATTGATGAGGATTTGAGCTCTCCAAGCTCAAAGTTGAGAGAGACCATTCAGGAGCAGAAGGCAGAGATTGACACCTTGACCGTCAAGTTACAGAGAGCTCAATGGATCATAAACTACCTAGATTAGTGGAACAAACAGTTGGAGGATCAGCAGACAGTCATGGAGTTGCAAAACATCCATGAGAATCGGCAAGTTGCCCAAAGAAGTCAAACTGAGATGACACCCATTGAGCAGGAGATTGAGGCTGATAGAGAGACTTGGCTTGAGAGGGTCGATATTCATCTTGAGAAGATGTTGGAGAAGGCGAAAAAGGAAAATAACATGCTCAGGCACATGAAGAACCACTATTTGGCACGAAATCATGTTTGCAGATCGAGGATCAAGATCCTGAAAGCAAGGCTAAGGAGGGCACTAAAGCGTCGTAAAAGGCATGATAGACACAAAATTTTGGCTGAAGATTCTTTGGCCTAGAATAGTGCTTTATGGTGGGCATTCAGCCCAAATTTCAAGAAATTTGGGAAAAATTTTGTCAATTTTGAATTTTTGGGCCTAAACACAGATTTTCCTGCCCGACGCATAGCGCCACTTGGCGCACGCTTATAATTGGCAGCTCTTCTGGAGGAAAAATTTGAATTTCTGGAATTTTCATCAAAATTTATGCATGCCTATGGATTACCTAAGGATTTTGACAAGTTTTGGGTTGCCTAAAGGGTCAAAAACACCCTAAAATGGCGTTTCTGCCACTTTTTGCACACACAGGAAGCAGTGTTGGGAGATTTGATTTTTGGAGGGGCACATGGAAACCATATTTAGATATTCCACTTGGGTTGGAAAGTAGACAGGTAGATCTTTCCAACGAGATATCCTACGCTCAATTTTGACTTTGGGAAGGCCCTCAAAATCAGCCTCAAACTTGTGCTACGCATAGAGATTTCAGGCGCGACGCATAGGGAAATTTGGCCTATTTTTCACTCAGCAGCTCAGAATTTCGCATAGTTTTGGCTAGTTTGACTTTTTCATGTAAATATTGATGTAACTTGATGTAATTTCATGAATTTGATGTAATTTTGGCACATTTTTACTCATCTTAGTAGATTCATTCACCAAAAAGTGAAATGTAAGTGAATGAATCAGTTTCCTATCATATAGAGGCAAGTTGTTTCATTGCCTATTTTCCAGTTCCTATTTTAGATATGGTTGAAACAGCTCCTAGAATGATGAGATCGACCCCTAGAGGCATGGGAATGAGTTAGGCTTGTCTATATCATGTATTTCTTCAGTCATTTTCAGGGTTGGACACTTGGGATTTCTTGGCACTTCATTGTACATTTCATCTCTGCAATTTTGGCAAAGGAATAGACCAGGGTTTGCAGCACTCTTTGGGATCCATGTGGCTCTGTGTTTTTATGGTGTGTTTCTCTATGTGATTGTAAGTTCATTGATGTTTATGGGTATCATTTCCCTTCTCCTTTCTTCTTAAATCAAAAAAATGAGTGATAAAGGTGGAATTCATTAAATTGCTTTGCTCTGCCTTCAACTTTGCTTAATTTTCCATGTTTTCATCTGTTTGAAGAGGATACTTGAAAGCCTCTTTCCCTCTTCAGCTCCTCACCAGTCTAAACTATCCATTCATTCAATCCAAAGCATCAAAACAATTGCCTTCCTTGCCCCATTCAGAACTCTGCAAAAACTAGGCCTCATCCCCGAACCCAAAACTTCTTTTCCCTTTGTTTCCAAAAAAACCCCCAAAATCAAGATCAAACTCCTTTACTTATATTCCTAGCCTAAAATCAGCCTTTTTCAAAGTCATCTCAAGCCCCTTCGATTATTTTTGTTGATATTGACCCAGAGAGAGCCCTCTCCTGATCTGGTAGGGATAGCTACCAGACTGAGCATGGTTTGATGTTACCCTGAACTCTGCCTTCTTTCAGCCTGAGGTAGATTTAGGCAATAACAGAATATCCTCCATAACAGAAGCAACATAGGCTTCATTAACTTATGGCTCAAGTTGAGAAGGAGGGGAGTCCTAGTCCACGTTGGATTCAAGTCTATTCTCCTCGTGTTGCACTAAAATGCCATGTTGATCAATTATATCCCCATATAATTCATTATGGCCCTCCTCAACATTTAAATCCACTACCTGAGCCAAATTATCCACATGAAAACTCAAAATTTCATTTTCCAATTGCAACTACTCTAGCTTCAGCTCCAATATTGCAATTTTCTGATTTAAAATATTGAAATGGTCCCATGATTTAGAGAGAATCATCTCAACATTATTTGAGACCAAAATGATGATAAATTACATAGCATTGGTCATTTTAACTAAATAAATGTTGAGCTCTTCCTATGTAATTCCAAAATCACACTCCATAAACTTGATCATGTGCCATCCCTGTTGATAAACTTGGTGAATTATGGCTCTAATCCCTAACTCTATGCTTGCAAATTCGCTCCATTAATATATATATGCCATTGATCTAACTTTCCTTTATTTTAAGCCTCTATCTTCGCCCTTAATTTAAGCTCACTATGGAAATTTTTATATCTCAATGCATTTCATAGGTAAAGTTAAACTTCACAACTAAATTAACATTAAAATCATGTGTTTGATTAGATTTTTGAATTCTAAATGAAAAATGCAAGATGATAAAAATAATATTAATATTAATATTAATATTATCTACACTTTCGCACTCGATCTCCAAGAGGTCTTCACCAACATTTGTTAAGAGAGGTTTCATTATGCGAAGAGTTTTGTGTGGAGATATTTCATTCTACAGAGTTTTGTCTGCACTTCAAACAACCTTTAATGGCAACTGAATACCAATATTCAAAATATGGAGATATGGACTATTTAGTATTAAAATATTACCAATAATATATAATAATAATTATGTGAAAGTGTAACAGACAGGGTTAAAAGTTCATGTAACAAATGTTAATAAAGAAAAAATAAGACCACAGTTAAGGGACACTTAGTCCAAGTTAGATGTTGGGCAAAAAATCCTAGAGTGGATGTTCATTTCGGTTATTATGGCTAAGGGTAATTGGAAAAGGAAATGGCTAAGGATTTAGAAAGGAAAAAGAGTATTTTTGGCATTTATTTATGAAAATAAAGGAAATTAGGAGAAAAGGAAGGTCAAAGGTCACATGTTGCATGTGAGGAGGAAAATTAAGGAAAATAATGGAAAATGAAGAAAATAGAGCCCTCTTTAATAAAAAGTCTTCCAAGGATCAGTCGATGGCTATTACTCAAGATTTTGGCTGGTAAGATTTTTGTCTCTGGGAGGAGAAGAGCACCAAGAGGAGAAATAAATCAAGAAAGAAAAGGAAGGAAAACCAAGCAAAGGAAGGACAAGGAAAGGAAAGAAAAGTAAATTTCAAGCAAGTAAAGGTTGGAACAAGAAAGCTTCAACAAGATTACTTGTAGGTAACATATTGCATGTATGATTTTATAGTTGGTTTTGACATGCATGGTATGTGCATGTTGGTATTTGGTTATTTTATTGTCATTCACATGTTTTTTATGGGTTTTGACAATGGTTTTCAACCTTGCCTTGTCATTTCCATATAGCCATGGTGTGATGGGATTTTGATCATTTTTGAGCTTTGGAATTTCCAGAAGGTTTCATAATCCAGGGAAGAGGTGGTCTCAGTAACATTCCTAAATGCCTAGTAATCCCTTGACTAGTAATGTCAGGATACATCGTAAATCCAAAGGGTGGAGTCTCGGTTAGGGCCTAGTGATCCAGTGTGGATTGCGGTAAATTCTAGAGACTTGGAGATGTAAATTCCTCAAGGATGGTGAAGGAATCTAGAGGAATTCCAAGCTCAGTTTGGTTTTGTGATCTCGAATTTGGTTTAGGTGAGACCACGGTATGGTGAGGATGGAGGTGATTTAACCTCTAGATTCCCTTGGTTGTTTTGGATTGGTTTATCCCATGAGATCCCACATTCATGATTGGAATATGGCACAAGGGTGATTGGTTGAAAGAAATATGTGGTTCATTCATGCCTATGGTTGGGTGGTACATTGAAGTATCGAACCTCATTGGCTCTTTCCTATGTTTAATCAAAGATAAGTTATCTTGATTTTTATTGGTAAATGTACTTGTTATTATGTGGCTTTAATGGTTGTTATCTTATGGTTATTCATATGTTGGTTATAAGCATGGATATATGACTGGTTTAGTCATGAATATTTTCATGTTTTTACTTGTAACTGAAATAACGGTGGATGAAAGACCTAATTGATGCTAATAAATCTAATGAGAGATGGTGGTGATCCTTATTTTTAAGTCTCATATGATTTTTCTGTCCCTTATGTTCAGACTAGCATTCATGACATGTAGGTTGCATATCTACCAAGTGTTTGATAGAATTTTAGTCATGGTTAGGCTTGTTTAGGTCAAGTCCTCGATAAATCCTTGTGATGGAGACTTTTCCTTGGTGTCAATTATTGTCTTGGAAAGTCTCATAAAGTTTTAGGTAGTGGTATGGAGGCTAGCCCTGAAAAAGTGGCTTAAATATTGCAACCTCTAGCACAACACTAGCTGAAAAAGACTGCAGTTTCTCCCTTGTAGGCACTGTGGGAGTGATAGTATGGTGCCAATCAAATGCATTCCCATTTCATGGGAGTGACTGGAGGTTTAATTCATTGAATGAATAGGTTAACTAAGGGGTTGGGCACCTGGAGTAGTGGATTAGCTCTTGGGGGTCTTGTAGCACTTGAGGGAGGTCTGTAAAGTATTTTTTTGTCGACTCCATTTCCTTAAGGTCATCTAGGAGGTTGATTCTTATCATAGTAGCCCCTCATCTAACGTTTACCATGGGTAAACTGGTGAAAATGGATAGATATGAGGGGACGTGTCGTTACATAAAGAAGTGTGTTGAGAGAGAATGCAAGGGACGTGTGGAACATAGAGGTAGTGGTATTCACAATACATAGATATGGATTTTATAATAATAATTTTGCAGAAGAAATATGCAGAGAGAGAATGCATATGGAAGTGTGGGACATCCTGACACACTTGTATCACTATAAATAGCAGGTTTCCCTCACTATACTAGTCATTTAACAAATGCTTGTGCAGAAATATTTCATTATGCAGAGAGATTTGTGCATAAATCTATCAGGGTAGGGAGATATTTAATTATGAGAGAACAACCTTTAATAAATTAATTAGTAGAGCCTTTAGCACAGAAGAAGTTGATTCTGTGGGAGTGTGGGAAAATCACTATTCTCAACACTTCAACACTTGGTCTCTGATATGTCTTTGTCAACATTTGTGTCGAGAGCTTTCATTATGCAGAGAGTTTTATGTGAAGAGATTTCATTGCACGGAGTGATAAATTCATTATGTATAATTTTATCTGCACTCCGCACAACCTTTACTCAATTAACTATTAGTATTGAAATATAAAGATATGGATTATATAGCATTAAAATATTACCAATAATATTTAATAATAATGATACAAAAGGATTGTGCAAAGAGTGAATGCATACAAAAGTGGGGAACGTCATGGCACATGTTGGGTGTGTGTTATATTCTTTCCACGACTAGTCGCATGTGTGGGGGGGTGACAAGGGGGGGAGGTAGATCCCCATGTTCATTTTGTCGGGCGCAATAGGGGGGTCATAGGGGGGGCAGAAGCACCCCCTATCTGGGGATTTGTAGGGGGCAGTAGCCCCCCTACATGGGGTTCAGGGAAGTGCCTAGAGAAAAAAATATTTTACCCTATATTAGGTGGGAGGACCCACCTATGGTTTTGTGCATGAGTTTTGCACATGGTTTTGGGCATGATGGATTTTCGTCTATGGTATTTTTTCGATCTAGTTAAGGGAAATATTGTTATGTTCTCTTCTCTCTCTCTTTTTTCATTTGTCCCTCCAGGGTTATTGTTCTCCTGTTTCTTTAGTTCTTGCTTCTTACCATCATTGTTGAATTCATTTTCTGAAAAAAGAATAAGATACAATGTAGATTGTAAGACATGAAAGACAATGAACACTAGAATATAAACTAAAGTAGACTATTAGAAAACATATACCTCAACATTAGAAATGTCAAAGCCATTTTTCCCCATAAAAGCAAGAAACTGGAACAAGTTTTCTTCAATTGGTAAATAATAGCCACTATGTGGCCAAATGACCTATATAAACAAAGCAAGTAAAACATCACAATAGAAAAGAAAACCCTTGTAAATTAGTATTTAACCTTCAGTGAAAGCTTAGGCACAATCATGCCAACTAAGTTACATGCTAAAATTCTCAAGTTGTAGATAACTTGTGAAACAAATAATTTGAGGTGTGATGTCTAATCCTTTTTGTTTTATTTTCAACAACATTCCATTCTCTAATGCATGAACTTGGTCAAGTATATAAACAAAATGTTCTCAAATAACAACATGAAAGTAAACTTTTCTAATAGTCACGAAAATATTTTAACACAAAACAACTAAAAGAATTTCAATCAATATCGTGCAATACTACTTTCATATTCGAGATTTGGGTGTTGATTAAATGGACATGATACTAAGTATTTTCAATTTCACAGTTAAACAACAAAACAAAATCAAAATAAATGTACAAAATACAATCAAACAATAAAGAAAAGATATCATGAAATGGACACTGCAATTATAAAAAATTTGTTTACATGTCCATTGATGTCTTGTTTGGAATTCCTAAAACATTTGCTTGCCCAAAATAACCATGAGGTGAAAGTATCACAACATTAAAAAACATATGAATCCCTACTAGAAACATTTCCAAAGTCAATGGCTCAGGTTATTGAAAGATCTACAACAATAAATGAATCATATCCAATACATACTCTACATTGTCTCCCTATCCTTTTTCAATTCACATTTCCTGTAACCTACCCACACTAGAGTCGAGTGACAATCAAACGAAGGCACACTACTACATTTGGCAGAAATTTCGACAGTTGGTTCCGACGCTTTTGACTAAATGTCGGAAATTTCCCCAAATTTTTTCCATCCCGCCCGAAACCATCGCTATACCGACGTTTATAGAAAAGTGTCGCAATATCAACACTTAGAAAAGTGTCGCAATTGCGACGTTTGGAGGAAGACATCGCAATTGCGACACTATGGCCCAACGCCTCGCTATTGCGACGACTGCCTCTAAACGTCGCAAGTGTGACACAATGTCTAAGTGTCGTAATTGTGACGTTTGGAGGCCTTCATTGCAATAGCGACGCCTTTTCCACCGTCGGTATAACGACACTTATATGCGCACTAAATACAAATATGAAACTTATATGTGCGCTACATAAAAATGATTTTATTGTTTCGTATCCGTTGCAATAGCTATATTAACGTCTGATATCACGCGCGCATTTGCCCTCTTCTCTTGAAAAATAGCATTCGCCCTTAGCTCTTGCAGAACAGCATTTGCCCTCAGCATTTTCCCTCAGCATTTGCCCTCAGCTCTTGTAGAACATCATTCACCCTCAGCTCTTGCAAAATGGTAAGTTCTTACTGCAGGCCCTTCCTCCTATAGTAGGGTTGAATCTATTTGGGTTTTTTTGGTCAATTCCATTGGATTGTGTTAGGCTGTAGGGTTCTCTCTAGATGTCAAGAATCAAGATTCAATACCCTCTATTATCTTCATCACCCAATACAAGATTTATTTTTTTCCCAAAAAAACGCTTATTAATTTGGCAGCCATTATTTCTCCCTGCTTTAAAAACCCTACATTTAAATGAAAACAAGCATTGCATTTCAAATACAAAAATCTATTAGTGTTCAAATGTACATGTGTTCTACATTAACGTCTGATATCATGCACACATTCGCCCTCCGCTCTTGCAGAACAACATTCGCCCTCAGCTCTTGCAGAATAGCGTTCACCCTCAGTATTTTCCCTGAGCTCTTGCAGAACAGCATTTTCCCTCAGCATTCGCCTTGAGCGCTTGCAGAACAACATTCGCCCTGCATTTGCCCTCAGCTCTTACAGAACAGCATTCGCCCTGCATTCGCCCTCAGCTCTTACAGAACAACATTTGCCCTCAGCTCTTGCAAAATGGTAAGTTCTTACTGCAGGCCCTTCCTCCTATAGTAGGGTTGACTCTATTTGGGTTTTTTTGGTCAATTCCATTAGATTGTGTTAGACTGTAGGGTTCTCTCTAGATGTCAAGAATCAAGATTCAATACCCTCTATTATCTTCATCACCCAATACAAGATTTAATTTTTTCCCAAATAAACGCTTATTAATTTGGTAGCCATTATTTCTCCCTGCTTTAAAAATCCTACATTTAAATGAAAACAAGCATTGCATTTCAACTAAAAAAATCTATTAGTGTTCAAATGTACATGTGTGCATCACTTGTGTAGGGTATTCCTTTTCCACTTTCAAATTATCCAAGAATGTGTGCAGTATAGTTCATATTTTTTGTGATTTAGATTATCTTGAAAAAGGAAAGGTAAATTATTTCCCATGGAAAAATAAGGTTTTCCCTTTTTACTACTAGAAATGGTACAACAAAGTTCCATTTCTACCCGAAACTCCTATGAAACAGGAACCAAATAAAGGCTATGTCCTCAATGGACATCATTTGGCTTTGAAAATGGCCATTGCACCATGTTGTTTCTTATATTACATCACAATAGTTTCTTAGGTCATTTCTTGTTTCTTGAGATGAAAAACAACCAAAGAAATCGTGAAGATCCTTTCAAGAAATAAATGACCATTTCTCAATCATATCTCAACTATTTTTTATTTTATTAAGTGGTTTCTTACTTTGAGAGAAATTTGACACTTTTATAAGGAATATAACATAAAAACACAAAATGGGAAGGAATTGATGAGGTAGATGACCTTTAGTTGTTGTCAATTAAGAATTGATAATACACTATGCATGTTCTGTACTACAAACTAGATTCCTTCCTGGAGTTAGGACACAGAGTATTGAATCAAAGTTGTAGTTTCTAACTTCTTGTATTGGTTCATCAATCTTGAAATTCACACATTGCATGTCTTCATTGCTTCATGTTTGAATAATTTGCATCATATCGTACAATAGGAAATTAGGAATTATGATTATTATTACTTTATGGATCTGTTAAGTTACTTTTAAGTTTGCATGGTTTAGTGTGAAATTATTCTAGTCCCTAAACACATATAATCAAGGAATTATAACGTGATTTCAAACATTAAATATCAACAAAATTGTTTAAAGGATATTGAAAGGAAAAAGGTGATGGAAGATAGAAAGTGCCTTACTTAAATGCTCTTAGGATTTTTCAATAGTTGCTCCAAAAGCTTCACTTCAAGGCCCTTCAAGATCGTCTCCAACAATGATATACCATCAGCTTCAACAATGTTGCTCCAAAAATGTCCTCAAGGTCTTCACAACAAGTTTACTAGAAGTTTCTCCAACAATATATTCAATAAGGTCTTCATTTTCAACTCGTCTCTTGTTTGGGTGCCTTAATGTGCAAGGACATGTTTCCAAGACTGAATTCAATGCAAGGCATATTTGAAACTCTAACTCTGTCGTCCGGTGTCTTATTAGAAATTATTTCAGTTTTCATTTTGTGTTTTCAAGTTAGATATTGTTTTCAAGTTTTTACATTTATAATTTTATTGCAATGTGGCAGACTGATGAGATAAGTGCAGGAACAACCCAGAGACGAGATGATCGCGGAAAGAGGCTAGCGGAAGAACATGTAAAGTGCCAGCATTGCTCTATCTTCAGGTATTTTAGTTATTTACATAATTGAAATAATATTAATTTTGTTCAAATATGCAGACACCTAGCCATGGTACACCTGATGATGCCCTCTTTGAGGAAGAGCTTTCTTCATCCCTATCTCCAGTGTTCTTGTTGCGAAAAAAGGCACGAGATGCAAGGTCAGAATTTAATACTTTGATAGACACGCCTCAAACACCTGAAATAGAAGAGAGGATAAAAAAACTTATGAGCCAGCTAGAAACATATCAGGTAATAATAAAAAGTCAAAAGGATATTTTTTTTGTTCTGCATGAGATGAATTGTGATAGTTTGATTTTTAATTTTTACATTGACTAAACTAACAAAAAGTTCTTTTGTATGTAGCATTTTCTAGCACTTGTTGAATCTGGTGTTGGTGGTAGTGGGACACAAGGGCAAGAGATTGCCCAACAAACCTCTCGTACACCTTCTACTCCTTTAGGTGCCAGCCAAGAAACACACCCTGCCCAAGCAGACACCCAGCCAACCGCTGAACGTGTTGGCAATGATGAGGCTGATATGGCCAACTATATTATTGCGTTTCCTGGAGCTACACGTGTCAGCGCCATAGGGACCATTAATGGCACGTTGTTGGTGAACGATGAAGGTGTCCCTATAAAGCATGTACAACTCCCAGGTAAATTTTAATATTTTAACTATTTCATGTACTTTATCTAAAACATATTTATCATGATTTTTATTTTTAAATTAATGATAATATATATTTTTTTTTTTTCTGTGGGAAACAATGAGTTCTACAGGTATCTAGAGAGCCATGCATTGGTAATTTTTGGCCCAACCATATGGACAGGGTGGAATTCCTAGAGTTCCAACCTGAAAGAAGAACTTCTAGATTATCTAGAAGCCCTTTTTGGGGTCGGCACATTTGACAGAACAATGGTGGCTCAGGTAGCCAGCAAATATTTGAAATATACCAGGGACACCTATAAGACGCAATTGCAATTTAACCCTAGATATGAGCGTCCTCTCACAGTTCCAGAGAGTGAGTGGAGAGCACTCATCCATGATGGAAAAGAGAAAAGGGCAAAGAAAGAAGGAAAAATGCCAACTGGACCCGCAATGTAAATTACAACTTTAATTCAATAGCTTTAATTTTCTCTATGTCTAAAATAAAAGTGTGCTACGTCATATCTGACTTTAATATTTTGATGCTAGGTTGCCTAACACCTCAAAGGCAACCAAAGCTAGGATTGAAAAAAAGGGCCATCACAAGCTAGGCCAGGGCGGCTACTTGAAATTGGCCGCAAGAATTGTAATTAAGTAGCTAAACATCTTATAATTAATTGTATCGCCTTCCAAATTTTTTGTAATCCTATCAAATATGATTAAAAATACACAATAATATGTAATGTAGGGTGATGACTTCGGAACAAAAGCTATAGAGGAAGATAAAATTATCGCTTTCCATTTTGGCTATCAAGCCATAGTTGAACGTCGCATAAGCTTAGGGCACGTCCCAAGATCCAGAATGCCTGATAAGGTAAAACATTAACCTTTCAATATGTTTGTTTTCATCCATAAATTTAATGTCTAACAACTTTGTTTAAATCAGGGGAGCAACACTACGACGACACAAATAACCCAGTTTTAGAGCCAAATGTAGATGATCCTCACGTGCAACCTGATCATTGTAGTAGGGACCGGGCCGACAATACTACTATCAGTGAGGGCCGTGACGGTAATTAATTTCCACTTATAATTTTTTCTAATTATACCTTGATGGTTGTCCTTATAATGTTTCTTGTTTAAATGACAGAGAATTTTTCCCTTGAGGATCTTACCACCAGAGAGGAAGACAGGGCAACAGTCCCAACGGCGACAACTGGTGCACCAGGTAAATAATCTCATTGCAATTTTTTTTATTAATATTACCGAACTAGTTCAATGATATTTAAAAACTGACAATTAAAATTTAATATTATCTGTTTTTGTAGGCGATGCCCCATCATTGGATGAGACCAGACATCGTGAATACGCAACTAGGTCAGCGGCGACAACTGGTGCACCAGGTAAATAATCTCATTGCAATTTTTTAATTAATATTACCGAACTAGTTCAATGATATTTAAAAATTGACAATTAAAATTTAATATTATCTGTTTTTGTAGGCGATGCCCCGTCACTGGATGAGACCAGACATCGTGACTACGCAAATAGGTCAGCGGCGACAACTGGTGCACCAGGTAAATAATCTCATTGCAATTTTTTTTTATTAATATTACCGAACTAGTTCAATGATATTTAAAAAATGACAATTAAAATTTAATATTATCTGTTTCTGTAGGTGATGCCCCGTCACTAGATGAGACTAGACATCGTGACTATGCAACTAGGTCAACGCCGACAACTGGTGCACCAGGTAAATAATCTCATTGCAATTTTTTTTTATTAATATTACCGAACTAGTTCAATGATATTTAAAAACTGACAATTAAAATTTAATATTATCTGTTTTTGTAGGCGATGCCCCGTCACCGGATGAGACCAGACATCGTGACTACGCAACTAGGTCAGCGGTGACAACTGGTGCACCAGGTAAATAATCTTATTGCAATTTTTTATATTAATATTACCGAACTAGTTCAATGATATTTAAAAACTGACAATTAAAATTTAATATTATCTGTTTTTGTAGGCGATGCCCCGTCACTGGATGAGACCAAACATCGTGACTACGCAACTAGGTCAGCAGTGCGGGTTGAAAGGCACGAAACAGGAGCAGAGCATGATGATATTGATGATGTAATTAGGAGCTTTAAAAATAGGAAGAAGAGAAATAAAATTCGATAATGTAAAATATTGTATTATTATAAGACAAACGTTACCATACTTGGAACGTTTTTTGCGTTATATAAAAAAATCATTTATCATACTATTTTTATGTCAAGCATTAATTGCAATGTTTCCTTGCGTACTTTTTGTTGAATTGTTTTTTTATTAGTTATTGAATATTTTTTTTTATGCTCATGAAAGTAAAAAATGAAATATAGATTGGGTATTGTGGAATTGAGAGTGATGTGAGGGGGGGGGGAGGGGCCATAAGAGCTTCCACCTTCACGTGGTTGGCCCTGTTTAATAGAGAATAATTTATTGGAGCGATTTAATCTTGGAGCAAACCTCCCTTGATCCAGCGTAGCAACAAAAAAGTCACTGTTGACTTAGTTGCTACTCTTTCAGATCGTGGGAGGCTTGTTTCAAGTTCATGCGACTCCAATAAATTGTTCTTGAAATGAAGAGGAGCTTATTCAGGTATGTTTTGACATTTTCAACATATGTTATAACATTATCATAAGAATGCATCTTAGAGTAAAAAATACTACATCAATTACTTGTATTTATTGTATAGATAATGATGGATTTTGATTGACTTAGCAGTGCAGGTACAAATCCTCTTGCATCATGAGCAATACAACTTGTCAACCAGGGTCATGTCCAGGATATTTTTTCTTGTGCGCTTGACCAGGTTCATAATGTCACATTTTGTAAGTTCCTTTACAGTTCATAATTCAATATTAAAGTAATGCATAAAGCTTTTCACAACAATAAAAGGAAAGGATTATGGCTGAGTCAAATTTTATTGGTATTGACAATGTAATGAAATGTATCTCAATGCTATGGTTTTGGCCTTTTTATGGGTTGAATTAGAGGACCCAGTTGAAAATATTGGGGCCAAGTAGGTTGGTTTTCCTTTTTGCTGATGGTTTGGTGTATCTAATTGAATTAGTTTCCTAAGTTATTTTTGTTTGCAAACTCCTTTTCATTTTTCATACAGTATTGGCCTTGTGGAATACATTTGATTGTGTGGTCTTGTTAGATCTACAACTTTTTTAGTTGTTTAGTCTTATGGCCGAGGTGCACTTTTATTATGGAAATAGTTGATGCAATATTGTCATTTAATCCTTACTGCAAGGTAGCATGTTGATAAGTTTCTTGTGAAACATTTGGTATTCAAAATGACACTTGATCCTATACAGCATCATGCACTTGACTTCAAAATTCATATTCAAAGTGTGCCAGACAATTCTTACAAAATTTCAAATATTTATGTTGTTTTAAACCATTATCTTTTTCATGTATTGGATGTTGAAAATGTGAAAAAGACTTTGGTATGAAACCAACTGGTGAATAATTTCCAACAAAACAACCACTTCCAAGACATGATTTAGAAGTAGAACATATGTACTTATGAAGCATAGAAATATATCCTTGATGCATTGTCAATGTTTGGCTAGGGTTATTTTTGGAGAAAATAACTCCTTATTCCCAGAATAGTGATCTTCAATACAAGTAAATGCCAGAGAAGAGAGATCATCGTGTGACGCAACAAAACTGAAATTGGACCCCCAAGGAGAGCTGGTGTGTCTAAAATCGCTCTGTCAGCATTTTCCCTTGGTGTACCCCGTTCTTTTCCTCCAGCCTGAGTCTTAATTGACTTATTCTTTCTTCGGGTTTATTTATCAAATTCGTAGAATTTGATAAATAAATACTATCCACAATGGTTGGACTTTAATTTATATTCCCGACTTTATATTATCTCCAATCCTTATAACCAATGTTTAACTTTCAACACTTTGTATTTATACTCCACGTTTCTTTTTAAATAAATAACTTGTAATGAACTTTCGGCTCTATATTTCACCACCCGGCCTTACAACAATCACGCTCCAGACTTATGCTAATTATCCGCCAATCGTTTAATTAAACAATTTCATTATACTCCGGCCCCACTTATATATATCAATAACCAATCAAACACTCGTATCGTACCTGGCTATCCTCCGCACACCTTAGTTAACCTCCGGGCAAGTTCAACGTGCGACCACCGTCCGATGGCCCTTCTCCAAATCAACGACTCTTGGAAATTTCGCTCGGCTTCCAACGTCGGGCTTTAACATGCGATGGCGCGGGTTAAACGGTGGTTTTCCGGGGGTCACTTTGCCACGTGTCGCTTTCCCTATGGAATCGCTCGTGAATAGGAAATACCACCTACTCCGCAAAAGCGGTGCGATATGGGCAACCCGCTTTTGTGATTCCGCTCGTGGTTTTGGTACAGGGCTTGACCACGGGTGCAAGTCTGGTTCCGCTATCCTTTTGTTTGTTAACTCATGTCTAATCCTCGGGTCAGGTTCCGAAAGCACAACAATTTTGTCTCTTTATTAAGCGGGATTTTTATATTTGAACAGTTTTCACGACCCCGGTTCTCTACACAGACCTCGCCTTTGGGTGGGGTGAGTTCACAGGGTTATCCAACAATTTACGGGAATTCAAAGACAGAAGAATGGAATTATCAGTACCCAATCGCCTCACAGTTAAACAATTCTTCACAATTAGCAGTTCAAGATAATTCAATGGCAACTAAGCTTGGAAATCATTTAATTGGAAACAATTGTTCACACATAGAGGTTTATTGCAGAAATCCCCTCTCTACTCTCCTCTTCCCTCTCTACTTTTATTCATCCGAGGAATTACAATTTATATACATAACATATGGCTCTTCGGTTCCTCTGAGAGGACCGTTCTAGAAATCAAAATGTCTAATTATAATAATTCAACTAACTGAAACTGTTCGACTCCTACAACTTTAACTAGTCTAAGTAATACAATCAGCTGAGGTATTGACACCTAGCTGTTACAACTCAAATGTTTTCGAACCCTCCTAGCCACAACATGTGGAAAAAACCTCCTACATTGTTGGCTAGTGCCTAATGCCCCTGCATCATCGTGTGACATAAACCTATTAACGAAAGTGAACAGGGAATGATTATTAATTATGGCATACTAAGTTGTCAGTGATTTTGACTATTTCTCTTTAACATGTAAAAATGTTAAATTCCAAACTTACATAATCATGGTTTGGCATCATGAGCTTGACTAATTATCCACCATGCTCATAATTTCATTGTTGAATTCATATCTATAAAAAATGTTTCAAATAATAATAAAAAAGTTCTATAAGAAAAATCCAGACCTCCATGCTGCTGCTCCTTGTGAGACAAAGCCAAAATTGCATTACACAATCTGACACATAAGAATCTCATATATCCCGGTGGTATGTATCCAAACTCTTATAATAGTGTCTTCAAGATTTATGTTGACATTGCCAATGAGATATTTAAGCAATGAAAGATGGAGCCTTCTTCATTGTTGTATATGTAACAGTATTTTATTAATATAAATATTGATGGTTTTGTCTTTTTGAAAATGAAATGTAAAAATAATTTATTGTGGTCATTTGAAAAGTTTTTTTTTAAAGCTTTTCATTATGGAAGGGCGACATAGATATATGCCCTTCTAATTGAAATTTGGACCTGCCCTTCAAATTTGATCACTGTGTGGGACCTTAACAAACAATAAAACTATTCCGCCGCGCGTTATATAAAACATATAACAAAACCTT
This sequence comes from Pinus albicaulis, assembly GCA_034641835.2. Lineage (NCBI taxonomy): Eukaryota > Viridiplantae > Streptophyta > Pinopsida > Pinales > Pinaceae > Pinus > Pinus albicaulis. Next base: position 1,158,552,520 of record CM076575.1, on the reverse strand, counting down.
TGTCAAAACTTCAAACGAACCCTTTAGCAGTGGGTATTTCATCACGAATTGATCATTTTACCATGTACCTTCTTCTAGAGGAATATTATTCCACTTGATTAGGTACTTCATAATGGTTATATGTCAAAGAGATACAGAATGTTTATCTATAACTTTTTTTGGTTCAAGAATCAACTTTCATTCTTCATCTAATTTTTTAAGTTCTATTTACATTGGCATATTTTTTCCCAAAACCTTTTTTAGGCAAGATACATGAAAAACCTTATGAATGCAAGAAGAAGGAAAATATAACTTCTATACCACTTGTACAATCCTATGAATAATTATTTACGCCATAACAGTTTTGCAGTGTGGAAAAAGTCGGCAAAAAGTCCCAACTTTTTGAAAAAATCCTGAATTTTTCCCGGAGCCGACTTTATTGGCCGACTTTTTGCCGACTTTTTCATCCCTGAAAAAGTCGTGATTTTATCCTCGAAGTCCCGAATTTTTGCCGAATTTTTCGAAAAAATCTTGAGTGAGGTAGTTTCTTTAATAATTTTTTAATTTTTTTTGAAAAAATCAGGATTTTTCCAAAAATGAATATTTTTGTATTTTTTTAGTTTTGCCGACTTTTTGCCAACTTTTTCAAAAAAAATCCCGACTTTATCGAGTATTTCAACTTTTGGACCCTTGCCGATTTAATCCCGACTTCGAATTTTTCCACATTGCATTTTTGAGCTAATTCTTTATTCTTCTTTTTCTTGAATGAAGATTGCTTATAATGCTATAATCTAAAAAATACCCAGTTACCCTCCTCAAATTATCTTTCACTTCAATGTTGTTCCCCTTGTTTTTTTATCATGTTTCATGTCATTTGAAGGTTTTCCATAATAATTTTCAAAGTTTATTTAGTATTTTCCATATGTGACTCTGTTTCCTATACTTTGGACTTATCTTGCAAAAAGTATGAGATACTAGGAGTTGGATATCCATAAAGGGCCTTAAATGGGGAAAATTTAGTAGATGTGTGATAGGTAGTATGATAGTATCATATTACCATTCTTCCTTGAGGAACCCACTTCATCCATTAAGATTTCTTTTCTAAAGAGTAACATTATAGATAACCTTAAAAACATTTGTTAACTATTTTTGTTTGACCATTTGATTGTGTTTGATATGTAGAACTCATGGCAGCTAGTGTTTCTCCACTCATATTAAATAATTATTTACAAAAGTTTCTTGTTACTATTACTTTAGGAAAACCATGAAGACTATGAATTTCTTTCACGGACACTTCTGCCACTTGGCTTGTTGTTTATGTACTTTGAGCTCTACAAAAAAAATCTACAAAATTTGTCTATACAAATGACCACAAAAATGTAATACTTACCTTTATATTTCAGTAACCCTGTAATAAATTCTATTGATATATCTTCTAGTCTTTGAATATGTATGTGGAATGGTTGAAGTAACCCTAGAGATTTTATTATCTCTCTTTTATTTATTATGCAAACTTGACCTTCTCTTACAAAATTTTGAATATCTTTCTTCATTCCTTCCAAAAATATATTTTTTGATCCTTTGAGATGTTTTAAGGAACCCTACGTCCTACCATCAGAGAGACATGGGACTCCCTTAATATTTGTTTATTCAAATATGCTTGCATGCATAAAAATATTCTACATTTGCACCAAAGTATATCTCTCTTTCACTCCCAATGCTCCATAGAGTTCATCCCATCTTTTATAAATTTTAGTTTTTGTTTAGTACTATTGTCATTTTTCCATTATGGCAAGCTTCTTCTAGCCACCTAGGAATAGAAAATGTAATTGGATATAAATTTGAGGCCTCTTCTATTTTTGAAAGAGCATCATGTACTAAATTTTCCTTACCCTTTTTGCAGATTATCTCAAAATTAAAACTTTGCATTTTTTCTCCTCATTTTTGTTAATCTTCCAATAAAATCCATAGCTTCAAAAAATACTTTATGCTATCATGGTATATCTTGACTTTAAAGTACCTCCCAGTGATATACTATCCCCATTTTTTATTGCATGTAATATTGATTCCATTTATTTTTCATACGTAGATTTCACCAAATATTTTCTTTGAATTCCTTGCTTTTAAAAGCCAATGATATCCCTTATTGTGTTAATGTTACGTAAATTCCTTGTCCTAGTGCCTCACACTCTACTATGAATGTTTTACGAAAAGTAGGTGCAACTAATGTTGGTGTAGAAGACATGGCATCCATTAAAAGAGAGAATGCCAAAGTAGCCTCATCATTCCATATAAATGATATTTTCTTCAAGAGATATGTGAGTGGACTTGAAATGCATGCATAATTCTTAACAAATTATCAATAATATCATGTAAGTCTAAAACATCTTCTAAGAACCTTGATTTTCTTAGGAATGGGTCATTTTGTAATAGCTTGCATCTTTTGAGGCTCCAACTTCACTCCTTCCTTTAAAACAATATGAACCAAATACTCGAATTCTTATTTCCCAAAAGCACATTTGGATATTTTTACATAAAAATGATTGTTCTCAATAATTTATATTACTTTTCCACATGTTTACTAGTGTGGTATTCCCATGATTTATTATAAATATGTGTATTATCAAAGAAAACCAACACAAATTTTATAAGATGGGATCAAACAAAATTGTTCTTAAGTCGAGCCCACCGGACTTCAAACGGTGATAAACCATAATTCAAACCAAATTCGCGTTCCAAAATAGCCTGCTGACGTCGGCCAATTTTGTGACGCGAAAACCAAATGAATTCCGCCCTAATCTTTTTCGGGTCCGAAGTTGGGCTGGCGTACGGAGGGAGAGTTGTGACGCGAATTTCTTATCAAATTCGCCCTAATTTTTTTCGGGTCCGGATTTCCACTCCGCAAGCGGCCCAAACAAAGATCTGCTCCTATCCCTCTATGACGAAACCATCGTACATGCTGATGTCATCAATCAAAACCCGCCACCCTTTTGACTTTGTAAATAAAACAAATTGCGTCTGCGTCATTTTCATTGTTCCGTGCGCTAGCCAGTCTTCCATGCAACAAAATTCAAAAACCAACTGTTAACGCTTGCTGACCGTTACCTTGCTGAAGAGAATTGAAGCCGAGTATTTCAGGGTTCTTCTATCATAACCAGCGCCTGTTTAAACACGTTTCATTTCCCGTAAATAGGTATTTATTCCAATTCCCCGCTAAACTCTGTAAAAAATCCTGGTTTTAGTTTTAATTCTGCACTAAGGTCTGAAAAGAAGTTCAGTTTGGTCTTTTTCGTTCCTAGAACTGCAATTATATTCCCAAAACTGGTAATTGTGCCCCTTTTCCACAAAAACCCCGAAATTCCATTTCTGAATCCACAAGAACTAGAAATGGAAGTTCTTGTAGCTCTGAATGTCGTGCCCATCAATGCCCCTCACAAGGACTTGGATTATTTGCCTTTAGCCGATATGGATTTTCAAATTAAGGACTTGCATCTCAGTGAGAATCCTCTTCGAATATTTTGCCGCTGCAGAGACAATTATTTGAATGGTTCTGACATCTTTGGACTTTGGGAATCAAATCTTCCTATGTACCTTCTCCTCTCAGTCCATATTTTTCCTGAGTTAATCCATTATTGCTACGCAAATTATGATCCCAACCAACGAGCAGTTTTATCCCCAAGTCAAAATGTCCTTTTCCCAATAACTTCTCAGTCCATAAATGAAATGCTACAATTCCAACCTGGTCAAGCTCTCACTCCCCTGTCCATGGCTGAATTACTTGAGAAATCTACTAAGTTATCCCATGAAGAGTTAAACCACCTATGCCAAACCTTCATGTTACCAGAGCATCAGCGTAAAAACCCTCCCCCTTATGGTTATACTTTCTTTACTGATGAGGGTAGACTTATTTTAAACATGATATATTCCATAATGGGCTTCAATACTAGTGAGTATGTTGATAAGTTAACCCTGGTATTGTTATCCATTTTTACCCCTGGACAGCCTCCTGCTGTCAAGTACGATTTTTCATCTTATATTTCTGACAAAATCCATGATCAGTTCATGAGATTTGAGAATGAGAGAGTATTTAAGTATTCTTCTGTCATATATCATCTCATGATTTACTTTCAGTCAGAAAATTTCCCTTTTATGTTAAGAAACTTGATGCCAAAGGGAATCCTAGGTCAGTCATCTGTTGGTCTGCCATTACTCACAATTCCTCTGATTCTCCTTATTCCTATAATGAGTTTGTCGACCTTTTTGTTCATCCTGCAACTACCTTGTTGACAGGAGTCTCTCCTCCTAAAATTAACAATGAAATCAAGAAAATCCTTCAGCTCTCAAAGCAGTACAAGATAGGTGACTGGTACCTATATCAAAACTACACAGAGATCAGGATATATGGATGTGAATTATGCCCATTCAAACTGCCCAAGTATGTCCCAATGAGACTCTTTGCATTAGAATATTTTAGGCAGATGAATAATTCAAATATAATTCATTTTTGCAATGCAAAGAAAAAGGCTCAACTCAGGATCAAGAGCCAATTAGGTCCCTTCATTTGTAACTCTAGGGAAGCTGGAAAGGAAGCCGAAAGGACTTTAGAAGACTATCTCAGACTAAAAAAGAGTTTCTATTGGGTGCCTTATGATCCAAACAAATTTATCTGTGATATAAGAATGAAAAATAAACTGTCACCATACATCCATCAAAAAATCCCAGAAATAGAACAATATGCTAATATGGATGAATGGACAGAAGGGACATTGGTTGAAAAATATAGTGAGCAGGTCAATGTTGAAAATGTAATGAAAGATCTTGAAAATATACTTGACCTAGAATCTTTTGGACAGGTGCAGGGATCTTCTTCAGCCAGGACTTTACAACAAAATTTGCAGGAGATTAGTATAGTAGCAGTAGAATCTAAAGGAAAAGAAAAGGAGCCTGATATACAAATAATTGAAAAATTCATAATGACAGCGCAACCAGAGACTTCTAAAGAACAAGGTCAAGGACAAATTCCTCCTGCTCAGATCAGTGAGCCAGAAATTTCTATTTTACAAACTCCTCTGAATATAGAAAAGGGAAAAAAGAGAGAGGCTGAAACAACTAATCCTATTGGTGGCTCTTCTGAACAGCAAGATGTTAAAAGGCAGAAATTAACTCCCCTTCCAGAAGATGAATCATTTCAGGAAATCCCTGACAACCAGGGAAGAGAAGACAGTCAGCAAACAGGTACAGGTAGTGGGACATCCACTAATTTTCAAAAACAGGGAATACAGAGGCAACAAAGTGCAGAAATATCTTCTTTCAAAGCTCCAGTAAAAACTGCCTGGGACATCAAAAGAACATTCATCAATATAAAGGCCAGGAACGATCCACTTAGACTTCAAGTGTACAACCAATTTTTGAAGATGGCTCTGAAAAATCAAGAAAGATTGATGTCAGCTTATGAAATCCAACAGGGTAAGATGTTAATGAGCCATTTGAAGCCCAAGGTGCAGCAGCCTCAGACAGCTGCAGATTACGTTAGGACTAATTTTGAAGTCTTAGCAAAGGATATTCCATCCTTTAGATCAAATTGAGCTACACAAGCAAACAGGTGAGATGATTTATTCTACTCTGACGGATAAATCAATGATGACCCATAAGTTGCAGGATTCTTTGGATAATACTAATACACAGTTGCAGCTTGAAAAAGCCTCCTCCCAGGCTAAGAATAATAGAATCAAAACTTTAGAGGAAATAATCATTGGTTTGGGTCATAATCCTAAAGATGTGAAAGATATTGAAGCTTTGATCAAGAGAAAAGATGATGATATTGCAGCTCTGAGAAAACAATTAAAGTTACCGGCCTCAAGACATCCACAGACTGCAGAAATCATCAAACAAAATTCTGAGGAAGAACTAATGGATTTGATCTTAAAATTGAATGAGCAACTTACTGCAACTGAAAAAGAGCTTGAGAATGCATTAAAAGATAAGCAGGAAAATATTCTAGTATCTACAGCAGGAGTAGTGACAGGTACAGCAACAACAGGTCAGCCAGCAGAATTGTCACAGAGCAACAATGCAAATTTGAACACTGATGAATTAACAAAGTCAATGGAAGATATGAAACTTCAGGCCATAGAGCTTCAAAAAACAAAGGAACAATTGGCCACTCTAGAACATAAATATGATCTTTCAAAAATGAGTGTTGCTAATAAAACAAGAGAAGTGAACAAATTAGAAAAAACAGTCAAAGCATTGGAAAAAGATCTCACATTGGAGAAACCTTTAAAAGAAATAAATGATATTCTTTGGGATAATATCATTCAATCAATAAAGGATGTTTGGTCCTCAATTCAAATAATGGATGAACAGAATAACTTAGTTAAATTGGCTCTGGATGATATTGAGAGATCAAGACAAGAGTTGGGAAATATGCCAGAAGAGGCCAATAGACTTATACATTTTTTGAATACTCAGACTAAGAATCAACTTGCAGAAATTGGTATTAAGGACAGGACCGGAACAATTCTGGAAATAAAGGAAGTTTTTACTAAAAGAACTCTGGTACAGAATTTAGAACGAAGGTGCTCAGATATGCAAGAAGAAATCATTGCCTTCAGAGAAAGATTGAATATTTTGTTAAATAGAGGATTGCCCAGTCCTATAGTTGCAGAAGATAAGCTAATGGACCTTGATAGTTATGTTGAAAAATTGGACAAATATGCTGATAATCAAGCTAGTTCTTCAACCAGTTCATCAACAGCAGCATTGCCTACAGGGAAAAACCTTCATGACAGATTGGAGAATTTATTTTATCTTGAGCATGAAGTAAATCATTTGTTCCCAAATCAGCCTAATTTCTTCAAATATACTGAGGCTGATGAAACACTAAGAAAGTTGCAAAGGACCAGAGTGCCATAAGTTCAATGGTGGGAAGAAATGATGGAACTTTTGTAAAAAATTATCCTTACATAAATTTTTGCCTATTTACCACAGTATATCATGATAAAAAGGATAAAAGGATGAACAAAGGTCAAAGATTATCAGAGCAGTTAAAGAGTATCAATGAAACAAAATAATCAACATAGAATTACTGAAGAGGACAGCGGCAAGCCAAGATATAGGGTCTGCCTCCAGGACATTCTTAAAAGAAGGAAACAACACAACATCGGTTATCATTTTTCTTATCTATGAGACCATCTGTCTCTATATTGTTGTAAAATACTTATTAGTTATCCTAGATAATATCTCAATTTGTTATGAGATATTTTGTATGATTTTTTGTATAAATACTCCATCAATTGGAGTAGTAAGTGTGGATTCATATACTTTGCAGTAACATTGACTTTTTCGGAATAAAGTGATGTTGGAGAAATTTCTTTGTGGCTTGCTGGATGATGAATTGATGCTAGAGACTTTTTATAGGATTCATGTGTCTGTAAAATAGCGTTTTTCATGGACTTTTTTACCATATAATATATTCAAAACAACGTTTTTTCTCTTGTGAAAAAAAAATGATTAATGTTTATCACTCTGCCTTCAAAACTAGCGATGCTGGTCTATGTTGTTGGTTTATTGATATGGTCTGATGGTATTTTTATATTTTGGACATATCACACTCCTCACATGATTAGCGTTTATCTCTGTTCAAGGATTTTGGGTACTTTAATTTGTATTTGGAACAATGGACGTTGGTACTCTATCTGTTGCTTTACTATTCTACATACTGCTATTTCACTTTCTTATAGATGCCTCGGGCATATTTGGATGCTTTCTCAGATTGTCGATAATCTCCATGTGGACCGTTACTGGGTTTTATATCAAGTCCTTGTATGTGACATGGGGTATTTTTCTATCATTGTCTGGGGTGGGACTTCCACATTTCTGGATGGATATTTGGGTTCCAATCTTCAGATGTGAAAATTTAATGACTTCATGGATTGTTTTACTTCATATAATATATTCAAAACATCGTTTTTTCTCTTGTGAGAAAAAAATGATTAATTTTTATCACTCTGCCTTCAAAACTAGCGATGCTGGTTTATGTTGCTGGTTTATTGATATGCTCTCATGGTCTTTTTATATTTGGTACATATCACACTCCTCACATGATTAGCGTTTTTCTCTTTTCAAGGATTTTGGGTACTTTAATTTGTATTTGGAACAATGGACGTCGGTACTCTATCTGTTGTTTTAGTATTCTACATACTGCTATTTCACTTTCTTATAGATTCCTTGGGCATATTTGGATGCTTTCTCAGATTTGTCGATAATCCCCATGTGGATCGTTACTGGGTTTTATATCAAGTCCCTATATGTGACATGGGGTATTTTTCTATCACTGTTTGGGGTGGGACTTCCACTTTTCTGGATGGATATTTGGGCTCCAATCTTCAGATGTGAAAATGTAATGACTTCATGGACTGTTTTACTTCATATAATATATTCAAAACAACGTTTTTCCTCTTTTAAAGTTTCACTTAAAAAAAAAAAAAATGAACCTGTCGTTGCTATACCGACGCCTTGTAAGCGTCGGAATTGCGACAGATTAGAAACGTCGGAAGAGCGACAGTATAAAAACGTCGGACGAGCGACGTTCAAAATGTCGGACCACATTTCGTCGTAATTGTGAGATTTTACAGACATCGGAAGAGCGACGTTCAAAACGTTGGACCACATTTCGTCTGAAGTGCGACAGTTTACAAAGGTCGAAAGTGCGACGGATTGGGAAACATCGGAAGAGTGACGCTTATTTGGAAGCGACGGAAAAAGTGTCGATAGTGTGACACTTTTTAATTGCGTCAAAAATGTGACAGTATGGTAAACCACGTTTTGCCTGCCCTCGAACTGTCGCTCTTGCGACGACTATGTGTCGGAATAGCGACGAATTGGCTATCGGAATTTCCGCCAAATTTTCTAGTGGCATTAACATTTTTTTTATCTTTTATATCTATAAAATTTGAATCTAATTTGTTTCATAAACATACTAATTCATATTTAAATCTTTCCTGTCATGAGAATGTATCAATCAAGTGGGAAATCAGAAAAATCGACCTCAATGAGGTCCTCAAAAAAATTTCTACAATACCAATATTTTTCTTGTTGCGATATTTTGGGTTAAAAAAATAACATATCTATAAAATAAAAGACCATATATTACTTATGTTAAAAATTTGTATATGGTGTTTTCTTAGGCATATTTTTAAGATGTTCCTCTACCTTTACCAAAGCAGCTTGTAGTTTGGTTAAAATTTGTATCCTTTCATTCAACACCAAATTCTGCAAGATAAATGTCACATATTATTATTTCAAATTTATCAACAGGCTACATATAATAAATTTAAAGTCACATAAAACCAAGAGAAAAACCTTTTCTAACCAAAACAAACAAACAAATAGTGCATATAATAAAAATTCACACCTCATAAATTACTCTGCCACATGCTTAGGCACAAGGTGAGATTCTTTTAATCATCTTTAAGTCACATTTAATGGGATATTTGTATGTTTACCATTATGTGAATTTAGTTTTTTGTAGAAAATATCGGAGATTTTTCCAGAATGCTAATTACATGGTACAAATACTCATAGATATTTGCAGAAAATAATATTCAAATATTTTATATTTAAAAAAAAAACTTGGAGATTTGTCAATCAGGCTAACTACATGGTACATAAATTTTTTCCGCAAATGTATCCATAAATACAGTGGATCTTACTCATAAATATTTGCAGAAGATTTGTCAAGCAGGAAACAGGTGTGGATTTGGAGTCCTAGTTGTGTGAACATTTGACATATTTGTTGCAGATTCAGTTACAAACCTTGGAGGATTCATTCTGATGATCAATTTCTCATTTTCATCATCAATGTCCAAAGAAATCATCAAATTCATTTTTGTTGAGCTTAATAATTGAAATGCAAGCTTATACTCTACGACAGAAATGAATGTAATAAGAAACTCTCAACACACATAAATAAACTTTGTAGCAATCATATGCAAGTAATTGCAAGTGGGCATGAATTCAAATACACAATAAAAACTCAACTGAGGGAAACAACATACATAATTTGAATCAAAAGTGGTACCTTTTTTTTGGTGTTGTGGGTCTCCTACTTTGATTCATATAAATTCACCGACCTCATTTCTTTCTATTATTTTTCACTGTCACCACACCCAATTTACAAAGCGAAAGACTATTTCAAACATTACATGTCTACCAAAAAAACATCCTAAAAAATACACCTTTCGTTCACACTGCAATTTTAGGTACTTTCCAACTAATAAAGAACCCAAAAATATTACCTCCAACCCAAAAACCTAACCCTAATTCAATACAAGCACAAAATTCTATTATTGGATTTGACTATGATTATCCACCCTTTCATAATCAACATATATTATGAAATCCCATCTCCCTCGCAACTTGAAAGAACATGTGGCCTTCCTACCATGGCTAATCCCAACTATCTAGGTTTGAGTGCATATTCGATGGTTTGCAGAATACCTCACATTCCAACAGATGGTATCTATCTATTATATGCCTCAATCATTTGAATAATTTGTCCATTGTAATCTCATTTTTATGCAACAAAAATACCTAAATAGATGTATGTACCCACATACTGTTATTTAACATGAAAATGTATAGCAGTTTTATATCTCTCTTTCAAGAATGAAAACAAGTTTCTGATACTTTTCAACACAAGGTTACTTTCATATCCCAAGGAAGCAGAAAATGCAATAGCATACCTAAACATGGTAAGGCTAATTCATTTCCTAGATGTTTACTATATAGAAATGTGTTAGAAACATTTCATATATTTATTGTCAGATTCAAGCACACAATGTGTGCTTAAGTAGAATAGATAAAGTTTTATTTCTTTAATTATGTGTGCCCCCAATAACTAGAGCAACGGAGAAATAATTAGTAAAGAAATTAAGAAAGAATAGTTTCAAAAATGAAAATTTGAAAATTCTTGCAGAACATTAATGTGAACATTGCAACTGAAAATTTTCCTTTCCACTTTTTAGTAACTAATTAGCCCTTTTTGATGTTGACAAAACATATGTTGGAAACTTTGTAGTTGAGGTGGTTGTTGGAGGTGCTATTGGGTAAAGATACGAAAACAATGAAGGTTTTGCATCAGATATAAATTCAAACTTTGGGGTCTTCAATTCATAGTTAAGCCCAATAAAAGTACTTGGTGCAAAAGACAGGTTCAAAAGTAGATAATCAGATAGAAATACCAAAACTGTGTAAATATTTCCATTCCAATAACAACAATCACTCTATCATTCTTAGACCTGGAAAGTACTTTAATAGTTACATTCCTATCACCAACATCTAAAATACCAAGAACCAAAATTGCACCCATCTTACTCATGGTATCCTCATGCTTAATGAGAATTATTTTCTTCAGTTGATGCCTGAAACAATGTAAAGAAAACATTCCATTTTGGTGAAAATTGAACTAAATGTATACCAATATTTTGAAAACAATTTGGTAAGCGATGGAAATATTTTCTTTTAAAATCTGAATTTCCATGAAGTACTTCTAAGCCATTGTAAATTCAAGGGACAACACACCTGAGGTTACCTACACGTGGTTCACGTGATTTATTTGTTTGAACAAGAACCATAGCCATTGTTATTAGAGCTCCTTGACGAACAAAATTAACTACATCTGATGTCAAAGGCTCTAGTAGGAAAATTCCTTCATTCAATCCTATACCAACACAAGAAACACCCACTACTATAGTTTCTTTATAACTAACATGTGGATTTTAAGACTAGGAAGGGAAAGATACAACCTGTGGTGTCTGTGAAAGTACAAGGAAAATTGTAAAATCAACACAGGGAAATAGAAACAATAGTAACTTTTCCTACATATTTCTAAAAAATCATTCCACTTATGATTCGAACAAAAAAAACACATTTTTTTTAGATGCGTAGAATCATGAACATGGAAAGACAATTAACCTACTTATATTCAAAGTATAAAACAAACATGAGGGTAACACTACAATTCTTCTCACATAATCACTATCATCTGAGAAAAAAAAGTGGAGAAGGTATCAGATAGCCTTGTTATTGGTTGTCCCACAGTATGCGAGGATGAGTGCATACATTCCACCATATTGCAGAATAGGATCTTGATCCCGTGTCATTGTTCAATACGTGTATCTACCTCCTCTTATCTTCCATAAATATTAAGGGATATTCCAAGTGCCAAACCCCTGCATGTCATTTCGAAATTGGAATCATATATCCATTTAGATTGAGGAAAAATAAGAAAATTTAACAGCTTCAAGAAAAAAACTAGTTGAAAGTAGAGTTCTTTGTTACATAACAAACAATTAATACTTGATAATCCTCTCATGTTGTGTGTCATGTGCATATGCAAGAATTTCAAAAACTTTTACACTTGTAGTCCAACCATAAGGAGACTCTTGCGCATAATACCTGAAGCTTCCCCAACAACTGCACTATCTACATAGAGAATATTATTGATATCCTCATAAATTTCTTCATCGACAGTTCCTAAAGCTTCTAATCCCAAAATCAAGCATGCACTGTGTTGAATTACCTATAGAAATTACAACACACATCTGTAATGGCTCCCTTCATAACAAAACATGCGGGAAAAATAGGGTGAATAAAATTATTTATTATAAAATAATGTGTATTTGCAAAGAAATGAGATACTTCAAGAGTTGCATTGTGTAAACTTTCACAAAGAAACTTCTTGATCTCTTCTCCATGATTTTCATGTATAAGTCCCAAGGCATATAGGGCTCCAACCTCAAAAAAGAGACTTCCACCTCCACTAGCACCATTCTGAGTAAGATAAGGATTCATCAAAGAATGACCTTGTTGAAGATGACCCCTATGAATGAATCCCAAGCTAGCCACAGTGTTATCACTGGAAAATCGGACAACCAAAGATGACATTATTAAATGTCAGGAAGAAGGATTTACAGGGCTGAGGCACATTAGAGAATCTGAATAATTTAAAAATATCTAAGGTCCAGGAGAAAAATCAAATTGTGCACTAAAGAAACTAGCAAAATTCACCTTTGCGCACACTTTTCTTTGATAGGCGCGCCTTTGCGCAACTTTCCCTCAAAAATCCGCGCAGACCTGAGAGTGGCAAAAGTCACTTTCTAGGACCACAAGGCACACTCCAGGAAATTGATCCCATACTTGAGTCTGCCTAAGGATAGCCGCCCAAGCCTCCTTAGGACCTCAAGAGAGCACACAATGGAATAATGTGGCACACAATGTAATCACCCTCCTCTCTTGGGTCACCATCCATCAATGTACCAAGAGAGGGAAGGAGATTTTGAATTCTCCTATAAAAGGCCACAAAATGATGAAAAAAGGGAGAACACATTGTGATGTTGTCCAGACTTACCCTAAGAAATCCAACAATGTGTGATTCAGAGTAGAGATAGAGGGGATTCAGCTGTTGGCCATCCAAGAACTCCAATCCTTCGGAGTAGAGAGAGAGGGACATTGCACCAAGGTAGCTCGGAAGTAAAGACATCCTTGCATCGGGTCTTAGAACTCCCTAGTTCTAAGGGCCCTTTAGCAAGTGGGTAAACACTTCATCCTTTATTCCTACCAGCACTCAATAAGAGGGGACGTAAGTGCCACCGTTTGGATTATTGAAGTTGTTTGACTCTATTTTCCCTTTCGTATTATTTGTTTAGTTTAATTTTGGTTTTTTTCCAAATATGCATTCTACTTCACTATTTAGTATTTTTTATTTATTAGCATGTTTACTAACTTTCTTGACTCCCTTTATTTTCTTCTTGTGACCAAGAACTTAAGAGGAAAAAAATACTCCTCTTAAGCAGGTGCGATTTGGTACACTTGTGTGCCAAATACACCAACACAATATTGGCAACTCCACTAATTTTATTTCCAAGTTTATGTGGTTGTGCCTTTTTGCAGAGACCTCTTTCTTTGCTTTGGAGTTGGCTGGAACTACCTCTTTTTCTCTCCTTCACTGCATATTCACCCTAAGTGAGAGGTTGAAGCTTAGAAGCTCCAACAATTTCTTTTACAGGAAAATCGCGCGGCTTTTTCGCAGACAGACACGCCCGACTGCATGCATTCAGTAGTGACCTACGCACAGACTTCACGCCTATTCGAGCCTTTTGCGTTTGGAAACCAGAAGAAGAAATTTGCTTCTATTTCCTTTCATATCCTGCTTGTAAAGTGATTGGAAACCCATAAGAAATATGCAAGCACTAGTTGAGGTGTCCCATGAAATGTTAAATCTCACTCTTAGCTGCATTTTAGTAGTTTAGACGTTAGTTTTTAATTTCAAGTTTATTTTCACAAAGTGAACACATAGTTTAAGTAGGGGGCAATTAACTTGCATTCTAAAATAAATTATGTTTTATGAATTTATGCACCAAAAAACACTTAGGTAATTAGCCAAAGTAAGTGGCCCCAGTCCACGCATGCTTAGCTAAATATTTTTCATTTTCCTATTTTAAAAGTCATTAATTTTAGTTCAATTTTTGGCACTAGGATTCAGGACCAGGATCGAATTATCTTTAGAGAGCAAGTAATATATGTTGCCTTTGCACCCTTGGGTGATCCTAGGCAAGCATATGAACACTCATTTTTGATAATTCATCATCTCCCTATATTTGATCATTTAAATTAACTAGGAAGCATTGTAAGGGGCCCATATCCGCACATGTTTGTTTAAATAGGGCATTTTGAAAAGGATAACCACATATCCGCATGTTAAAACTACGTTCTTTTTCACCTCTTTCTCACACACATTCACACCCTAAGTAAATTAAAGCCACCTAAAACTAACTTAACTAAACTCATTAAACTCTCCCCACAAGGGCCACAAGAGAATTTATAGTTTAAGTTAGGACCAAGGGGGTAGGCATCCAATAAGCTGCCTTGATCAGTTTACATCTTGAAACATAGAAGTTGAATTTTTAGGGAACTTTTAAATCTGTCTATCTGCCCATGGCAAAGAAAACCCGAGCGTCACAGAGACTCGATTCAGAGGGGGTTAAGCTTAGGCCTAGTGCATGTGGTATTATTCGGGGCTACCTAACCCGTATAATACTTCGTACTGGTAGTTGAATTACCAAGAAGCTCAAGACTCAAACGCTCACATGGGACGACGGTACTTAGTGGCCAAAACTAGGGCATCCTTCCCTATAGGTGACGGTGCAGGCAACACTAGATCCTCTACCCTTACCTTGGTTGATTTTCTTCGGTTGACTGAGGGCATCACTAGTTCTTTCGAGATGTTGTGCCAGCATTCACAAGATATATTCTTAAGGCCTAGTTACATTTGAGTTTGTGAGGATGAATAGGTCTTCTAGGATTTGAGTATCATATGCAAAAACAACAAAAAACCATATTTTTTGATTGAATGGTCACATAGGATTAATCTAAAGGGAAAATTTATCTTTTATTTTCGCTTTGTTTCATGCATGTGATCGGATTTTTTCTTTGATTGTAATCTCTATCATCTCAAATATTTCCAAAACCATACCTAGTCGACGCGAGAATGGACCCAACGGGACCTTGTCGATCTAGACGTCTTTTGGACCTCCCCCTGTTATAGATCAATTTGGGCACCATTCTGAATGATGTGGTTAAATGGACATCATCTCCAAGACCAATGATCAAGGGTCTATCATCCCCTATCATTTCAGTTGCTACATGCCCTAAAACAAGAAACAAGACAAATCAAGAAAGCCTTTCATCAAGTAGAGGTTTCCAAGGTTTGAAGCTTATTATATAGCATATGAGAGCTCACCAACGCAGGCTCTAAGGGGCCTAAGTGTGTTGCATATGCAAGTAGCCCCATGCAAGGCTACTCTGCAAAGCACTTCCTGACATTCACAAGTGCGTTGGTCACATTGGGAGTGAAATTCTCATTGTTCCAGAATCTCCACTTGGCCAGTGCCTTCTAGAAGAGTTCACATGTGTCAAGCTTCGGATCCAAGTGTCCATTTGACATCTAAATGATTGGAAACATGTCTTGACTATTATTGGAAATTCATTGATTGCAAAACAGAATACAGTTCATCTATAAATTGAGCACAAATCTAAGTGCTTGAGGAGGAAGAATTTGAGTAGAGAAATGCTAGAGAATTTTCAATTGAGAGCTAGATTTGTGTAGCTGCTGCTGGAGAGATTTATACTGTGATTAGGCTTGGGAAAATTGCTAGAAGGTCACTTCAAATCAGTCATTAGGTTGTAACCTCTCCTTCTATCATCAATAAAGAGTACTCCTTATTTTTCCCTATATGCATCTATATTGGCTTTGATTTTCCATATTGCAAGATCTTAGTTGATGTGTATGGTTTATTCTTCACTGATTTAGCTAACTAGATTGAATAGATATATATATTATTGCATCTTCTGCTGTTTCAGTGTTCTTTCTTGCAGGAAGCATTCAGCGCACAAACCGCTTGAATTTGAAGCTGCAATAGAAGTGACAAAAGGAGCCATTTGGAAGCAAATGAACAAGTAAGCCTCCAATCCTCTCTGTGAATCTATTCTGAGTTAGGAAAAATAGTCTTATAGTCTTTCACCTTGTCTAGGGAAGCGTGATTTATCGGCAATTCACAATTCTGGCCCAACAAATTGGCGACTCCGCTGGGGAGAATTTCTCTTAGTACTAGGTGTTTAAGCCTCTGATTTCCTTTGTTTATCCTCCATGTAGTTGTTACACATAAATATTAAACCTTTTCATAGCTTAATTTGCAAATAAAATGAGTTAAAAAATAGTATTTTTCTTTGTATACTGCACCCAACGCACCCTTAGACTGGACACAATGCTTTGCAGAGCACTGTCTCCCTTCCTAGCCTGCGTTGCAGAGCACTGTCTCCCCTTGGAGACTGCGTTGACTCCTGAAAGTGCCCAAATTCCCTTGAATTTTCCTTTTCAATTTGCTTCAGTTTTGTTTGTTGCTATGTTTTGAAAAGTTTGATGCTCAATTGACCAGTGACTCTATATACTTCTTCTCCTTTAACTGAAATTTTTTTCAATGTTGTTTTAAAAAAAAAATTCTTTATCATTGACAAGTTGATTTCAAAGTACTTTTTATGGTCCCATTAAGAATCATTTGCTTTCAAAATAGGAAATTGTCATAAAATCTTCATTTCCTTGATAGGAGAAATTGTTGTTGAAATCCTCATTTTTCCTTCAAAAGAGAAATTGTCGTTTGTATTCTTTGTTTCTCGAAAGTAAAAAGCATTTGAATTGTTGATTTAGTGCACCTAGTTTCTTTTCTACATTCATAACATTAAGGAAATTGAAAAGAAAAAATTGCATTTGCATGTAGAATAATGTGTGTTTTGCAAAAGGAACATTAGGAAATCTACATTTAGTTTGTGATTCATTGATTTTCTTTTGTTCATTGATTTGTTTGCTCACAAATTATTTTCTCTCTTCCTTTAGTAGCTAGGTTCTTCATTGAAAAAGCTGAAAGTGAAAGTTTGTTTATCATTCTTAGCTTGCATTTTAGGAATTTCATACACATCATTGCGGTGAACCTTTGAAAGGAAAATTGTTAAGCAAGATCAACATAAAATTAATCTCAATTTACTTAACAACGCATGGGAACCATAACGATAACATTTATAAGGTCTAGGCTACAGATGTGTTCTGGCGTCGTAAAACATAGAGTTTGTCATTAAATTGTCTACGATACATTCCGAGTGTGATACCTCACTCCACTTACGTAAGTATATCGTAGCTCGTCCACGTACTTTCGAGTATATCAGGTGGTGTTATAGTACGATAAGTATAAAGGGGTGCTCTCACTGTGCGGTTTCGCATCAGACATCGCTAATACGAACTTGGGCCTCCACGTACCTTCAGGTATATTTGGGAGGAAAAATTTTAGGTGCTATCCATCCATAGTGAACCGAGTTAGCCACCTTGAAATTGTGATACACCCAACACAACATTCAGAGAGATTACCTGCTCGTACTTCTTGGTTTTCCAGGAGGTATTCTGCAATTCATATTTTCTTGGTAAACCCTTTTACCTAACATTACCCTCTTTTTGTTTATTTGTTTTTGGATAAAATAAATCAGTAATCATGGAAGAACAAAATCCTATCCCCCATCGTTCGCTTAGATTAGCTTTAAAACCACCTTTACCACCGGAAGTTACTTCTGGTAGGCGAAGGCAATCACAATTTTCTGAATCAAGTACAATTCGTACCTCTGGAAAAACATCATCTTTTAACCTAGAGTTAGCTCAAATTGTTTCCACACATCCCGATTCGTCTACTGTTTTCGAAACAGAGTCTTCACAGCTACTCGTGATCACGATCAATTCAATCGCTGAGACCATACCTCCTGGACCCGACGTTGTTCAATCACAAATTTATCCAGACCATGTCTCTTCTTTTCTAGAACATCTGAATCCTGAAGTCAAACAACCGGAAATTGTTCCTACCTTGATCATCCCACAAAGTTCTATAGCTATTGAAACTCCTATATCACACAGTAAACCGTCTAAAATATATTTTGGGCCTGAAGGTGAAGTTCTTCCTCCTAGTTTAACTGCGATTGAATAAATCCCACAAGATGATACACCTTTAACTCCAACCCATTTTGGGGAGGACCTTTACCTATACCAGTCTTTTCCTCAATCGTTTCCATCTGCTTTTGTTGAACCTGTTGCCATTCAATCTCCTATCGATTTTGGAGGGTATACATTTAGTCAAACAACCATGTCTGAAACAACATCTTCAGTTGGGTCTGCTATTCCAATTACGTAAGCTCCTACACTCGCTACTCCGTCGATGTTCATTACCTCACCAAAGTCATATTTGTACGGTGGCCCTTCGGTCCCAACATGTTACAAATCATTGTCTAGCACTTTCTCTGGTGCATCTTCACATTCATGGTCTTTTGTAATGTCATCATTTGGTGTTTTAACTAGTAGTCCTATCGTTAGTACTGAATGACTTGATTCATTACATACATCATTAGGGAAATATCAAGTCGGCCCTTTTGGGTCAATTCCTTTAAGTACCATATCAATTGGAATCCCAACATTTGGAGAAAATTATTTTCCATCTTATTATCCTCCTTATGTTTGGGGGAAACCTTTGGTCACCCAATATTACAGTACTCAATCACTGTTTGGTCAAACTAATGTTGAAATGAATGTTTGTCAATGGTAGCTCACTCTGCCTATCCAACCACAAACAGTTGTACACTCGTATCAATCCGTTCAACCTGTTACACCCACTTCATTACCACTTGTTAATACATCTATACCCCTGTTACAGAATCAAAATATTGTACATCAACCTTATCAGGCGGGTTCTTCGAATCAATATCATCAAATTTTGGGTCCACAGACTCAAAATCCTTTGGTTAATTTACAACAACCTGTATCAGGAATCATTTATTCATAAGCTGGTGTACCATTTTATGAGATGTCACAAATGCAACCTGGTTATACATATCAATCGAATCCAACTTATACTAATTTCAGTTATAACATTGGTGGACAGACCCCTTGGAAGCCACAAGAAAAAATGCCTCAAACTTCATTTCAACAAGTAACATATCCAGGTTTT
The DNA here is from genome assembly GCA_034641835.2 of Pinus albicaulis. Taxonomy (NCBI): domain Eukaryota; kingdom Viridiplantae; phylum Streptophyta; class Pinopsida; order Pinales; family Pinaceae; genus Pinus; species Pinus albicaulis. Next base: position 1,158,532,946 of record CM076575.1, on the reverse strand, counting down.
GGTCAACAAAATTCTCAAGTGTTTGCTATACAAAAAAACCCCTATCTGGGTTACTAGCAACAAATTTCGTATGTTGGTGCTCAAAGGCCTGTTGCCCAAGCAATTCCATCTTACCCTGGCTATGCTCAACCTGACCTTAATCGACAGTTGCCTTTTGTTGCAACCTTGGAATTACCAAATTTAAACCAGTTAACCAATGATCCTATAAATTATGCTCCTTGGTGGCCGGTGATACCTCATAAATTACCCTCCGATATTCCTAAATTCAATGGAGACCCTGGAGAAGATCTGTCGACTCATGTCATTAATTATCATTTATGGTGTTCATCAAATTCCCTGAATGATGATTATGTTCGACTACGTCTTTTCCAACGTACGCTTACAGGTCCGGCTGCTAAATGTTACATTGAGTTACCTAGAGCTTCTTTTGACAATTTCACTGCTTTAGCTACTATATTTTTGACCCATTTCCAGTGACCAATCATATATGAAACTAGAACGGAACTCTTGACCAACTTCAAATAGACTAATGCTACTCACATTTTTGATCATATTCATGAGTGGCGTCGTCATCGACGAATGGTTAAGACATTTGTTCCCGATCAGCTCCTTGCTGAATGGTTCATTAAGTCCCTGTTACCATCTATAACTGAGGATGTGGCTAAATGTGGCGTCGTCACAGAAGAGAAAGTTATCGCTTGTGCCCAATATTTAGACTTGATTTATACTCAGTCTGTCATGCTCTATGAAAAAATTTCTAATGCGCCGTGATCTAATTTCAATGTTCCTCCTCAAATAAAGGACTCTCATGCTAGAGACGGCTTGATAGGTACTGCAAACACACACCACGCTACTGCATCTGATCCTGCTCCTACTTCCGAAATTAATGCCATGTCATTTGACAAAGGCAAAGGTGAGAAGCAACCAGAAGGTAAGAAAAAGGGGAAATCAAAGAAAAATAAAACTTCTAACTTGTAGGAAAGATCATCTAATCAACTATCTGGACCACAGAAACCTCGTTATCCATGCATAATCTGTAACGAGGAAAAAATTGTTAGGGATTGTCCTCACCGTGCTGAAGTATCAAAAATCATCAAGACTTCTCATGCATCAGTTGTGTTGACAGACCCATTTCCAAATCTGGACACTAATTTTGTTGCTACGGATCCAGCTCCTAGTTCCCAAGTGTTAATGTTATCCACCACAAAACCTTCACAATATATTTTGGTGTCGACGCGGAATAAAGACTATGATAGTCCGGCCATTGATCAGCCTACTACCTAGACAACGAATACATTTAATGAATTAGTACCACCTACTGTTATTCCTGAATTGACAACTAAGCCACCGAAGGGAGTAATTCATAAATCGACATATAATCCTCGAGAAAGAGCTACACAAAATTATAATAAAGTTGAATATTTGGCTTAATCCTCTTCAGCTATGTCTTCTCTTGAGGTATTAAAAATTGTTCGTCCCAGAAGCAGGCTTTATTGTCGGGCATTGGTGGAATTGATCCGACTTATTCTAATCTTGTTGTCTTTAATCATACGGGCTATGTGCCGCAATTACCAGAAAAATTGGCATTCTCTATACAAGTAAATTTTCTCAATCACCTTGTTCATCGCACTATTATTGATGAGGGAGCATCTACGTGCATTATGTCTCTAAACTTTTGGAAGTCACTTGGCTCGCCGTGATTATCACAATCATTAACGACATTGAAAGCTTTTGATGGACGTACATATAAACCTTGTGGTATTATCAATAACCTGCATGTTGAATTAGGGGGAAAAACAGTGAATATTGATGGCGAGGTTGTTGACGGACCCCTTGACTATAATATTTTACTTGGAAGACCATGGGTATATGAAATGACTGCCATTTCTTCTACATACTTTAGAATGATTTCCTTTCCACATAAAGGTACAATCACAGTCATTAATCAATTATCCTTTTTTACCTCCGCTTCGCAGGTAACTGGAAGCGTTCCGTTTGTTCACTTACCCCAACTAGAAATTCAGAAAATTGGTGTAGGACTCTTAAAGGATTCCACTCTTATGGGAACCTTTGCATTACCACCGCCCGCGACGTCAGCAGAAATTGCAAGTATAGAGACCTGCTACATGATCTCTTCCACTCTATCTAGCTTAAGGGAGAGTACGGGTGATTCTAATATTTCTACATTGGATGATGTTTTAACGCCCAGCCCTATTGAGCTGGCATAGCAATCAATCTATTTGGCTTGGGCGCAAATCCTAAATCAGCATCGCCGAGTGTTTGGGTTGATCGTTCCTTAGATTTTGGTACTCCATCTGATCCATTTTCCTCAAAATGTTTTGACAGATGAAAATATTTTGGAAGCTATGATGTCAGAAGGAGAACCATGGGAAGATTATCATCATCATTCCCATCTTCCTGATTATGAAGAAAACAATCTTAGTGAACTATATCACCCATCCATAAAAAATTTCTTTTCGAATTCTTTACCGATTAATGCAATTGACTTTGAGCGAAATTTATCAAATATCGAAGAAACGTTTTCTATCGATATTTCGACCAAACCTCGCATTGTAGAAAATATTCATGTCGGTGTATCTTGTTCTCCATCAGAACTTGATTCTTATCGCTCTCTTTTTCGTGAATTTCGTGACGTATTCGGTTGGTCTTACGAGGAAATGCGAGGCATGTATACTCATATAGTTGAACACACTATTAATATGTATCCCGATGTCAAACCGGTGCGTCAACGACTTCGTCTTGTTCATCCAAAGAAAGCCATTGTCATCAAAGAGGAAGTTGAAAATATTTTGCGTGCTGGTTTCATTTATCCTGTTCCGCTAACTGAGTGGGTTTCCAATATCGTTCTTGTTATGAAAAAACAAGGAACCATTAGAGTGTGCGTCGATTATCGGGATGTTAATCATGCTTGTCCAAAAGACAACTGTCCTACTCCCTTTATCGACCAGATTATTGACGATTGTGATGGATGCGAAATATTCTTGTTCATGGATGGATTTTCCGGTTTCAATCAAATCAATATCCACCCAGATGACCAACATAAGAAAGCATTCATCTGTCCCTGAGGTACATTCGTATATAGGAAACTACCGTTTGGTTTAAATAAATTTGGGGAAAATTTTTAGAGAGCAATGGATTATGATTTCAATGACATCAAGCACATTTTTCAACCATATCTATATGATTTACCAACATATTCACGAAATCAGACTGATCACCCGATGCATTTGAGAGCCATTTTCTTACGCTGTCGACACTACAAGATATGCCTAAATCCACATAAATGTGTGTTTTGTGTTGGTTTTGGTCGATTTCTCGGATTTGTAGTCTCTGTTGTTCCTTGAGAAACAATTCCTTGCTGTGTACAGGAATTCGTGCTCAAGACATTAACGATTATGTCACAAAATGTATATCTGTCTCTGTTTTTTAAACCTTCAAATATTAATAATATTTCCCAAATATCAAATCTTTATAAATTCTGCAATGCCATGTTCCCTTTATATTGAAGTGAGCGAATGGAAGACGAAGAAAGAAAAGGATTTTAATTTGCCATGTTGTTTAAAACAGAAACTACCATTATAAAATCCTGAAGAAGTGAATAACAAATAAGCTAAAATAGAGGAGCGCCCATTAAGGATGTTTAACTCTTAGACACATAAATATCAAGAGACCTGCTGCTCAAACCACTCTACTTTATTCACAGATATGGAAATGAAATGGAAATCAAGAAAACTCTTCAACACAGATGGAATAATGGAAACTTGCAAAAATTTTCATTCATTCAATATTGTTCAGTACAAAATTAGCCTTCAAGGTCCAAAACTCGGAACCTTCTTCCTTCTTTCCATTGCCTTTAAATACAATATGATCAAAATGGTTTCCAGTAATGAAACCGATTCTAACTAACTCTAACTGCTTAACTGCTTACCTAGTGGAGGTACATGCCTTGTAAAGTTCTATTACATTTACATGACTGCAATTAAAACATAATAAAATGTGACAATCCCTAATCTAAGGGAGCTGATGCTCCTAAAACATTGGCTGTCTCAATGACTATTGGTGGCTGAACAACTACTTGTGGCTGAGTGGCTGGAGTTCCTTTGTCTGTGTCCATATCAAATCTTTTGCATTCTTTCCAGAACTTATCCTGAGTCGTCAGAGCATTCTTATAACAATGATATTCCAGTGTAAACGCAACAACTTGACTATGAGTAAGATTACATGTAAACAATGTCTTCACCATCCATAGCAGAAGGAAATGCCTTTGTAAGAAATTAAATACCGTTTCTCCCTTCAAGATCTGTGTCTTCTCATGCCGGCCATCTGCTCTGCTTTTTGCAAATATCAACTGATCTTCATAGAATTTCCAGGACATAATCTCCCCTCTCTCCGTCCAGCACGAGGGCAAACCTGTTCTCGTCAACTTGTCAAATGAAATATCAATTTTCTTAATTATCTCTTTAATTCCCTGTAACCGCTTCTCTGAGGCCTTTAGAAGGTCATTTTTTATGATCATTTTGTTTACCTCTTCAGCATAGAAGTACCTATCCTGTATCCCCATATCTCCTAACTCTTCATCTGTCTTGGCATTAATAAAATTTATGAATTTTCTGGCCCAATTCGCTCTTTTAATAGCGGCCTACTTCTCCGATAATAGCTCCTTTTCATGCTCTGAAACAATGTTTTTCTCTCTGGCAATTATATTCATGGAATCCCATTTTGACTGCATTTCTGAAATGATCTCGTTCCAGATGAGATCCTTAGCTTTGATAAGGGAAATATTTCCCTTTAATTTCTCCTTGAGCTCTTTGATTTCATCCTCAGCTTTTTGTACCTTCTGCTCGTTCTCATTTGCTTTTCCTTCCCATCCTTGCACCATCTTGATAACTGTGGCCAATTCTGACTGGGCTTGTTTACAATCTCTTTCCGCCATCTTTAATTCTGTGTTTAGCTGAACAACCTGGGCTTGAGGATCAGCTCCACCTGCAAAAAAATCAAAAGTACAAGTATGGTTATGGATTTGATTCTGTAAGGTTATAGCATTCTGCTTTACCTTAGTGAGTTCTTCGTCCTTCTTCATCAACTGCTGTCGTAATTCCTCTTTTTCCTTTTCAACCTCAGCTACTTCGGCTGCCAATGAGTGCTCTGTAGCTGGCAATTTCAACTTTTTCCTTAATGAATATATTTCCGCTTCTGCACTTTTCATAAGTTTTTGAATTGCGGCTTTATCATTTGGATCCACGCCGATTTTCATAATGATCTTCTTCAGCTCATCATTCTGAGTTGTTAATGCCCTGGCATTAGCTTTCTCCATTTTGCATTGTTTGATGACCTTTGCAAGCATATTTTCAGTCTTGACTGCTGTAGCATTGGTCTTGTCAAATCATTTACAATCAGTTGACCTGTCTGCATGTGAAGATTCATTTATCCCACAAAGGGTTTTTTTTAACATCCATGACTATATTTAACTCCTTAAAGCTGCCTGAAGGTCCAAGGGACATTCCTGTCGGATGTGACAGAGCCATCTTAAACTGATCTTTCTCCAGATCCATCACAGTCAATAATCTGGTTTGGTCAGTAGGTATATTGTGCTCTGCTTGTGCTTCTATATTGGCCTTTATCCTTTGGTTCATTTCCTCAATCTGTGTGAACACTTGCTTCATGGAAGGAGCCTTCTCCAAATGAAGTTCCTGTCTATTAGGAGATGAGGGGCAATCTTGTTCTTCATTGACCTGGAGAGTAAAACCAGGTGAATTGGAGGAATGGTCTTCTGCTAGTTTGGTCCTTTTTTCCTCTCGAGGCTCCTCATCATCGATATAAATAACATCCTCCCTACCTCTTTTGCTCATTCTTTCCAAAATTGCAGGTGTTTGAATACTGGTCTTTGATGAACTTGACCCTCCTGGATTAGCCAGTTTTTGCAAATAAGGTTTACTTACATGAGTAAAAGCAGCATACCCATTCTCAACCCTTTTCTGAGAAATTATCCCATGTGGATCATAGGGCCAGTTCTCTCCCAACAACAACTGCGTTCCTTCCAATATTTTTGATACTTCTTCAAAAGCTTGTCTTGTGTTAACAACAAAAGGGCCTACACTCATAGGCAACTTGTACATTAATCCTTTCTTCATGGGCAGAAAATGAACTTGATCTACATTAAGACTTTGCCTTATAAATTCCAAATCAAAAAGTCTCATGGGAACAAAGGTTGGGAGCCTATAGGGCTCAATACTAACTCCATACAGCCTTATCTCAGAGTAATCTTCAAATATAAACCAATCTCCAAATTTACAATTGGGTCCTAACTGTAAGAACTCCTGGGCCTTTGGCAGAAAGCATGGAGGAAGAGTTCCATTCAGAATTTTATAAGCAGTAGACATGAAATGGTCAGCAAATTCAAACAGACCGACTTCGTTCTCTTCTTTTCTAACCATATCGGTCCAAAACAAAACTGACTGCTTATTTTTATTACTATCCATTATATTTAAACCAACACTCATGAACTCTTCAACATTTTGATATAAAAATAAGTAGACTACCAATGATGGAAATCTGAAAAAACCTGTTAGAGGGAAGGCGATCAATTGGGAGTTTACTACTTCTTGCCAGAAAGACGGGATGTCTAGCACCACACCTGGTTTCATCATCAGAGTGAACATTCCCAAGACTACTTTATCAATTTCGTGATCATCATCTCTTCCCAAAATTTCCGTAATGCAGCTAAGAACTGGCCTATACTGAACATTGAACGCCTCCAAACTGAACTTTCCTGCTTCAAATTGAGTTTTCTCTGGACTTGGTATCAAAAACGACATGCAGCGAATAAACTCTTCATTTGAAAGCTCCTCGAAATACTGAACCAACGAATCTTCGGAGAACTGCAATGGAGACTCATCTTCTGGAAAACATAATGCTTGGCGCATTAATTGTGTTGAAACCTGCAGGATATTTTCCCCCTGAGAATTCATAACGAAACACTTGCCAGGGTACATGGACGCAACTAACCAAGAAATGAATTCGGGGAAGAAATGAGTTTTCGGAACACAAGCAGACAACACACCCGAACTTTTCATAGCAGAAAACACAGGGGACTTGTTAGTGTTCAGGGTTACTTGGTAATGCAATAGGGGGTGATTGACGGACGACGCGGTATCATGAACATCCTTTTCGCTATCTAGGAGGGAACTGAGACTTGATGAACCAGACAACGATGTTAGCTTGCCCATGGCTGACAGGAATTCGAAATCAATTCGCAAGGCAATGGGTAATGCAAAGGTGGCGGGAGGCAATTAAACAGGGCAAACAGTCACAAATAAATCAAAACGGAACAGGAGAAACCTTTTATAGGCTACGGAAACCATAATAAATGCAGGAGTGACGTGGAGAAACAGTCGGCAGTGGATGACAGCTGTCTTCCATCTCGGCTGATGACATCATGCGGGGGGTATGTGAGTATGATGGAGAAATTTGATCCATACCCCCCGTAATTAATCAGAACCGTTGATCACCAAATTTCTAAGATCTGACCGGTCAACTGCGGGGGGTCGGGATTTGATAACCGACGGGCTAATTCACCCCCCGCAATAGCATATCCGCAAACTTTTTTGTATGATTTTGACTTCCTCTCGGGAAGTTTCTCGGGTCTTAACCTTAATATATATATATATATATATATATCAACCTAAGTTTGACGACCGCTTCATGCATATAAATAAAAATGGAAATACATTGCATTCCTCTCTTTTTTATGCTAAAGTATTAAAAACTTCATACTATAGCATATTTTCGAATTCTTATTTTTATTTTTAATTTTATTTTTTAAATTTCAAAATGAAATATAAAAAGGATATGTAGATAATGATCCACAACATCTGGCTCCACCTGGGGATAGTGTTTTTACCACGAAACACTAAGAACCTGCAGATTAGTGCCTTCACCTCGGGCATGGAGTCACATATTGCTTGATGAAGATGTACAATGACCACACCGGATATATACAATGATGAACCAGCAACTGCTTAATGTCGGAAATAATGCTTGAGATATTTCCCATTCACAGGCATATCCAGCACCTCTCCTTCCAGATTTTCCAACATGAAAGTATTATTTCCTCTGACTTCATTAATTTTGAATGGGCCATACCACAAGGGATCAAATTTACCGTGTTTGCCTTTATCTTCCCTTCATGTATCCCATCTCAATACTAAATCTCCTTTCTGAAACAAAACTTCCTTTTCTTTTCTATCAAATATTACCTTCATCTTCTGCTGATAAGTGAGCAAGTTGTCCCAAACTTGATTTCTGTTTTCACTTAGTTCCATCACATTATTCATTCTTCTTATCATGGCATTTGGTTCTGCTTGAGAATCTTGGAGAAAAGAAATCACGGGTTTTACCAATTGTGTGGGGAATAAAGCTTGAGTGCCGTATACGAGCTCATAAGGAGACCTGCCAGTAGACCTCTTAGTAGTCATCCTTGTTGCCCATAAGGCAAAAACTAGCTTCGTATCCCAATTCTTTTGATTCTCACTGATTGTTTTCTTCAAAATTCTTACCAATGTTTTATTGGAGGATTCTGCTAATCCATTTCCCTGTGGATGATAAGTTGTAGAATGAGACAATATTACATTGTAAGTTTGAAAAAAATTAATAAACCTGAGTGAACTGAAAACCTGGGCATTATCTGTCACAATCTTCACTGGGCATCCAAACCTGCTAAAAATATTCTCCTCCAAAAACTTCATAACAACCAAATAATTTGCCTTCTTGGTGGGAATTGCCTCCACCCATTTTGTAAAATAATCTGTAGCAGTAAGGATCCACTTAAACTACCCACTGGATGGTGGATTGATTTCTCCAATGAAATCCGACCCCCATTGTCTAAAAGGTTCTTCAATAAAAACTGGGAGAAGAGGTAATGGAGCTAGCTTTTTCTTCTCTGCAAATAATTGGCATTTTTGAAAACTTTTGACTGTTTTGTAAACATCAGAAAACACAGTCGGCCAATAGAAACCATATTTGAATATTTTATGAGCAGTTACCTTCCAGCTGTAATGCCCTCCACACAAGTATTCATGATATTCTTTCATTACTTCTGAAATTTCTTCCTCTGTTAGACATAACAACAACATACCAGCTGGATCCTTCCAATATAACTTTGCTTCGATGATGACATAATGCTGAGCCTTAAGTTTCAAAGCCCTGTATTTAGCTCTATTAATTGAAGGGGGACATGAAAGAAAGCATAAATAATGTACAATATCCTTATACCATTATGAACAGAGAAATTTATACTTAATTGCTGTCTTTGATTGATTATCACGCGTTTCTCCATCGGCTTCTTCTACAGGGGCCAGCAAATTGATTCCCAGCGCTTGGAAGTTGGATTCTGTCAATAATTTGGCCAATCCCAATCCTTTAACCAGCTTGGTTGGTTTTACATCCAAATCATACTCTTGAATTTTGGCAATCCATTTTCCCCTCTTACCTTCCACATCGCTTTGTACTAGCACGTCTTTTACAGCCGAATTGGGCACGTACGCTAAGATCTGAGAATGAAGGACATAAGTTCTGAAAGCTTTCAGTGCTTTTACCAGAGCGTACACCTGTTTCTCCAATATATTATAATTCAATTCTGCATCTCGGAGAACTTTACTGAAATATGCAACTGGCTGTTCCTGTTTTTCTTCATTTCTCTGCAATAACACGGCTGCAATAGTTGAGGAAGAAGCAAATGAAAAGATTTGAAACGGTTTCAAATAGTCTGGACTGATTAGAACAGGTGCTTCCTTTAAAGCCTCTTTGATTCTCTGAAAATATTCCCTCGCTTCCTTGTCCCACTTCACCTCAGCGTTCTTTTCTAACATGTCTGTTATCTTTTTAACGATCTCTGCATAATTAGGGACAAACCGCCTTAGAAAATTAATTTTTCCGAGAAATCGCTGAATATCTTTCTTACTTCGTGGCAGAGGAATTGACTGAATTGCTTCGACCCTCGCTGGATAAATCTTCACTCCTTCCTTTGAAACAATGTGGCCAAGTAATTTACCCTCCTCCAGGGCAAACAATGATTTTTTAGGATTCAGTGATAATCCAAACTTTCTGCACTTCATGAAGGCTTTCTGCAAATGTTGTAAATGCTCCTCATCAGATTTCGAAAAAATTGTGACATCATCTAAATAAACCACCACAAACTCGTCTCCCACAAATGCAATGTCCATCGCCCTCTGAAATGTGGCCCCTGCATTCATCAGGCCAAATGGCATTCTGGCGTACATGAATGTTCCCCAAGGCGTAGTGAAAGCGGTTTTCTTCTGATCTTCCTTCTCCACAGCTACCTGGTTATACCCTGAAAACCCGTCCACCATAGACAATCTATAAGCACCGGTCACTTTCTGTAAGACAAAATCCATTTTCGGCAAAGAATAATTATCTTTTAATGAAGCCCTGTTCAAATTCCTGAAATATACGCATAGCCTTATCTCTCCGTTTTTCTTTCAGACGGGTACAAGATTAGAAACCCAATCTGAATACCTGAGTGGAACGTTTATCTTGGCTTGCAGCAATTTCTTTATTTCCTTTTCGATCGGAGCCAACAGCAAAGGGTTAATATGCCTAAGCTTTTGTTTATGTGACTTGACTCCATCCTTGAGTGGAATTTTGTGCTGTATGATGCTCTTATCATATGTTTTCAAATCATCATACGACCAAGCAAATACATCTTTAAATTGTTTGAATAACTCTACGTACCTTTCTTTATATTCCTTCGGGATCCCTTTGAACAATTTGACCATTTTAGGCTCCAATTGAGTACCCAAGTTGCGATCTTCCACCTGCTCGTCTTGATTCATTTTCTTTTGATTCACGGCCACGTCATTAGCCCCGAACAGTCTTTCGAGAGGTACTAGGCCTCTTGGCAAGATATTATCTTTCAATTGAATAATTTCTTGACCGCCAATCTTCTTTCTAAGAGTCTCACCAGCCAATTCATCTTCATCACTTTCCAAATAAATCTGATGATCTTCAAAATCTCCAGTCATCAACAGGAACTGTTTAATCTGCTCATCATCTTCGAAGACCTGCCAATGTTTAATATTGTCAGGAATCGAAGGTCTATGTCTCATTTCTATTTCATACCTTAGTTTCAAACTGATAGGAGGCTTGAATTTACTTACTGCAACAGCCAAAGAATCAGCCAGTCTATTCTCTTCTCTTGGAACAAACTGTAAATTGAATGCTTCAAAATAATTTTCAATCAGATCCCATACTTCATTTAGGTATGCTCGTAATCTGGGATGTTTAGTTTGGCATAAATTCTTGATCTGTCTTATAATTAATTATGAATCTCCAAACACAGTCATAGATTTAATTCCCATCTGCTTAGCTGTCTGCAAACTAATAATTAATGCCTTATATTCTGTGACATTATTAGTGGATTCGAACTCCAATTTGAAAGAAAAAGGTACAAGATTACCTTCCGGAGAAACAAAGATGAAACAAGCTCCCGTACCTTCTTTGGAAACACGCCATCAAAATAACACTTCCACGACTTATCTGAATGTAGTTCCTTATGTACTATTGCTAAATCGATCTTCCCTTAAGATTCTTCAGCAAATTCTGCATCCTCATGCAGCATGAAACAAGACAGATCGTCCTTCTCTTGGCCATAAATTGGTGAATTACTTGCATCTTTCTTGGTAGCAGTTTTTTGAAATCTAGTCTCTCTATACAGCCTTCTTTCTTCACCATTGAAAACAGGAATAATAGCATATGTATAGTCCAGTTTTAAAACTCCTCCGAGCTTTGCCCCCCATGATCTAGACAATAACATACCAAACCTGGCTGGAATATCTGCCACTACAACATCCATCATAATACTTTTGGCTGGGATTTGAGCCAATGAAACAACCATATCTTTAATAAGACCTACACACTTAACCCTCTTCGAGTCAAAAGAGTAAAGATCTCTGTATGGCTTGGTGATTTGTAAATTTAACTCCTTCATCACACTCAATGGCATCAGATTATGTGATGCGCCAGAATCTAGCATACAATTGTGTAAAAAGAAATCATGCAAGAGAAGAGATATATAAAAAGGAGGAACAGACGAATCTACCTCTTCCACATGAGGTCCAAATGTCACCACTGGCTTTTCTTCCTGCAGATTCACTGTATCGCTCACTTCATCAGGTTGAGACAGATTGATAAATTCGGCGATCTCTTTCTTGTAACCTGGTGTTTTTATTAGTTCAAGAAGAGGTACTTGTATTTTCACTTTTTCTAACTCTTTTGACAAACTGAAAGTTTGATTTGATTTTGTCAAATTTTTAGGTTCTTCTTGATCTTTTTTGGAATTTAGATTCTGATTAGAAACCGTAACCACTTTCTCCAAAATGTTAGAATCTTTAACTTTCGTCTGGGAATTTTCAGCTTGCTGCTTTTCTTTCTGTAATGGAGTCGCCATTGGAGTAGGTGCTACTTCTGATTCTTTTTCTTCATTATCTTGCGTCCTCAACCTCTTTTTTGACCTCAAATAATACTTTTTATGCAACTCAGATTGCATAAAGTCTGTGAATTGTCTACAGTAATCATCCATCTCTTCCTAATCGAATGAGAGATCAGCTTCTTCCTCTTCCTTCTCCCCTTCTTCATCAACTTCTTCTTCTGTTTCATCGTCTTCCATATACACAGCAGATATCCGAGCATCATCTTCTCTCTCGTCGTCTTCATCTGCTGAACGAGATGGGGCTGCTTCTATGTACAAAGGTGCTTGCACCTGATCTTGATCTTTTCTTTCTCTTTGTAGAATTTGCAGGGGCTGTTTTTTAAATTGGGGATTAAAAACACCTCTATTTTGTCTTGCAGGCTTACTATCTATTTCCAACTTTACCAATTTATTTGAAAGATTTTTTATGACCTTAGTCATGTCTTCAATTCTCTGAACTTGAGCGGAGGCTTCTTCTTTAGCCTTTCCTTTATCTGAAACTTTACCAGCAGCGGACATATTAGCTTCAATCTCCAAAGCATCAGTTTGAATCTGTTCCAACGTAGGAGACCTTCTTTCCCTCAGTGTGAAACTGAATTCTGGTTCAAAAGCACCAGCAAAAACAACCCTTGCTCCAATAGGAGGGGGTTTCATTTCAACAGGCAAACTATTATACAGTTTGTTAAATATTTTAACAAAATCATTCATATTTTCATCAAATTTCTTCTTGATTGCATTAAATTCTGTCAAAGAATAGCCGTGGTCCCTTTTTTCGCCCCATATTTCAATAAAACGTCTTTCCAGGGCATCCCAATCATTAATGGAACCATTCGGTAACCTTTTGAACCATTTCCTTGCCTCTCCACTTAGAGACTGAACAAAGAGTCTCATAACAACATCCAAATGTTCAACGTTTAAATTCTCTGCAAAAGTGCAAAACAGGGGCAAGTGTTGTTCTGTGGTTATTTCATCTTCACCAGTAAATCTAGGGAGTAAATTGAGATACTCCTGAGGCATATCATGCAATGGTTGTGGTAGATTTAATGGTGCATATCTGTTCATCAAGAAAGCAGGGGCTGCAGGAACTGCCATGTTTACGCCCGGGTTAACTTCTCCTTGAGCGGGGGTAAAATGAATACCAGTTGTGGGAAAAGATGAATGAGGTGAAACAACTGATATGGGAATTGGACTATGAACAATCGCAGAAGAGTTGGCAGCTGTATGGGGCTGAGTTTCTATAAAAGGAAAAGACACAAACTCCAAAGATTTCTCTTCTAATGTGGGTTCTTGAAAATGAATGGGTGATGGTGATGATTCTTCTTCCGAGAAAATGAGTTTCTTGGAAGCTTTCTTGGATGAGAAAATGTGTGAACTGCTGCTAGGTGCGAGCAGTGTAGTTTCAGGTGTATCCAATATTTTTGGTTTCTGGCCCTTCTTTGAAACAAGCTTCTCAGGATTTGACAAAACGGGAACTGTTTGCTGAGAGGTATCTGACCTCGTGTGAGGTTTCTTGGGAGCCAGAGCTATTTTCAAACAAACACAGCGTACTATTTCCTCCTCTCTGAACAACCAGAGGAAATGTAAAACAAAACCCAGGGAAAATCTTCGACTCTTCGTTCCCCGGCAACGACGCCAATTAATGTTGTTCCTTGAGAAACAATTCCTTGCTGTGTACAGGAATCCGTGCTCAAGACATTAAAGATTATGTCACAAAATGTATATCTGTCTCTGTTTTTTAAACCTTCAAATATTAATAATATATTTCCAAAATATCAAATCTTTATAAATTCTGCAATGCCATGTTCCCTTTATATTGAAGTGAGCGAATGGAAGACGAAGAAAGAAAAGGATTTTAATTTTCCATGCTGTTTAAAACAGAAACTACCATTATAAAATCCTGAAGAAGTGAATAACAAATAAGCTAAAATAGAGGAGCGCCCATTAAGGATGTTTAACTCTTAGATACATAAATATCAAGAGACCTGCTGCTCAAACCACTCTACTTTATTCACAGATATGGAAATGAAATGGAAACCAAGAAAACTCTTCAACACAGATGGAATAATGGAAACTTGCAAAACTTTTCATTCATTCAATATTGTTCAGTACAAAATTAGCCTTCAAGGTCCAAAACTCGGAACCCTCTTCCTTCTTTCCATTGTCTTTAAATACAATATGATCAAAATGGTTTCCAGTAATGAAACCGATTCTAACTAACTCTAACTGCTTAACTGCTCACCTAGTGGAGGTACATGCCTCGTAAAGTTCTATTACATTTACATGACTGCATTTAAAACATAATAAAATGTAACAATCCCTAATCTAAGGGAGCTGATGCTCCTGAAACATTGGTTGTCTCAATGACTATTGGTGGCTGAACAACTACTTGTGGCTGAGTGGCTGGAGTTCATTTGTCTGTGTCCATAGAAAATCTTTTGCATTCTTTCCAGAGCTTATCCTGAGTCGTCGGAGCATTCTTATAACGATGATACTCCAATGTAAACGCAACAACCTGACTATGAGTAAGATTACCTGTAAACAATGTCTTCACCATCCATAGCAGAAGGAAATGCCTTTGTAAGAAATTAAATATCGTTTCTCCCTTCAAGATCTGTGTCTTCTCATGCCGGCCATCTGCTCTGCTTTTTGCAAATATCAACTGATCTTCATAGAATTTCCAGGACATAATCTCCCCTCTCTCCGTCCAGCACGAGGGCAAACCTGTTCTCGTCAACTTGTCAAATGAAATATCTAATTTCTTAATTATCTCTTTAATTCCCTGTAACCGCTTCTCTGAGGCCTTTAGAAGGTCATTTTTGATGATCATTTTGTTTACCTCTTCAGCATAGAAGTACCTATCCTGTATCCCCATATTTCCTAACTCTTCATCTGTCTTGGCATTAATAAAATTTATGAATTTTCTGGCCCAATTCGCTCTTTTAATAGCGGCTTGCTTCTCCGATAATAGCTCCTTTTCATGATCTGAAACAATGTTTTTCTCTCTGGCAATTATATTCATGGAATCTCATTTTGACTGCATTTCTGAAATGATCTCGTTCCAGATGAGATCCTTAGCTTTGATAAGGGAAATATTTCCCTTTAATTTCTCCTTGAGCTCTTTGATTTCATCCTCAGCTTTCTGTAGCTTCTGCTCGTTCTCATTTGCTTTTCCTTCCCATCCTTGCATCATCTTGATAACTGTGGCCAATTCTGATTGGGCTTGTTTACAATCTCTTTTCGCCATCTTTAATTCTTTGTTTAGCTGAACAACCTGGGCTTGAGGATCAGCTCCACCTGCAGAAAAATCAAAATTACAAGTATGGTTCTGGATTTGATTCTGTAAGGTTATAGCAGTCTGCTTTACCTTAGTGAGTTCTTCGTCCTTCTTCATCAACTGCTATCGCAATTCCTCTTTCTCCTTTTCAACCTCAGCTACTTCGGCTGCCAATGAGTGCTCTGTAGCTGGCAATTTCAACCTTTTCCTTAATGAAGATATTTCCGCTTCTGCACTTTTCATAAGTTTTTGAATTGCGGCTTTATCATTTGGATCCACGCCGATTTTCATAATGATCTTCTTCAGCTCATCATTCTGAGTTGTTAATGCCCTGGCATTAGCTTTCTCCATTTTGCATTGTTTGATGACCTTTGCAAGCATATTTTCAGTCTTGACTGTTGTAGCAGGTATATTGTGCTCTGCTTGTGCTTCTATATTGGCCTTTATCTTTTGGTTCCTTTCCTCAATTTGTGTGAACACTTGCTTCATGGAAGGAGCCTTCTCCAAATGAAGTTCCTGTCTATTAGGAGATGAGGGCCAATCTTGTTCTTCATTGACCTGGAGAGTAAAACCAGGTGAATTGGAGGAATGGTCTTCTGCTAGTTTGGTCCTTTTTTCCTCTCGAGGCTCCTCATCATCGATATCAATAACATCCTCCCTACCTCTTTTGCTCATTCTTTCCAAAATTGCAGGTGTTTGAATACTGGTCTTTGATGAACTTGACCCTCCTGGATTAGCCAGTTTCTCCAAATCAGGTTTACTTACATGAGTAAATGCAGCATACCCATTCTCAACCCTTTTCTGAGAAATTATCCCATGTGGATCATAGGCCCATTTCTCTCCCAACAACAACTGCGTCCCTTCCAATATTTTTGATACCTCTTCAAAATCTTGTCTTGTGTTAACAACAAAAGGGCCTACACTCATAGGAAACTTGTACATTAATCCTTTCTTCATGGGCAGAAAATGAACTTGATCTACATTAAGACTTTGCCTTATAAATTCTAGGGCAAAAAGTCTCATGGGAACAAAGGTTGGGAGCCTATAGGGCTCAATACTAACTCCATACAGCCTTATCTCAGAGTAATCTTCAAAAACAAACCAGTCTCCAAATTTACAATTGGGTCCTAACTGTAAGAACTCCTGGGCCTTTGGCAGAAAGCATGGAGGAAGAGTTCCATTCAGAATTTTATAAGCAGTAGACATGAAATGGTCAGCAAATTCAAACAGCCCGACTTCGTTCTCTTCTTTTCTAACCATATCGGTCCAAAACAAAACTGACTGCTTATTTTTATTACTATCCATTATATTTAAACCAACACTCATGAACTCTTCAACATTTTGATATAAAAATAAGTAGACTACCAATGATGGAAATCTGAAAAAACCTGTTAGAGGGAAGGCGATCAATTGGGAGTTTACTACTTCTTGCTAGAAAGACGGGATGTCTAGCACCACACCTGGTTTCATCATCAGAGTGAACATTCCCAAGACTGCTTTATCAATTTCGTGATCATCATCTCTTCCCAAAATTTCCGTAATGCAGCTAAGAACTGGCCTATACTGAACATTGAACGCCTCCAAACTGAACTTTCCTGCTTCAAATTGAGTTTTCTCTGGACTTGGTATCAAAAACGACATGCAGCGAATAAACTCTTCATTTGAAAGCTCCTCAAAATACTGAACCAACAAATCTTCGGAGAACTGCAATGGAGACTCATCTTCTGGAAAACATAATGCTTGACGCATTAATTTTGTTGAAACCTGCAGGATATTTTCCCCCTGAGAATTCATAATGAAACACTTGCCAGGGTACATGGACGCAACTAACCAAGAAATGAATTCGAGGAAGAAATGAGTTTTCGGAACACAAGCAGACAACACACCCGAAATTTTCATAGCAGAAAACACAGGGGACTTGTCAGTGTTCAGGGTTACTTGGTAATGCAATAGGGGGTGATTGATGGACGACGCGGTATCATGAACATCCTTTTCGCTATCTAGGAGGGGACTTGGCTTGATGACAGACAAATGTTGTTCGCTTGGCCATGGCTGACAGGAATTCGAAAGCAATTCGCAAGGCAATGGGTAATGCAAAGGTGGCGGGAGGCGATTAAACAGGGCAAACAGTCACAAATAAATCAAAACGGAACGGGAGAAACCTTTTATAGGCTACGGAAACCATAATAAATGCAGGAGTGACGCGGAGAAACAGTCGGCAGTGGATGACAACTGTCTTCCATCTCGGCTGATGACGTCATGCGGGGGGTCTGTGAGTACGGCGGAGAAATTTGATCCATACCCCTCATAATTAATCAAAACCGTTGATCACCAAATTTCTAAGATCTGACCGGTCAACTGCGGGGGGTCGGGATTTGATAACCGACGGGCTAATTCACCCCCCGCAATAGCATATCCGCAAACTTTTTTGTATGATTTTGACTTCCGCTCGGGAAGTTGCTCAGGTCTTAACCTTAATATATATATATATATATATATATATATATCATATTCTCATCCTATATATATATATATATATATATATATATATATATATATATATATATATATATATATATATATCAACCTAAGGTTGACGACCGCTTCATGCATATAAATAAAAATGGAAATACATTGCATTCCTCTCTTTTTTATGCTAAAGTATTAAAAACTTCATACTATAGCATATTTTCGAATTCTTATTTTTTTTTTTTATTTTTTTTTTAAATTTCAAAATGAAATATAAAAAGGATATGTAGATAATGATCCACAACAGTCTCAAAATAAGGAATTTGAATAGACCCACTGAAGGTACAGGCCATTCTTGATTTTCCTGCACCATCAAACTTACTTCAGATATATAAACTTCAAGGAAAGGTTAACTACCTGAGAAGTTTCATTCCAAACTACAACGAAATGGCTAAAGGATTTGCTTGATTATTGAAAAAGGGGGTTCCCTTCCATTGGGACCAAGTTGCGCAAGCTTCTTTTGATGCTGTCAAGGACCATCTTGTCCGAGCATCATTAATGTATCCTCCTAATTATAAAAATGATTATTTCTTATATATCGTCGTGGCTGAAATGACCATCGCTATGGTTTTGGTCCAAGTAGAAGATGGAATTGAACATCCAATCTATTATTTGAGCCGTAATCTAAATGATACGGAAGTTAAGTACTCGTACGTGGAAAATATTGCCTTGGTAGCTGTTCAAGTTGTCCAAAGATATCGCCATTATATCCTGCTCTGAAAAACAACAATAATTTCGGATTGCAACCCCATGACTTATATCTTATCACGTCAATTGCTGGGGGGAAAATATTCAAAATGGATTGTCATTTTGCAGGAATTTGATTTTGAATTCATCAAATCCAAGTCAAAGAAGTCTTTAGTTTTGGCTGAGCTTCTCTGTGACCTTCCCTCTGATAGTACTGCTACTACGTCGAAACCATATATTCCAGACAAGTCTATGTTTCTAATTGGATCATCTGATACTTGGTATGGGGATTTCATCATTTATCTCCAAACCCAAACTTTTCTACCTAATACCTCTCGCTCTGATCAGCGATGTATTCGATAGCAAGCCAAATATTATATGATCGTCGGCAATACCCTTTATCGTCGTGGTGCTGATACCATTTTAAGGAGGTGCCTCACTCATGAGGAGGCCGAAAAAGTGTTAAATTATTGTCATGCTGGGGCTTGTGGTGGACACTTATCTAGATATGCTACCACATAGAAGATACTCTCGCGCTGGTTACTTTTGGCCTACTATTTTTCGAGATTGCATCCTTACAGTCAGAAGTTGTCATGCATGCCAGATTTTTTATCATAAAATCCGCAAACCGCCAGCGCCAATGCATGCTGTTGTTTCTGCTAGACCATTTACGAAATGGGGTATTGACTTCATTAACTGTAAGCCTCCTTCGTCTGGGGGGCATGGTTATATTATTTTTGCAATCGACTATTTTACCAAATGGGCCAAAGCGATGCCAACATTTAATAACACAGGACAAATAGTTGCATTGTTTTTCTTCAACCACGTTATTGCATGGTTTGGGGTCCCACAAGCTATAGTTACAAATCATGGGAAGAATTTTCACAACCATATGATGTCTAAATTGACTATCAATTTTGGATTATCACATGATAATTCTACTCATTATCCACAATCAAATGGAAAAGTTGAGGCTATTAACAAAATTCTTAAATGAATGCTTCAACGAATGATAGGAATCCGTAAAAGGAACTGACACTTGATCCTGCACTCCACTTTGTGGGCATATCAAACCTTGATGAGAAAAAAAACCAGATTTACTCCTTTTCAATTGGTGTATGGTCTGGAATCTATCTTACCAATCCAATGCGAAATATGATCGTTAAAAATCGCGATAGACTTGTTAGCTGACACCTCAGAAGACTAAGTGTGTCTCCTTAACCTCATCCATATAGATGAAACATGTCGTGAATCCCAATTGGCCAACGAAGCACATAAGAGATGTATAAAGGCGTGATACCACAAAAATGTCCAGCCTCGCATCTACTCATAGGGTGACTTGGTCCTTCTTTATGATCAAGAAGCTGATGAATAGGTATAGGGAAATTCGAGCCATTGTGGCATGGCCCCTATATTGTCAAAAGAGTTCTTGTTAAGGGTGCCTACGAGTTAGTTGATTACGATGGGATTCCATTGGCACATCCTATAAATGGGTTTTATTTGAAATGTTACTATGCCTAACCATGAGCGTAGTAATTTTTTGTATTATTATTGTATATATGTTGTTGATTTGCATTCACTATCTTAATTTGTTTTTAGAGTTTTCTTGACGTTAGTAATCCGCTTTACATTTTATGGCAGATGTTTGAATCTTCGGAACCATTTGTTGGATATGCTGATGGTGCTAGTCATAGTACGTAGAATCTATCCTCTGCAGCGTGGGCCATTTTCACTATGAACGATGAGTTAGTGAGTTTTCAAGGGATCTGTATTGGTAGATCGACACACAATATCGCTGAGTATAGTGTGTTGATCGAACTTCTCTCTGATGCCATTTCATTTGGTATTAACTGCATAATCATAAGGTTAGAATCACAACTTGTGGTATTACAACTTACTAGTGTTTATACTGTTAGAAATCCAACACTTCTTAGATTGTTCCTAAGAGTTCTGTTAGAGTCGGTATCTTCATCCCTCCGTCAGAGATCAAATTTCTCTTGCTGCATTGCATTTTTAGGTGTCTCACTCAGTCCAGTCAGCTGCATTCCATTAGGAGAATGGATCATCTGATGGTAGGGGCTTGTCACTCATATCCCTCATGTCTTTTACCTGCTGGCCTATTTCTATTCATTAAAATCATTTACAGTCATTTTTTGCCTCATAGTTGGCAAAGAGTCATTTTAGGGTTTTTAGTCTCATTAGGTCTAGGGTTTAGTTAATCTAGTCATCAGAATGCCTAATAATCGTCAGCAGGCACATGAGGAAGCTTGAAATAAGGTTTAAGTGCAAAGAATTTCATCATCATATGCTTAATAATGATTTTTCTTCAAAACTCTCTTTTGAAGAAAAATAGTCTATTTCATTTTTATGTAATAAATGAAATGTAATTTTCAAGTTTTTCAGTTGTAATAACACTCCACTCGCAACCTTGGTCGCCTTTTCCAAAGCTCCATGCCATTCATTCCCCTGCAAGACAGACATAGAAGCTCATTATTCAGTCCAAAAGCAAAAAGGAAACAAAATAGAGTTGTTAAAAGTGAAATGTCAAAGTTTTCAACATTACAAAGTGGGTTTTTTCAAATGAAAAATGTAACTTCTTGGCATATAAGATATTTTCAAGTTTAAAAATCCATTTGCATGGCAAGACACAACAGTGAACAAAGGAGAACCCGTGGAGAGTGAAAGAAGAATTTTGAGGGCATATTGTATTGAATTTGCAGAGCGCGGCGCGTTGGGCAGGTGTCGCGACGTATCGGGTGAGCGCGACGCATTGAGCCGACTGCCTGTGTGTGAATTTGAACCAGTGCGGTGCATTGGAGGGGCACGACGCACTGGGTTGGTTGTGCGGCACATTGGGCTGGAACACAAAAATTTTGCCATTCCTCTCAAACATCAAATTTGCTCGGTTGCTCCTTGTTCGAGTAAGTCAAAGCCACTCCTCTATTGCTCATAACTCGTGCTTGGTGTTGATTATGAGATTGATTATGAGAATTTCAATACAAAAACTAAACCCTATTATCTTGTTGAGAAGTTTAATCCTTAGGGTTTTGAAACTTGTTTGGGGCCAAATACTTTCATTCCCCACCTTGTTTTTCCCCTCCTCACTATTTATTTGCTCACCACAGTCCCCATTCCCCTATCTCTTGACATCCCAAGTCAATCATCCCTATCCCATTCCCATTGTCCCCATACCACTTGTGAATTTCTCTCAAATCCCAAGTTGTCCCAAATAACTAAGTGGCTGTCCCAACACACATATTTCAAGTGGAAAACTCACAATTTCACTTGATTATAGCCCATCATTTTCATTACCATATTCCTCCATATTCCCTCCCATTTGACACATATTTGGCAATCAAATCAAGAACACCGAAATTCTCATACAAGACAACATAGACCGTGCACAAACCTTGGACATCATGGAGACAGATACTGATACATCCTATGACCGAGACAGTGATTCCACCACTGAACTACATGCACCTAGAAGGCCTCATAAGAGTGGCAGACATGTGAGAGAGGAGCCCACCTCATTGGCTGAATTGTAGGCTTGTCCACTTGTTATGGCATGTTTTCAACAATAGTCATGTTTTCAATTTTGTGAAATGATTGCTAGGGTCCATTATCATCAGGAGCTGGCTCATTTTTTTGTGTTGCATTTACATGATGGTCAGGTCACCCTTGCCGGTGTGACATTCACTTTAACACCGGAAACTATCTCTCAGGCAACCGGAATACCAAATGTTGGAGAACAGTGGAACAAAAGACAGCAGGTTGAATGAGTGCATTATAAACCATATATCAGGCCTAGCTTTGTGAAACAACTCAGCAGAGTGTTTCCTTTCTAGTTCCTAAAGGATTCCTATACGCCTCTGATGAAACTCATTATCAGATATTTCAGTTGTGAGGACCGGTTTTCACGCCTCTATGCCTATCATATCAGGTTATTGATGCATTTCACCAAGGTGAGGATGATGAACCTCCCTTATTTCATGTGCCGGAATATCGAGAGAATGACCACTCTTGTGCAGAGCAAAACTCCCGAGCAGTAGTACAACAGTATTTATCACTATGCACTCATTAAGATCGTGGTTGTGCATCAGCTCGGCTTGCAAGGTATTTCATGGGAGGATTTCATTTCTAATGATTTCTTCACAGCTCCTCAGGTTCCTACAAAGGTTGTTCATGAATCAGGTGAACCTTCATATCAGCATGAAGGTCACGAGACACAGACCACCAGTGTGCCGGTGTTTGTTACTTATCAGAGAGGCACCAGAGGATTGTTTGCAGCAGCCCGGTGAGTATTATCTCCACCTAGGGTGGAAGGGGTCTCGCTTCCGCCATCAGCAACACAGGTATAGGTACATGACAAAGGTAAGAGGCCCATGCAGGATGAGGGGCCTTCAGGAGGCCAAGATATTAATTTCATACTCATTGATGAGGATTTGAGCTCTCCAAGCTCAAAGTTGAGAGAGACTATTCAGGAGCTGAAGGCGGAGATAGACACTTTGTCTGTCAAGTTGCAAAGAACCCAATGGGTGATCAAATACCTTGAGAAGTGAAACAAATAGTTGGAATATCAGCATACTATCATGGAGTTGCAAAATATCCGTGAGAACCGGCAAGCTGCCCAAAGAAGCCAAACCGAGATGGCATCCATTGAGCGAGAGATTGAGGCTGATAGAGAGAATTGGCTTGAGAGGGTCAATATTCATTTGGAGAAGTTGTTGGAGAAGGAAAACAAGGAAAATAACATGCTAAGGCACATGAAGAATCATTATTGGGCAAGGAATCATGTTTGCAAGGCGTGAATCAAGATCCCGAAGGAAAAGTTAAAGAGGGCATTAAAGCGTCGCAAAAGGCATGATAGACTCCAGATTTTGGCCGAAGATTCCTTGGCCCAGCATAGCGCTTGATGGTGGACATTCAGCCCAAATTTCAAGAAATTTGGGAAACATTTTGTCAATTTTTAATTTTTTGGCCTTAAAACAGATTTTCCTGCCCAACGCGTCGCGCCACTTGGCGCGCGCTTATAATTGGCAGCTCCTCTTGAAGAAAATTTTTTATTTCTGGATTTTTCATCAAAATTTATGCATTCCTACCCATTACCTAAATATTTTGACAAGTTTTGGGTTGCCTGAAGGGTCAAAAACACCCTAAAAATGACCTTTTTGCCCTCTTTTGGACACATAGGAAGTAGTGTTGGTAAAACTCATTTTTGGAGAGGAAAATTGAAACCAAATTCAAAAATTCCACTTGGGTTGGAAGGTAGACAGGAAAATATTTCCAAGGAACTATCCTGCACTCAATTTGGACTCTAGGAAGGCCCTCAAAATCAGCTCCAAAGTGGGACGATGCATACAGATTTCAGGCGCGGTGCATTGGGAATTTTGGCTCAGTTTTCACTCAGTAACTCAATTTTTCGCCTAGTTTTGGCTAGTTTGAATTTTTTACTTCCACATGTAAAACTCTTAATGTAACTTGATGTAATTTCATGGCTTTGATGTAATTTTGGCACATTTTTACTCATGCAAATAGATTCATTCACCAAAAAGTGAAATGTAACTGAATGAATCAGTTTCCTATCTTACAGAGGCAAGTTGTTCCACTTCCTATTTTCCAGTTCTTAGTTTAGATCTTGTTGAAAAAGCTCCTAAAATAGTGAGCTCGACCCCTAGAGGCATGGGGATGAGTTAGTCTTGTCTATATCTTATAGTATTTCAGTCATTTTCAGGGTTGGACACTTGGGATTGCTTGGAGCTTCATTGTACATTTCATCTCTGCATTTTGGCAAAGGAATAGACCAGTGTTTGCAGCACTCCTTGGGATCCATGTGGCTCTTTGTTTTGATGATGTATTTCTCTCTGTGATTGTAAGTTTACTGATGTTTCATGTATATCATCTTCCTTCTCATTTCTTCTTAAGTTAAACAAACAAGTAGTAAAGGTGGAATTCATTAGATTTGCAGTGCTCTACCTTGAGTTTTGTTTAATTTTCTATGTTTTCAACTGTTTGAAGAGGATTCCTGAAAGCCTCTTTCCCTCTTCAGCTCCTCACCAGTCTGAGATATCCATTTCATTCAAATTTTAAGTGTCAAAACAATTTCCTTTCTTGCCCCATTCAAATCTCTGCAAAACTGATCATTTCCCAGACCCAAAATCTGCCCTTCCCTTTGATCCAACAAAAACTTTCAAAATCAAATAAAAATATTTTACATATATACCTAGCCTAAAATCAGCCTTTATTTTAAGTCATCTCAAGCCTCACTGATTATTTTTTTCTGAGATTGACAAGGAGAGAGCCCTCTCCCGATCTAGTAGGGCTAGCTACCAGATTAAGCGTGGTTTCATGTTACCCTAGACTCTGCCTTCCTTCAGCCTAAGGTAGATTTAGGCTATAACATAGTGGCGACCATAATGGGGAAGAAAATTTTGTTGTTTTCTTTATAAACTACAGATGGAGCCTAAAGTTAGCCAGGTAGCCTTCGAAACGCTCTTGCTTTGCATTAGCGAAAGTAGATGAATGCTGCTTCCGTCAATCTCTGGTCTAGTTTATGAACTGAACATCTAGTTTCCTCAGTAAAATGTAATCAATTTTAAATCTGATTATTGATGGTGGACAACGATCAGACATCGGAAGGCTAAAATCTTTCACCTGGCGACTCCAGTGTCGAAGAATCCCAAGTTTCAGAATTTTTTATGGCGATTCTACTCTTCAAGAATCAGTAGCCTGAGGAATTTCTTGGTGAATTCATTCTTATCAAAATGGTTTCGCTGGATCGAAGGTATGCTCCCATGAGCTGAGATCACATTCCAGGTTTTCCAAATAAAATTCCTAAGGTAGATTGGCAAATGAATTTGCCTGCGTTTAAAGATGATGATAGGAAGGATGCTGCTTTACATCTGGTTAGATTTCACATACATATTCACAAGTTGAAGGTTGATTTTCCTGAAGACTGCTTGATGAAGATATTCATGGCCACTCTGGAAGGTGAAGCCCGATCTTGGTATGAAATTTTGCCGCCTGCTTGTATTTACTGTTTAAAGGATTTTCATACCATGTTCTTTGAAAGGTATAAAAAATCTTATCCATCCTTAACTTTAGTTCATAACTGTTGTAGCCATGTTCATAGTTTTATTGAAAATCTTGAAAATTTTTATGAATATGATGACTTCATGGATGATGAGATCATGGAGGCTCTATACGAAAATCCATTTCAGCAGCATAAAGAGAACTTAGAAGATACTCATCAAGATGCTCAAGAAACTTTGCATCAGGGTCAAGATCTTGGTACAATGGAAAATGATGAAAGAGAAGGTTTTATTTTAGATCTGTCCATAGAAGAAGACAATATACAGGAAATTCAAGTTTCAATTTCATAATGTGATAAAGTCAAGAAAACTTTTTCAGATCTAGATTCAGATCGTGATGATCAAGAATACCTTGTGTTGAATCCCATGAAGGAGAGCTTTGTTGTTGAGATCATTTGGAATGAAGAAGACAAAGTTATTGATCCAAATGTTCTCATTTCATTAGAAAAAGCCTTCATGAGGAAGTAATCCACTCAGTTCATGAAAAACAAGATGAGATCTTTGTTCAAGTAAGTGAAAAATATTATTTCAATAACTCAGTGATAAATGATAATTTGATTGCCATGTCATATGAAGATGATCAACAATGTTTTAAAATTTTAGAAGATCAAGGAATTAAGGACTGTCATTCAGGTTTTTCATGTTTTAAAATGTTATTTCTTGAATACAATCACTGTTTGAGCAAAAGAAAACAAAAAGTATCATCTCCTCTGTCTGAAGATGAGATAGATCAACTCCTGAAAGGTCATGTTATAGCCCAAGCTAAAGAAGATTTGCAGTGCCCACATGGTCAAGAAAGTGTTGGTGAAACTTCTTCCTCTTTTGAAAATGATGACGGTCTTGTAATTAGCTTTATAGATCAGCAAACAGATAATATTTTCTTTCATAAAGATGATAAGGCTGTCATGTTTGATAATCTTGAAGATTTTTTTCTGTTTAATAATGACCTAGACCATGAAGTTGAGGAATATGAGCTTGAGAGAGACAATATGCCAGAATTTCTCATGGTCAAGGAACTTACAGCTAACACTCAGATGTCAGAAGCTTATACCTCTCTGTGCCTTCCTATCACTCGGCAATCAATTGTTCTTTCAGATCAGAATGAAGGGAGTACTTGTATTTTTGCTGCTGGATCTCAAGACCAACTAGTGCTTCAGGATTTTCAAGATCCCTTCGGCATTATTTTTCAAGCATTAGAAAAGATAAATGTTGCCTGGTTCGTTATCATAAGCCTTGGTTTTAGTGGTTATTGTGAGTTGCCTACATGTACATCGTTCTTCCTGCTTGAGAAAAGTGAGAGAAGAATTTTGGTATGTAGCCATCTGCTGGATTGGTTACATTGGAAGGCCCACTACACATGATTTTACATATTCCATCAGTAGGCAGTTGGTTGTCATCATGATTTGAAGCCCTCAAATCTCGATGGACTGCTGCCATTAAAAAGCTTTGTAAGTACTAATTTAAGTTAAGTAGGTCTTGAGTCATTTTGGTTTTAGTCAATTTCAACATAGTTTCAGTTTGGAGGCTATAAAACTGAAGGTATGATTTCAGTTTTGGTGTGTCAGTTGTTTGAGTCATTTGCGAGTCAGTTTTCAGTCTTGTTATTAAGTTAGTTTGAGTCAATTTTCAGTCATGACAATGAGTCAAGAGTCTTGTTTTGGTTTTTCGAAGTTATTAACTCCATAGCCCAATGGACGAAGGAACTGCCTACTTTCCCAAAGATCTGTAGTTCTTGGCACCTCCAAGGAGCTACCATTCCCATTGGAGCCAATCTTAGAGTCGGTATCTTCATCCCTCTGTCAGAGATAAAATTTCTCTTGCTGCATTGCATTTTTAGGTGTCTTACTCAGTCCAGTCAGCTGCATTCCATTAGGAGCATGGATAATCTGATGGTAGGGGCTTGTCACTCATATCCCTCATGTCTTGTACCTGCTGGCCTATTTCTGTTCGTTAAAATCATTTACAGTCATTTTTTGCGTCATAGTTGGCAAAGAGTCATTTTAGGGTTTTTAGTCTCATTAGGTCTAGGGTTTAGTTAATCCAGTCATTAGAATTCCTAATAATGGTCAGCAAGCTCATGAGGAAGCTTGAAATAAGGTTTCAGTGCAAATAATTTCATCATCATATGCTTAATAATGATTTTTCTTCAAAACTCTCTTTTGAAGAAAAATAGTCTATTTCATTTTTATGTAATAAATGCAATGTAATTTTCAATTTTTTCAGTTGTAATAACACTCCACTTGCAACCCTGTTCACCTTTGCCAAAGCTCCATGCCATTCATTCCCTTGCAAGACAGACACAGAAGCTCATTATTCAGTCCAAAAGCATAAAGGAAACAAAACAGAGTTGTTAAAAGTGAAATGTCAAAGTTTTCAACATTACAAAGTGGGTTTTTTCAAATGAAAAATGTAAATTCTTGGCATATAAGATATTTTCAAGTTTAAAACTCCATTTGCATGCCAAGAGATAGCAGTGAACAAAGGAGAACCCATGGACAGTGAAAGAAGAAGTTTGAGGGCAGATTGTATTGAAGTTGCAGAGCGCGACGCGTTGGGCAGGTGTCGCGACGCATCGGGTGAGCGCGGCGCATTGAGCCGACTGCCTGTGTGTGAATTTGAACTAGCGCGATGCATTGGAGGGGCGCGGTGCACTGGGTTGGTTGCGCGGTGCATTGGGCCAGAACACAAAAAAATTTCCATTCCTCTCAAACATCAAATTTTCTCGGTTGCTCCTTGTTCGAGTAAGTCAAAGCCACTCCTCTATTGCGCATAACTCATGCTTGGTGTTGATTATGAGATTGATTATGAGAATTTGAATACAAAAACTAAACCCTATTATCTTGTTGAGAAGTTTATTCCTTAGGGTTTTGAAACTTGTTTTGGGCCAAATACTTTCATTCCCCACCTTGTTTTTCCCCTCCTCACTGTTTATTTGCTCACCACAGTCCCCATTCCCCTATCTCTTGACATCCCAAGTCAATCATCCCTATCCCATTCCCATTGTCCCCATACCACTTGTGAATTTATCTCAAATCCCAAGTTATCCCAAATAACTAAGTGGTTGTCCCAACACACAGATTTCAAGTGGAAAACTCACAATTTCACTTGATTATAGCCCATCATTTTCATTACCCTATTCCTCTATATTCCCTCCCATTTGACACATATTTGGAAATCAAATCAAGAACACTGAAATTATCATACAAGACAACATAGACCTTGCACAAACCTTGGACATCATGGAGACAGATACTGATACATCCTATGACCGATACAGTGATTCCACCACTGAACTACATGCACCTAGAAGGCCTCATAAGAGTGGTAGACATGTGAGAGAGGAGCCCACCTCATTGGATGAATTGCAGGCTTGTCCACTTGCCATGGCATGTTTTCAACAACAGTCATGTTTTCAATTTTGTGAAATGATTGCTAGGGTCCTTTATCATCAGGAGCTGGCTCATTTGTTTGTGTTGCATTTACATTATGGTCAGGTCACCCTTGTCGGTGTGACATTCACTTTAACACCGGAAACTATCTCTCAAGCAACCGGAATGCAAAATGTTGGAGAACAGTGGAACAAAAGACAGCAGGTTGACAGAGTGAATTATGAACCAAATATCAGGCCTAGCTTTGTGAAACAACTTAGCAGAGTGTTTCCTTTCCGGTTCCTAAAGGATTCCTATGCGCCTCTGATGAAACTCATTATTAGATATTTCAGTTGTGAGGGCTGGTTTTCACACCTCTATGCCTATCATATCAGGTTATTGATGCATTTCACCAGGGTGAGGATGATGAACCTCCCTTATTTCATGTGCCGGAATATCAAGAGAATGACCACTCGTGCAGAGGAAAACTCCTGAGCAGCAGTACAACAGTATTTATCGCTATGCACTCATTAAGATCGTGGTTGTGCATCAGCTTGGCTTGCAGGGTATTTCATGGGAGGATTTAATTTCTAATGATTTCTTCATAGCTCCTCAGGTTCCTACAAAGGTTGTTCATGAAGTAGGTGAACCTTCATATCAGCATGAAGGTCACGAGACACAGACCACCAGTGTGCCGGTGTTTGTTACTTATCAGAGAGGCACCAGAGGATTGTTTGCAGTAGCCCGGCGAGTATTATCTCCACCTGGGGTGGAAGGGATCTCGCTTCCGTCTTCAACAACACAGGTACAGGTACATGATATAGGTAAGAGGCCCATGTAGGATGAGGGGCCTTCAGGAGGCCAAGATACTGATTTCATACTCATTGATAAGTATTTGAGCTCTCCAAGCTCAAAGTTGAGAGAGACTATTCAGGAGTAGAAGGCGGAGATAGAAAATTTTTCTGTCATGTTGCAAAGAGCCCAATGGGTGATAAACTACCTTGAGCAATGAAACAAATAGTTGGAAGATCAACATACTATCATGGAGTTGCAAAATATCCGTGAGAACCGGCAAGCTGCCCAAAGAAGCCAAACCGAGATAACATCCATTGAGCGAGAGATTGAGGCTGGTAGAGAGACTTGGCTTGACAGGGTCAATATTCATTTGGAGAGGCTATTGGAGAAGGCCAACAAGGAAAATAACATGCTAAGGCACATGAAGAATCATTATTGGGCAAGGAATCATGTTTGCAAGGCGCGAATCAAGATCCTGAAGGCAAAGTTAAAGAGGGCATTAAAGCGTCGCAAAAGGCATGATAGACTCCAAATTTTGGCCAAAGATTCCTTGGCCCAGCATAGCACTTGATGGTGTACATTCAGCCCAAATTTCAAGAAATTTGGGAAACATTTTGTCAATTTTGAATTTTTTGGCCTTAAAACAGATTTTCCTGCCCGACGCGTCGTGCCACTTGGCGCGCGCTTATAATTGGCAGCTCCTCTTGAAGAAAACTTTGTATTTCTTGATTTTTCATCAAAATTTATGCATGCCTACCCATTACCTAAATATTTTGACAAGTTTTTGGTTGCCTGAAGGGTCAAAAACACCCTAAAATGACCTTTCTGCCCTCTTTTGGACACACAAGAAGTAGTGTTGGGAAAACTCATTTTTGGAGAGACAAATGGAAACCAAATTCTGAAGTTTCACTTGGTTTTCAATGTAGACAGGTAGAGCTTTCCAATGAGCTATCCTATGCTCAATTTGGACTCCGGGAAGGCCCTCAAAAGCATCTCCAAAGTGGCATGATGCATAGAGATTTCAGGCGCGACGCTTTGGGAATTTTGGCTCAGTTTTCACTCAGTAACTCAGTTTTTCGCCTAGTTTTGGCCAGTTTGAATTTTTTACTTCCACATGTAAAACTATTAATGCAACTTGATGTATTTTTGGCACATTTTTACTCATGCAAATAGATTCATTCACCAAAAAGTGAAATGTAACTGAATGAATCAGTTTCCTATCTTACAGAGGCAGGATGTTCCACTGCCTATTTTCCAGTTCTTAGTTTAGATATTATTGAAACAACTCCTAAACTAGTGAGCTCGACCCTAGAGGCATGGGGATGAGTTAGGCTTTTCTATATCTTATAGTTTTTCATTCATTTTCAGGGTTGGACACTTGGGATTGCTTGGAGCTTCATTGTACATTTCATCTTTGCATTTTGGCAAAGGAATAGACCAAGGTTTGCAGCACTCCTTGGGATCCATGTGGCTCTTTGTTTTGATGATGTATTTCTCTCTATGATTGTAAGTTTACTGATGTTTCATGTGTATCATCTTCCTTCTCATTTCTTCTTAAGTTAAACAAACAAGTAGTAAAGTTAGAATTCATTATATTAGCAGTGCTTTACCTTCAGTTTTGTTTAATTTTCTATTTTTTCAACTGTTTGAAGAGGATTCCTAAAAGCCTCTTGCCCTCTTCAGCTCCTCACCGGTCTGAGCTATCCATTTCATTCAAATTTGAAGTGTCAAAACAATTTCCTTTCTTGCCCCATTCAGCTCTCTGCAAAACTGATCATTTCCCAGACCCAAAATCTGCCCTTCCCTTTGATCCAACAAAAAATTTTGAAATCAAATCAAACTCTTTTACATATATACCTAGCCTAAAATCAACCTTTATTTTAAGTCATCTCAAGCCTCACTGATTATTTTTTCTGAGATTGACAAGGAGAGAGCCCTCTCCCGATCTGGTAGGGCTAGCTACCAGATTAAGCGTGGTTTCATGTTACCCTAGACTCTACCTTCCTTCAGCCTGAGGTAGATTTAGGCTATAACAAGTTCAAAAAGAAATTTTGATTTCATTCAATATCAGCACATTTCAAAAAAATTTAACACTTTAAATAATTCATTAGCTAATCAATTTTTAGACAGAAATTTGCAACATAGGTAAAGAAAACATTCACATCATTGAATAGGATTACGCATTAAACACAGGAAAAACTCTGAAATCATATAGATAGATATTTATGTGTTTTTACAAAATTTGTGCCCAAGAAACATTGGTCATATGACCTTAAAATGTATGCAAAATGTCACAAGCAAACTAGTGGTGCTCATGGTAACATGCTATAGATCTAGCAATCCTCCAGAGCAACCGCATCCAATGGTTAGGAACCCAAATAGTGTGTCGCTGCAGTCGCATGGGAAGCTCTTCGATCTGAAAATCTGGAATCCCGAAGGTCAACCCTTCTATGTGCTGCTGAAGCTCAGCCAGAGTCTCAGCCATATCAAGGTCCTGAAGAACTGCTCTCCCGACAACCCTCTCTGCTCGCGCATCTGCTTTGTGCTCTGGTTCCTCTACTGCTTGAACACGACCAATATCTTCATTACATTAAACATTTAGTTTAGTCTTGGAAATAAATAACAAACACAAAAACATTGTATAAACCTTATAAAAATAAAAAAACATGGTCAAAACACTCTTACCTATTTCACCCCACTGAGTGCCTTCTGGTAATACTAAATTTGGATCTCATCGGAAGTCAATGACTACGTATGCGTACTCATCGATGGCGACGATTTGTCATCGAAATCCATTGAAGAATGCAGTAGAAAACATAGCGGTCAATTGGTTTACATGCTGACCCATGAGTTCTACCCATCTCTGCATTCAAGGATCTCTAGGACTAGATATATCCAATGTTACATGGTGTGGCAGCATCAGTGGAATTCGTTCCAAAGCGAAGGAGATAAGGATTGAACCATAACTGAAATTTTTCTTCCTTCTTCCCTTTGCTTTATTTAGCTGTTCCTTTATCTAAGATAGGACATCTTCAGGCCAATTGAAGACTATTGGCTCTAAGCACTGTAGCGCATACTGCATATACGATTTGTTCGCTACATGTAGTGTAACTGTGCCAATAAGTTTAGTGACTGTGAAAAATATGGTTCTCAAAGGAAAATCCCTAACATCCCGGATGTTTATTTTTCCATCTTTTCTAGGTTCTGCCGTTGGATAGAAGTACTGCATAACATAATCCTTCACTGTCTCTCCTCCAACGATAGACCCTGTGAGAGAAATGGGCAAACCTCTCCTCGACAAACCTGTGAGAAAATACACTTCCTCAACTGTTATGGGAACCACTTTGTTTTTAATGTGAAATGCCTCTATCGCTGGATCCCATGCTTGAACTAAGAACTCCAAGAGTTCTATTTGTTGCCTCATTCCCAACAATTTGAAATACTTAAGTGGTCCAAAATCTCTTAGGGCTCTTGCAGTACCTGGATCATTCAAGGAAATCATATATTGTTCTTAATTTTCTCTTTCCCTCCATGTAA
This sequence comes from Pinus albicaulis, assembly GCA_034641835.2. Classification (NCBI taxonomy): domain Eukaryota; kingdom Viridiplantae; phylum Streptophyta; class Pinopsida; order Pinales; family Pinaceae; genus Pinus; species Pinus albicaulis. The sequence continues at coordinate 1,158,499,160 of CM076575.1, read as the reverse complement.
TCATCATTATAATCCAATGGAAACCTAAAATTCAACCATAAGATCCATTAGATCCCATTCATTGCAAAAAACTAGGCAAATTTTTGGCACAACATGAAAATAAAAAAATTGAACTGCACCCAATGCACTCCCTGGGCTGAGACAGTGCGTTGCACATGTAGGTACCCTTCACTGTACCTATTATGCAATGCAACTTTTGACATTTAGGGGTGCGTTGCCCTCATTTTGGGCAAAATTTACCCTAGGGGCCTTAAAACCCTAAAAATTTGTAGAGAATGAAAAGGAAATGAATACTAAAGGGAAGAGGAGGTTCATGGTCCTAACCTATATCAAACGACGAAGAAATCCGTCCACAGAAATGACCGCAATCAACGACTGAAGTTTCGGGACAAAATCAGGTTCAAAGCTCCAAAATGCAAATGGTAACTCTAGAATGGTGAAAATGAATAGTGAAACTACTTTTTATAGTCATTTAATTGTTTTCAAGTTAAATTTATTGCTATGACTATAGTTTTATTATGTTTTTATCATGAAACAGGTATTTTTAATCCATTTGATGTTGTTATGAATAGGAAATACAACTGACGAACAGATTAGTCGTGTAGATTAATTCAAAGAATGACTTGACAACAAAGCATACTTTTTCTCCTTATTTTTCGAGTTTTGTTAAAAAAAAAAAAGGATTTGAAGCACACTTTAATCTCTTTTTCGAGCTTCGATAAAAATGAAAAAGGAACCCCTGGTGTCTTCTTTCAGCTCTTTTCAGGCTCCGATAATGTGAAAATATTATTGAGCACTTGTCTTTTTGAGCTTGTTACAGTAAATGAATTGATATCTACTCAGTATAAGTTTAACCCTTTTCCGGACTGAGATGGATTATTTACGAAAAAGGAATACCTTGGTTAAAAATGACCAAAGAGGTTCTCTCAGTTATTATTTTACACTTTTTCGGATCTAAGTGACAAATTTACGAAAAGTACTTTTGGAGTTATCTTTCGCCCTCTGTTTCAGAATCTCTAAATATGAAAAAGGATCGGGCTATCATTGTCGTTAAGTTTGTTAAAACATAAAAAAACGATGGGCTTGTCAATCATGGCAAGAATCGAGTTTCATTCATCGCTAGACTCGTTAAATTATTAAATAGCGATACTTTATTTGCCCGAAGGGTTGAATTATAGATCAAGAAAATGTTATCCTCCTCAAGCTTGTTAAGAAATAAATAGGAACTAGTTGACAAATGACTGGGGAAAATTTTGGAAAAGTAAGAAAATTTTCTTTTTGGTAGCACGTCGCTCTTGAACATGACACTTCTTTCACTCCATGTCTGTGACTGTTTGGGTTGGGTAATCATCTTGAAGGTTCATTCACACCTATGGTTCATCATACCTTCACTTCAGTTTTGGGTCAATTATGCCAACTCATCACAGTGTTGCCGATATGTTCAAGAGAATTCATCCAGTGATTAAAAACTCATCCTTCTGCAATACTCATAAACCTTCATTTTCATGACCGTCATCCCTGAAAATTGCTATATCAAGTCATACCCTTGTCTTCAAAATAATTAACTCCTATTTTGCAATAAGGTGACTTCCTATCAATGAAAAATCAATATCCAAGAAGGTCAATTAGAAACATCAGATTTCAATACCATGAGGCTTGTTACAGCATCGACAAGATCCTCGCTTCTGGACTTTTGACCAAAAGATTTTGTTTGGCGTTCGACATCAAATCATCTATTCACGCCTTATGAAATGTACTGTAGTACCTTGAGGGACATTAACATTAATGATGGTTCTCTCACGATTGTTAACAACTCACATCATTGGCTGGTAATCAAACGATGTCTTTCCATGTTCGACTACAAATCATATATTCACATGGCTATAATTGTACCCGAATGATCAAGTGAACAAGATAAGAAGACCCCGGATCTAGTTTCAGGCATCCGGGCTACTATTTCAGGATTTTTGTACACATCATCTGTATGGTGACCTTACATACATATTTTCATCCAAACATGGGCCTATATCTGTAGGCATGTCTGCATCTGGGCAACATTCCAATGAAGACGACTTTCTGAATTATGTACATGTTATTAGATTGTTTTATGTGCTGAACATGGGAATGCCTACCCTCAGAAATTATGATCAAAGAGGATATATCATGATGTAATGTATTGTAATATTGATTCAGGTGACCACTCTGATTCGTTTCGAGGCTCATCACAGTGTAAAGCATCTCAGTCAAATGTTCTTATTATTTGGATCTCATGCTTTAGGGGGGAATTTTTATAGGTAAATTTGGGCACCATTCCCAATGACCTGGTTAATTGGACATCATCTCCAGGACCAATGATCAAGGGTCTATCATTCCCTATCAGTTGCTACATGACCTAAAATAAGAAACAAGACAAATCAAGCAAGACTTTCATCAAGCAAAGGTTTCCAAGGTTTTAAGCTTATTATATAGCATATGAGAGCTCACAAACGCAGGCTCTAAGGGGCCTAAGTGCATTGCATATGCAAGTAGCCCCATGCAAGGCTTCTCTGCAAAGCACTTCTCGACATTCACAGGTGCGTTGGTCACATTGGGAGCAAAATTCTCATTGTTCCGGAATCTCCACTTGGCCAGTGCCTCCTAGAAGAGTTCACATGTGTCTAGATTCGGATCCAAGTGTCCATTTGACATCTACATGATTGGAAAAATTTCTTGCCTATTATTGGAAAGTCATTGATTGCAAAAAAACCTACATTTCATCTATAAATCGAGCACAAATCGAAGTGCTTGAGGAGGAAGAATTTGAGTAGAGAAATGTTGGAGAATTTTCAATTGAGAGCTAGATTTGTGTAGCTACTGCTGGAGAGATTTATACTGTGATGAGGCTTGGGAACATTACTGGAAGGTCACTTCAAATCAGTCATTAGGTTGTAACCTATCCTTCTATCATCAATAAAGAGTACTGCTTATTTTTCCCTATATGAATCTGTATTGGCTTTGATTTTCCATATTGCAAGATCTTAGTTGATGTGTATGGTTTATGCTTTACTGATTTAGCTAACTATATTGAATAGATATATATATTATTTCATCTTCTATTGTTTGAGTGTTCTTTCTCGTAGGAATCATTCAACCTACAAACCGCTTGAATTTGAAGTTGCAACAAAAGCGACAGAAGGAGCTATTTGGAAGTGACTGAACAAGTAAGCCTCCGATACTCTCTATGTATCTATTCTGAGTTAGGAAAAATAGTCGTATAGTATTTCACCTGTTGTTCTAGACTAGCACCTGTCTAGGGAAGTGTGATTTATCCGTAATTCACAATTCTGGCCCAACACCCCCCATTACTAGGAGGGGTTCTAGGTCTTTCCCCATTTAGGCATCAAAGACGGAACACTGCCACCCTTATTGGTTCATCCTTTATTGGGGCATCATTAGTTGGAAACCCTCGTCAGTCACCCAATGACACACCGGTGAACACCCCCAAAATGTCACCGCATACCACTCCTCCCACAAAACCTAGGGGACAAAGGAGTGCTACCCATTTGGGAAGCCAGGTGAACTCACAGCAGGGTACATTGTGGACAAACCCTATACCTGACCAGAAATTTGTGTTTTCACAAGTTGCAATGGCTACAAACTCACATTCACCTTTCTTAGCTTTGTTAAATTTACCAAATTTAACCAAGTTGACAAATGTCCCCATTTCACACAACCCTACATGGCCTCCCATGCCCACGAAGCTCCCTTCGGAAATTCCAAATTTCGAAGGGAAGCAAGTGGAAGACCTCAAAAATCATGTTATTACTTTCCATTTGTGGTGTTCATCGAACATCATCATTGACGATACTATTCAACAAAGACTATTTCAATGCACCCTAACCGGAATAGTCGTGAAATGGTATGTGGAGCAGCCATCTGCTACACATGGAACCTTTAGAGCCCTCGCTACTGCATTCCTGACCTATTTTCAGTTACCCATCCACCATGATTTTGGAATGGAATTACAGACCCACTTTAGGCAAACACCTTCCCTCCATATCTCAGACCATCTCCACGAATGGCAGTGGCATCGTAGTTTGTGCAAAGCCAAACTTGACAATCAAGTTTTGTTAGAAATGTTCTTGAAAAATCTCACCGCAGAGATTTCAAAGGATGTGGCACAACAAAATCCCATATCCGAAGAAGATGACATTAGTAAGGCCCAACAGCTCGAGCTGATCTATACATAGTCAGTATATATTTACAATAGCCTACCTAACACCCCGTGACTGCAAACTTACAAAGAATTTCTAGGCACGACGAACTCTGCAGATAGTTTGATTGGGTCATTGACCCAAAATCACCTAAGAAGCATCATTCCATACCCTGTTTATGCATATGATTCTACCTAGAACATACTGCAACCCAACTACTAATGTTATCATGCACCTTCGCAAAATGTGACTAATAGGGCGTCATCATAAGACCATCAGCAGGGAGGTCCATATCCTCTATCTCAGGGGACCCAATACGCAGCTAGACATGCTGACGAAAGAGCTCCCCCCCAACAACCATTCATAAAAGAGGGACAAGGACTGCAATAAGCCCAGTCCCCAACAGAAAAGCCACCCATGAAAAATAATGCATAGGTGAACTTTGTGCAACCTTCCCAAGCCCAACCATGCCAACCATACAATCAGGAGAATCCAAAATTTCCTCCTAACACAACTAAGAAAAAAGGAAAAAACAAGCCTAAAGTAAATCCAGGACATGGGGGCAACAATAAAAAATTCCCTCTGCGATCTCAGGCTGGAGGCAATTCCAACCGAAATCAAAACTAGGAGCCAAGTAACCCCCAAAGGCAGAACAAGAGGGAAAATATTTGGACGAACCACTCCTATTCAATTTGTGGTGAGTACGGCCATTACACTCACCACTGTCTCGACCTCCCTAAGCTGAATAAGATGTAGGGTAACCATGGACAAGGGGGATCCTCATAGTAGACAACAATAATGCAAGAGCATTTCCCCCACCAAGGGGAAGTTAGAACTCAGAAACAAAAAAAAAACTCCCGACGATTCTAGAAAGAAAAACCATGAAATCTACATGACTAGCGAAGAATTTTTTTTTCAGACACAAAACTGAAATTATGATACCCCACTAGACACTAATTCGCTAGGGGCTAGTACAAGTGCACCAAAAACACCTTTTACCATATCAAAAATTCCTATTGAACCTTTGCCAAAAATGGCTAAGGGACTAAGTAGGCGGGAAGGAAACCATTCCAAAGCAGCCCATAACTATATCATTGTTGATGATCTGGCTCAATATCCCACCTCTATGTCAGCTTTGGAAGTATTACAATCATGCCCAAAGCAAAGGAAAGCCTTACTTTCCGCATTAGGCACCATCGATCATGTCGATTCATGCCTAATGGATTTTGATTTAGACAAAGCCACCCCTAGGATCCCCTCAACGGTCACCTTTCAGATACCGGTGTCGGTTCAAAACTTCACCATTCACCAATGTATCATTGATGAGGGTGCATCCACATGCATCATGTCAAAGAATGTCTGGCAAAAGTTAGGGTCTCCCAAACTAAATCCATCAGGCATCACGCTTAGAGCATACGACGAATGCCCGTCAGCTCCCGTCGGCCTCTACCAAAACGTTCCCTTCTGCTTAGCCACCAAGACGGTCCTTATAGACATTGAAGTCTTGGATGCTCAAATACATTACAATATACTCCTTGAACAGAGTCATATGTATGCCATGTCAGCCATAGCCTCCTCCGTCTTCCGAACTGTGATGTTCCCCCATGAGGATCGCATCATTACTATCAACTAATTGACACACAACGAAAAGTGACCCCTAACAAATACCGATGTCATTCTACCCTATGTAGACACATCAACCAAGACGCTTACACGATTCCAAGAATATGGACCCACCTATTTCAAACCATCGTCCATCCTAGGGTCATTCCTAGGATATCCCCCTATTATACCTGAATCATCGCCTGATGTCATAGAGGCTCCGGTATGCATGATTTCCTCATCCAGCACTAAATCCATTCAAGACGCAGACACGAGCAATAATGACATCGAGTCCTCGGTCACATCAGCCTCTCTAGCCTATGCCGCCTCCCAAAATCCTTTCCTCTTCCCCCTAGCTAGTTTTGTGTCTTAGTAGGTCTTGTCCACGGTGGTCCTACCAAACTTATCATTTGAAATCCCAGTTGGTACCTAGTCCCACCTACCACAATGGGATTCACACACATCACCTCTACAGGGTTAATCCCCCTCAATCCTGAGTAGGCCCTAGCCATTTAGGAGACTGTTGCAAACATCCCTTCGAAGGAAATTCCCATCGCAAAGTGGATGGTTACGACTAAGAAAACCAATAGAAGAAGAAAGAAGGTGGAGAATCCCACCACGCCATGGGAATAATGACACTGTGCCATATGTGATGTAGTAGGCCACCCTACCCACATATTCCCAGAGCTAGACGAATTGAAACCACTCCTTGGCTCTGCGGTATACATCAAGGCACCAAGTTCTCGTAAAAATGAACTTGCCACCAAATTCAAGGCAAGGCATTAAGTACAAATCACGCATGCACTATCTGCAGCAATTATGGACACTATACCCATCATTTCCCAGAGATCCCACCATATAGGGATGCCTTACATGCCATTGAGCAATCCTATCAGGAGGATCCCTCCATCCAATCATCTAGAGATGAACCTCGCGTTATTTTATACATGCAGGAGGAACGAAAATTTACTGAGAGACTCCCAGCCATTCCCCCTCCCCCTATCAAACGATGTGTACTCTGTGATGAACACGATCATTTCATCACTGATTTCCTAGCTCTAAAAATGTTTCAGCGATGGTATCTAATCCATGTAGTATATCACACCGACCCAGATACCCAGTATTCATGTCAAATAAGCGGTGGCAATCATCCCTTACGCCATTGTCACTATATCCCTAGATTTCGTGCAGAACTTGCTTTTATGTGATCAACTATAGTTTGCCTCTCTCGAGAAGATGGCTCTGAATCTGAATCCATTAACAGCTCAAAAACTCAAGAAGATGTGATGAGTAGATCCATCCTCTTTCTGTTAGCTAAAAAATGACCAATCAGGGAACCCTTGGTCACCCCCAACTGCCCTCTATAGACAAGGCCAACATGTGCGTTGTGTAAAAGACCCAATTATGTGGTCGCCACTTGCCCTAACTTAGAAGCACTACGCCACTGGTACCTGGTCACACCATCAAGCGAGCAGGATAGGAACCCCATATCTAGGATGTTTTGCCTAGTATGTCGAGGCAATCACCATGAGTAGAGTTGTACCTATATCCCGCGGGTACGTCCTCTAATTGAGAGGATACATATATTAGAGAAGAAACACGAGGATCTTCTCAACCAATATGGAAGGCAGAATGCCCCCAGGAAATCTAATCCATACCCACGTTTATGCAATGGGAAATATGGGAAGTTGCACCAACCAAGAATGACCCAGGTTCAACCTAAGGTAACATCTGGAATATACAACCTGATCATCCACTAGGTCAATCAATGCAAATAATTGAAGCACCTCACACACAGTTTTGGCATAGTCTCTTCTCTCCCACAAAGACATCTCTCTAACCAAGAGAAAATCACGTAGAGCTATTGCCAGATTTGTTCACACTTTTATCATACAATAAAATGCGATCATCTCCCGAAGCTTAGAGCAACAAGAGTAGCGTTAAGTATACACTCCCCAAAAGAGAGAGACATACCCAAGCCAAAAACTTAGAAATGGAAGTAGAAGTCCTCCTACTCTACATCTGATCCCTTCAAAGGGTCCACTTCTGGGACTAAGAGTAGTGTTGATTCCCACACAATCTACTCAGTTGGCACAATGGTACCATTTACCATTTGCACTGGACATAACCATAAACTAGAAGTGTGCCCACTAATGGAAACATTTATGTGCCTCTACACCAGACACAATTTCCACCTTCAGGAAATTGACCATCCTAACGAGGGATCTAGCCTTACGCTCATGCAAGCTCCCATCATGGAAATTCTCCCCCCACCAAACATCGACGACACGATACACCATATATGATTCATATCATCATGTATCGGAACTATGACTCGAGTTGTTTTCTCATCTTCCATAGGTGTTGAGTCAGCTACAACCACGAGAGTAGCTGTACCTATGACAATGAAAACCCAATTTGTCTGCACTATGTCGACCGCGTTTGGTTCCACCACCTTGACGATTGACCTTTTCATGTCTATCAACCAGCTTCGTACGAACTGAACCTATTCTGAAAAACCTTACGTAGAAGCAATCCCCTTTGGGATCCATATTCCATTCCGATGAGGACATCCTAGAGGCCATGAAGGAATCGAATTATCCATGGGATGAAATGCATCACCGCTCACTGTTTCTCCCCAAAAAAGTGTTCAGTCCCGACAAGACAAAAGAACAAGAGATTTATGCGATCGAATCAAAATATTTCCTCCCATCAGGGAAAGTTGATTGGTTCAAGAACCCTATCCTGGTGCCTGATGCGTTTGAGGAAGGAAACATGTCAAACATCTCACCTACCATCAAGGTGAATATATCCCAAAATCCTGGAAAGGTTGAAGAAATATTGCTGGGGGCAGCATGTTCTCCAGAATAAATAACCTCTTATACCCAATTGCTACAAGAGTATAAAGATATCTTTGCATCGGACTACTCAGAAATGCCTGGTCTTAGTCCCACTATCGTAGAGCACCATATTAACACCTGGCCTGACGTACCCCCAATACGCCAGAATTAGTGTCAACTACACCCATCAAAGTCAAAAGCAATAAAATGAGAAATTGACAAGTTTCAAAAAGTCTAGTTTATCTACCCCATTGCTTACACATCTTGGGTTTCCAACCCTATTCCCGTCGTGAAAAAATAGGACACCATACGTGTTTGCACTGATTTTTGCGATCTGAACAAAGTATGTCCCAAGGAAAATTACCCTACCCCATTCATTGACCGGGTCATCAATTCTTATGCAGTTCATGAGGCCCTATCCTTCATGGATGGATTCTCTGGGTACAATAAAATCCAAATCCGTCACACTAACTGGTAAAAAACCACATTCACTACCCCTTGGGACACATTTTCATACAAGGTAATGCCATTTGGCCTTAAAAATGCGGGAGCCACCTTCCAGAGAGCCATGAATTACATCTTTCATGACTTGGCACATCTTATCCTCACCTACTTGGATGACCTAACCGTCTGATCCAAGAAGTATTCAGACCATCTTGAGGATCTGCGACTAGTATTCCAACGATGCTGGCAGTAAAACCTACGCTTGAACCCCCACAAGTATGTCTTTTGCGTCACAGCAAGAAGTCTTTTAGGTTTTATCATGTCCCAGCAAGGAATTCGAGTGGACCCCCTCAAGGTCCAAGCCATTAAAGAGGTACCTCCACCTCGAACCCTCAGGCAACTACAAAGCCTACAGGGGAAGGCTAATTTTTTGAGAGGTTTCGTCCCAGATTACGCCACTTGCACTCAAGGGTTCTTGCACCTCCTTTGCCAGGACATCCCATTCAAATGGGATGACCACACCCAACAAGAATTTGGTGCACTGAAAGACGCATTGTCTTCAACACCGCTCATCATTCCCCCATGTTGTAGAGGTAAATCCCCTCTACGGATAGAGGCGATCCCTACTAGCTCAGATCGGGTCTAGCAACAATCGTATCACGCTAAGGTGCAAGTTCCTAACTTCAAAAGACCAAATTGCGAAAAAGGCCTACCTCAAGTCCAACGTTGTTGTTTGTAGAGAAGATAATGCTCCCGTTTCCTTGCTCCAGCAGATCACAATCCTCTCGCTCGCCGCGATCGAACAACTGCACACACAAGAAACATGACAAACACAAGCGTAAAACCCAATATATGCAATTATGTATCAGTCATAGAAGACACAACTCATGATCATAATGAACAATACGAGTGGAACCATAAAAAAAGTCGCGTATCATTAATTCATACAAAGGAAAATACAACCTGGCTCTGACGCTGAATCTTCCTTCGGAGGGTCGTCAACGGAATACATCTCGTTAAAGCTTTTCGGGAATGGGGACAAGCCTCTCTCTTCGATCGTCAATCTCCTTGCTACTGATTTGGCTCTATGAAGACTATTGCAACATTCTTTAGGCTATGAAGGCTCTTGGAGACTAGCTTGCAAAGGGAAATGGAAAGCTTATATAGATGGTGGAAGGGGAGTTGGGATCCCCTACAATCATGGGATTGGCCCTATCCTCAAGGAAGCTTCCATGAGAGGTGGAAAACTACTTCCTCTACATGGAGATCCGGAGCCAAACGTCCCAACTCAATTTAGAGACCAGTTCAGGATTTGGTTGGAGTCAATATTCTATCATTTATTTTTTAAAAACACTCCTTAATGAGCCTGGTGCGGGTACAACACTGAGAAAGTGCACCATCTGGTGCGCCCTCTTTGGAGGATTTCCCCCATTGGCGCGGGTATAACACTGACAAGTCGCGCCAAGGATAAAAAGGCTATTTTTAGGGTTTTCCTCAAGGAGTTTTCTTCAGGAGAATGAAATTCCATGCCTAGGGGAATGCCATGAAAGTGTTTTTAGATCATGTCACTGCTCACAAGTCACGGAATAATCCCTCCAATGTGCGGGACGGGGAATTGCTGGGACGGTGAAAAATTACTGTGTAACACCCCAGACTATGACAAAGATTACATCTTGTATCTATCAGCATCTAAGACCGCTTTGGCCGGAGTGTTGATCCAGGAAGGCCCATATGGGAAGGATCACACAATCTACTATGTCAGCAAAACCTTATCAGGCCCAACATTAAGATATGAACCCAAAGAAAATATTGCCTTAGCATTGATTCATGCAGTCCAAAAGCTTTTCCACTACTTCATCTTAAAGACCACTACAGTTATCACGGATATTAACCCCATCAAATATCTTCTCACGCACCACCTAATGAACCACAAATACACCTACTGGATATTCATTCTCTAAGAATACGACTTACAGTTTCACTCCCCCAAGAGCAAAAAGGCACTAATCTTAGCAGAGTTCATTACGGACCTCCCAAGTCATACCAAAGGATCACCAGTAAACAATTTGATACCAGATGAACATCTCTTCCTCGTAGCAACTGACAACCCTTGTTACGGAGATATCCTCCTCTTCTTACAAACCTTAAATTTTAGACCCCACCTCACTTGAGACGACCGTCAGCGCATTTGCCATCAAGCCCCCCAATACCTCCTTATGGGAGATGTATTATACAGACAGGGCATCAACACCATTTTACGTCGATGCCTTACTCATGACCAAGCAGAACAAGCCCTTAATGACTACCACGTAGGAGCTTGCGGGGGCCACCTCTTCAGGATGGCCACCCTCCAAAAAATCCCATGAGCAGGATATTTTTGGCCCATTTTGTTTCGCGACTATATCAAAATAGTCAAGAGGTGTGAGCGATGTTAGCACTTCGCTCATAAGGCAAGAGCCCCTCCTTCTCCCCTGCACCTTGTCATAATCGTTGGTCAATTTTGCAAATGGGGGATCGACTTCATGACTTGCAACCCAGCATCATTGGGAAATCACAAATACACCATCGTGGTTGTAGATTATTTCACCAAGTGGGTAGCAGGGAAAATTTTAAGGATGGAAAATTATTTTGATGTTTAAAAAATTGGCGAATCTCACTATTCCCTAATATGAAAACTATAAAATGTTTATTGATGTATTTGTAAAATTATTCAAATTTATAATTATATTATATATATTATATATATAATGTTGCCAAATTTTAAGGTAAAATAATTTTATATTGTAAAATTTGGGTGAATCATTTTTATAAAAAAATGGAACTTGGAAAATCTTTTTTTTTTGGAAAAACCATGGAAAATTAGCCTACCTGCGAATATTAGCCCCTAAAATTTTCCATGGTGGGTAGAAGCTATGCACACATATGAAAACACCACAGAAACCGCCACTCAATTTATGTTTAATCATGTCATTTCCCGGTTCGGCGTTCCCAAGGAGTTAGTCTCCAACCATGGAAAACACTTCAAGAATGAAATTTTCTAGGAGCTATCTCACCACCTCGGATTCACCCACGAATTCACATCACCATACTACCCCCAAATCCAATGGATAGGTAGAAGCTGTGAATAAATTTCTCAAAACTATGTTACAATGCATGGTGAATAACCATAAAACCAACTGGCCCCATATGATTTTCTCCACCCTGTGGGCATACGTGAAAACATCCACTAGTTTCACCCCCTTCTACGTGGTATACAGAATGAAGCCATGATTCCTATAGAATGTGAGATACTGAATTTACATGTCGCCATCGAACTCCTCAATGATACCCAACCTCTAGAACAACATTTAGTACAACTAGAGTTCATAGACGAAAGCCGATGGAAATCGTTGCAACACAACGAGGCCCATAAGAAACAAGTAAAAGCATCATTCAAACACCACATCAAACCTCATTCATTCACTAAGGGAGAGATAGTCCTCTGCTACGATGTCGCAAAAGAAGCCCTAGGGCTAGGAAAGTTAGAAACTTTATGGAAAGGACCCTACATTATAAAACATTACATCCTCAAGGGGGCATACATCTTGACTAAGCCGAACAGAACATGCCTCAGAAACCCCATCAATGGCCTTTAACTCAAGAAATTTCACCCATAAGGGCTAAGAAGGCCCACCCCTAGATTCAACGTACACAGACCCAAAAAATTCAAATTTTTGACCAAAAAACTTGTCACAAAATACGCTCTGGTGTCACAATGGATCATCAACCTGACCATTACTTCAGATTTTCCGATGGAGCATCACAATGGTCTCAAAGTTTAGCAGCAGTCACCTGGGTCATCTACCATGCTGACCGATCGCCAGTCTGCACTAATTTTGTATGCATCGGTTCAATGACAAACAATCAGGGAGAATATGATGTCGTCATCGGACTTATGTGCAACACCCTTAATCAAGGCATATGCCATATGCACATCTACCTTGATTCCTAGTTAGTAGTTTCATAGTTAAACCAAGCATTTTAGATATGGGATTCACATCTATTTAGAAAATACTTGTGTGTAAAAAGATTAATATGACAATTTGACCACATTACATTCACACATATACCAAGAAATAAAAACCAAACAACTGATCACATGAGTAAAAATATTCTAAAATGGAATGCATCCCAGATAAACCATCATACATAAAAAACAAAAACATAGATATCCATCAGCATAGCATAATCCATAAACAAAACAAGGGGCACACCATGTAGAGCTGCAAAAAATATCTCTCTCATATATACCAAAAAATATGTGTCTGAGTACAAAAAATAATGTCTCTGACCCATAGGTCGGCCCAAAAGATACAGATGTACAAGTCGAAAAAAATAGGGGAATCATCCTTATAATGGATGCTTCCCCCTTGTACAATAAAACTCTAGGGTGGTGCTCCCCCAGGTGGGGCACCTAGACCCACAACCGCTCTCGGTACCAACACTGGACCCGCCATGAAAATGGAGATCACCACCCGACGTAAAATTGGTCGATAGCCCCTCTCTTGGGCCATCAGTGTCTCCAACCATGCATCATCAAGGTCATCCATGAAGCCTTGAGCAGGCATCCCCTGGGTCAAGTGGTCCACTCGACCCCAAGCATCCTCTACCACTGGAGCTCTGACCTCTAGAGAAGCCACCTACTCTGTCAACTCAGCAACACTAGCCTCTTCCACGTCGACACGAGCTTGCTCGACAAAAATCTCGGCAGCAGCTGAACTGCTACCCTCCCCTGATGGACCACCACCCCTGCCAAGTGTTCCACCCAGAGGCTACATTGGAGCTCCTCCCTATCCCCCACGAGGAGCACCTCGAGGTTGCGAAATCGGATGGTGTCCCACCAACTGAGCCATAGGACATCCAACCTCGCCAACATCTACAAGAGTAATAAAGCTATGTCAGTGTCATCATAATACACATACAAAACATAAAAACTCAATTAAATGCAGAATGAAAGACAAAAACATACCTCCTGGCCCCCAAGCATATCCAACAGGAAGACCCATGTCTGGGTCTCCCCGGAAGTCCATCCCTGCATAAGGGAATGGTAGGAACATCTGAGGATTGGCCTCAAACCAAGCCTCCGTGGTGGCGTTCCAATAACACCCCAACCTACCTCCCCCTCCGCGAGGCATCATAGGGGCCCACCTCCTCATGCGAGGCTCTTGTGGCCCCCTAGCAGACACAACCACCATAGGTCTCAGCAGCACCACCCACTCTGTTGATCAGCGGTTGTCATTGATGTCAACCCAAGCGGCACTAGGGGCTAACCCAATATTTCATGGGAATTTTGACCTACCAAATTACTATTTTCTGGTTCAAGAATGCTTTTGATGGTTTCTACTTGTCGAGATGTTTTCGTTGATATATGGCATGCCAGATAATTCTTCACGGTTTGAGAGATATTCATGTTTGAGGTTTATACCCCCAGTTAGTGGGATAAAACCCCATAGGGTTGTGGCATGGGTCATTGAAAAGTCATAATTAATATTTTTTAAGCTCTTAAAGTCCATCCCATGTTCAATTTTTGAATCCCCTCTCAATCTAAGAATTTATATAAATTGTGATCCTCATTTCCTCCTTATGTAAGGGATTTCACTATCTGAAACAGGTCATCGTGGAATTTTCTCTCTAAAGTTTTTTCTATGAAAGTTCAGAAGCAGAAATTTTAATGAGGTGAAGCCAAAATCCTAAGGAAACTACTGTGAAAATTTCATATCAGGGTGCGCAATAGTTTCAGAGATATGATCTGTGGAAGTCAGTGTTTTTGTTGGCTCCTGAAATTCATCTCAAAGAAGTGACCTTGGTAAAATTTTCATAACTCTCTCTCTGAGCATTAGATTGGAATTATGTAAAAAGTGGTAGATAATGCATAGAATGCAGTTTTCTCTCTATCAATTTTAGATCCAAATGAAAAAATAGTGACACATGTCACGCCGTACAAGTTCGTTCTGCTGAAATAATCCATAATTAGGGAATTGTGAGATATTGGGTATAAATCTCTCTTGAAGAATCCAAATTGGGTCAGACCTATGGCATTGGAAAGATGACTCAGAGGAATACTACAGGACTGAAACTAAGATATTGGGGATCTGAAATAATAGAGATACACCAGATTCAATATCGAGCTCCTAGAAGGCAAAGAAAAAGCTAGATCATGTGTTGTCAAGGGCTGCAAAGGACCACACTTTCTAGGGAAGAAAAGAAAAGGAAGGTGTAGCAGAGGGTAGCATGACAAGATCAGAAACCAAGGTGTAGAATGGCAGCAAGAAGTTCATCACATGAAGTCTTTAAGTGGGCAGCACTGCATACAATCATTGTAAAGGTATCATTTTACTTATTCATTGTAAATACATTATTGTACAAATTGTACTAGTGTCTATCTACCAAGAGTTGAAGAGGCAATGTTAGGTGGTCTGGGATCATCATTAGGTGGTTGTTTCAAATTTGGGGTTATGGTCTAGTGTATCTTCTTCTTCTACATCATTCTATATCATTGTAAAGTGCACCATTTTCCTTGGTACGGGAGTCCATTCTTCTTTTATTATTCTATAGGGTGGTAGGGTGGTGCTAGGGTGAGTTGTAGCTCATTGGGTGTTGGGGCATCCGTTCAGTTGACTGCTGAAGAATCTCGGGCATTGGAGCGTCCATCCAGTGGGAGCTGGAGAAGAATGCTTTTCTAGATTCTAGGAAGTTGGATATTAAAGAATTATTAGAAAATCATTAGGTGGTTTTTTTCCGGAGTGGGTTTCCACCTTAAAAACTGTGTGCATTTGTGTTCCTTTTGTTTACTACTAATATTGTACAAACACTTATAATAATTGAAGATTAACTGATGCTCTAATTGAAAGGAATACTGATTCACCCCACCTCTCAGTATTTCCAACAATTGGTATCAGAGCTTGGTTCCTTCAATAGAATTTTAACAGCTGGAAGGAGGTCATGGAGCATACCAAGAATGGTATAACTCTATTCAATGAAAATAATTATGCACTCTGGAAAGGAAGAATGGAGGTCTATCTCTTGGTGCAAGGTTATGAAGTATGGGACACTATTCAAAATGGATTTACATCAACTGCGGATGAACAAGGTAAGAAGAATTTGGTAAATTTTGCAAAATCAAAGAATATTATTATTAGTGGACTTATTGAATATTCTTATCATAAGGTGTTGGGTTGTAAAACCACCAAAAATGTATGGGAAAAGCTTGAGAATATATATGTAGGTGACTCAAATGTCAAAGAACCAAAGCTTCAAATCTATAGAGCAAAATTTGAGCAACTCATAATGAAAGAAGATTACAACATTGCTACATACTTCCAATACGTTGATGAAATAACCAATACTTTGGAAGGATTGGGAGAGCCAATTGACGAGAAGACTATTATATGAAAGATTCTTAGAACGTTACTAGGGAGATTCAACCTAAAGGTATCGGTTTTAGAATTTAGTGCAAATATGGACAAACTCAGCAAAGAGGAATTACATGGAGTTCTCATAGCATATGAAATGAGACTTGATGAAGAAGAGGGTACTTCAAATCTATAAATTGCGTTTGTTGCATATAATAAAGACAATAAGGACAAACAACCTTCAATTGAAATGACATGCACCTGCAAGTGTGAAGAAAAGGGAGATGATGGAGAAGGTCTTTCATATGAATAATATGCTTACTTTACGAGAAAACTAAAAATTGGTAAGGGAAAATTCAAAGGTAAACTTCCATTGATATGTTTCGGTTGTGGTAAGGTTTGGCATTTCGCAGCAATTTGTCCGAAAAAAAGTGATGGAAACTCAAAAGGAAAGAAAGGCTTTAAGAAATTCAACAAGCAAGACAAAAATAAAGGATCCAAAAGGAAATTTCTCTCTAAAGAAGATAGCTCATCATCCGATGAAGAAAGTGACAGCAAACAAGAAGCCAATGAGAAAGTATTGTTTATGGCCAAGCACAATAAACAAAAAGTATCAAACAATGAAGAAGAAGGGTTGACCATAAAAGAATTTTCTGAGGAGGCAATCAAGCTTATAAAAGAGCTCAATGCTGAGAAGATCCATTCCAATACTCTTGAAGAACAAGTTCAAGGTCTCAAAATTGAATTTGAAGAACACAAATGTATTGAAGATTCACTTCAAAAGAATTTGGAAGAAAGAAACCAAGAAAGGGAAGCATTAGAAGCCCAAGTAGTCTCATTGTGTAAGGAAGTGAAGAAGGGAAAAACTGTCCAAAACTATGCCAACATCCCAAGGATATTGGAAGAGCTCATCAACAATCAACGATCTTACAATGAAAGAACTGGCCTCAGTTACAAAGAAGAATTAGCAAGACCTTCTACAAAAAAATACAATGAACCTATGAGATCTGACATACATGTAGACTTCATTGGACAAGATTCGCAAGCACATCCTTGGAAGATGATTCCTCGATGAAGATTTCCATCCAGGTACCAAAATATTTTTCATGGCTATTGTTATTCATGTGGAAAATTTGGTCATAAAGCTGTAGAATGTCACACGTACCCTAGGAACCAATACAATGCTAGGAGATCCTTCAAATATGAACCTCCCAGGGCTCAACGAAACATAAATAGATTTGAACATTTAAGAAATAATATGGAATGTTACAAATGTCAAAACTTTGGACAAATAGCCAGAGACTGCAGACTTGAAAATCCTCCAAAATAATATTCGAAGCCATAGAAT
Organism: Pinus albicaulis; assembly: GCA_034641835.2. NCBI lineage: Eukaryota > Viridiplantae > Streptophyta > Pinopsida > Pinales > Pinaceae > Pinus > Pinus albicaulis. The sequence continues at coordinate 1,158,481,342 of CM076575.1, read as the reverse complement.
GAACGAACATGGAAGAAGAAGAAGAATGATCATTGTGCTCTCGCTCTCAAGGCTTAAGACAAAAAATATGTGTGGCATGTTGACAGTAGTTGCTCAACACATATTACACAAATAAAATTGTAGAACAAGAAGCAACTATCAACGAGGAAGAAGTAAATAATGATCATCAAAATATACCAGAACAATAACAAGAAGCTCCTCCAAGGAGAACAAAAGAATGGATTCAAAAGAACCATCCATAAAATCAAATCATTGGTGACATAAATGAAGGTTGACAACTTCGTTCATCACAACAAGCTCACATTTATTTTCTAGCAACCTTTGAGCCTATTAGTTTTGAGGAAGCTAGCGAGAATGAACATTGGGTAGCAGCTATGAATGAAGAATTGGATCAAATCGAGAAGAATAACACCTGGGAGTTAGTTCCATGACCAAAATATAAAAATTTCATTGGGACTAAATGGGTGTTCAGGAACAAATTGAATGAAGATGGGCGGGTTACCAGAAACAAAGCAAGATTGGTTTTCAAAGGCTATGCACAAGTGGAAGGAATTGATTTCGACAAAACATTTGCACCATTTGCCAGAATGTAAGCCATCCAAATGTTTCTCGCCTATGCATGTTCAAGAAAAATCAAAGTCTACAAATGGATGTTAAGTCAACATTTCTGAATGGAGAATTAGAAGACGAAGTTTACATCGAACAACCTAAAGGTTTTCTACTATCAGAAAAAGAAGACTATGTTTGCAGGTTAAAGAAGGCTCTATATGGTCTCAAGCAGGCTCCCAGAGCATGGTATGCTCATCTTGATGGATATCTACGTCAACAAGGGTTCAAGAAAGGTATTGTTGATAGCAATCTTTATGTACAAATAGATAAAGATAATTTAACAATCGTTGAGGTATATGTGGATGATATAATATTTGGTAGCAATGATGATCGACTAAGTAATAACTTTTCTACAAAGATGCAAAGTGAGTTCGAGATGTCTTTACTTGGTGAGCTGACATACTTCTTAGGGCTTCAAATATCTCAGCAAGAGAAAGGAATATTTATATGTCAAGCCAAGTACATCAAGAAAATGCTCAAGAAATTCAAAATGGAAGATTGCAAACTCGTCCTTACTCCGATGGTAACAGGTTGCAAATTGAGCATAGACGACTCATCTAAGGATGTGGATCAGAGGTTGTACAGATCTATGATTGGTAGTCTTCTATATGTAACAGCCTCTCAGCCAGATGTTATGCAAGCAGTTGGACAAGTAGCAAGATTCCAGGCAGCACCAAAATAATCACATATTATTGTTGTCAAAAGAATTCTTCGATATCTAAAGGGCACAAAAGAATATGTCTTGTGGTATCCCAAGGGTAACAATCTCATTATTCAAGCCTTTACAGATGCAAATTGGGCAGGAAGCATTGATGATCGTAAGAGTACTAGTGGAGCAGCATTCTATCTAGGTGGTTGTCTCGTATCATGGTTGAGCAAAAAGAAAACCTCAATCTCGCTATCTATAGCAGAAGCAAAATACATTGTAGCAGCATCATGTTGTACTCAAGTCCTTTGGATGAAACAAACTTTGCAAGATGTTCAAGTAAAATTCAGTGAGCCTATTCCGATATTCTGTGACAACACTAGTGCCATCAGCATCTCCAAGAATCTTGTCGTGCATTCAAAAACAAAACACATTCCGATCAAATATCATTTTGTTAGAGAAAAAGTCACTGAAAAGAATATCAAACTTGAGTATGTTTGTAAAAAAGAAAAAATTGATGATATCTTCACTAAACCTTTACCTCATGAAGCATTTGAATATATTTGTCAGAAGCTTGGGATTCTCCCAAGTTCTCATTATATTACAGGTCTGCAGGACAGTTGTGTGTCAGGGGGAGTGGAAGTGTGTACAGGTCCGCAGGATGGTTGTGTTTCAGGGGGAGTTACCCTTTTCCATTGATGTAAAAGGGGGAGATAATTTTGTAGGAAGAGGTGTCATGATCACAAGGAGATTACTTGTGTTGCCATCAATGCCAAAGAGGGAGATTGTTGATCAGCGGTTGTCATTGATGTCAACCCAAGAAGCACCAGGGGCTAACCCAATATTGCATGGGATTTTTGACCTACCAAATTAATATATTCTGGTTCAAGAATGCTTTTGATGGTTTCTAATTTCCGAGATTTTTCCGTTGATATATGGCACGCCACGTAATTCTTCACAGTTTGAGAGATATTCATGTTTGAGGTTTATACCCCTAGTTAGTGGGCTAAAACCCCATAGGGTTGTGGCATGGGTCATTTAAAATTCATAATTAATATTTTTTAAGCTCCTAAAATCCCTCCCACTTTCACTTGTTGAAGCCCCTCTCAACCTAAGCATTTATAGAATTTTTGATCCTCATTTCCTCCTTATGTAAGGGATTTCGCTATCTGAAACAGGTCATCGTGGAATTTTTTCTCTAACGTTTTTTCTATGAAGGTTCAGAAGCTGAAATTTTTATGAGGCGAAGCCGAAATCCTGAGGAATCTACTGTGAAAATTTAAATCAAGATGCGCAATAGTTTCGGTGATATTATCTGTGGAAGTCAGTGTTTTTGCAGGCTCTTAAAATTCATCTCAAAGACGTGACTTGGTAAAATCGTCATAACTCTCTCTTTGAGTATCGGATTGGAATTCCATAGAAAGTGGAAAATAGTGCACATAATGTAGTTTTCTCTCTATCAATTTCGGAGCGAAATGAAGAAACAATGACACGTGTCATGCCGTACAAGTTCGCTCTGGTGAAACAATCCATAATTAGGGAATTGTGAGATATTGGGTATAACTCTCCCTTGAAGAATATAAATTGGGTCAAACCTGTGGAATTGGAGATATGAATCGTAGGAATACTACAATACTGAAACTCAGATATTGGGGATTTGAAATAATAGAGATACACCAGATTCAATATCGAGCTCCTAGAAGGCAAAGAAAAAGCTAGATCATGTGTTGTCAAGGGCTGCAAAGGACAAAATTTTCTAAGGAAGAAAATCAAAGCAAGGTGCAGCAGAGGGTAGCATGACAAGAGCAACAACAAAGGTGTAGAAAAATAGCAAGAAGTTGATCACATGAAGTCTTTAAGTGGGCAGCACTGCATATAATCATTGTAAAGGTATCATTGTACTTATTCATTGTAAATACATTATTGTACAAATTGTACTAGTGTCTATCTGCCAAGAGTTGAAGAGGCAGTGTTGGGTGGTCTAGGATCATCATTAGGTGGTTGTGTCAAAGTTGGGGTTATGGTCTAGTGTATCTTCTTCTTCTACATCATTCTATATCATTGTAAAGTGGACCATTTTCCCTGGTACGGGAGTCCATTATTCTTTTATTCTTCTATAGGCTGGTAGGGTGGTGCTACGGTCAGTTGTAGCTCATTGGGTGTTGGGGCATCCGTTCAGTTGACTACTGAAGAATCTCGGGCGTTGGAGCGTCCATCCAATGGGAGTTGAAGAAGAATGATTTTCTAGATTCTAGGAATTTGGAGCTTTATTTTCAATTGGAGTTGAATATTAAAGAATTATTAGAAAAGCATTAGGTGGTTTTTGTCCCGGAGTGGGTTTCCACCTTAAAAAATGTGTGCATTTGTGTTCCTTTTGTTTACTGCTAATATTGTACAAAAAATGATAATAATTGAAGATTAACTAATGCTCTAATTGAAAAGAATACTTATTCACCCCCCCTCTCAGTATTTCCAACACACTCATACATAATGCTACATAGAATGCTAGCATATGTAAACAAATTTGATCCATCTCAGACCTTAGAAATTTGAGATAGCATCCCATCATAGAAAAAATGGGAAAAATTGAAGAAGTGTCACTCCCTCAGCTGGCGCATAACCCCACCAGTCATACGATAGCAGCCATAGCACACCGCTTGGCCAAGTTAGTCACAGTAGAAATCATTATGCACCCCTCCATAAGGGGCAACCTGCAGCAATGGCCCACTAAAAACAATTCAAGATCCACTCTCCTAGGGGGAAGTGGATAAGGAAGTGCCTCACCCTGAGGCAGCAACCCAGTCATAAAATAAATATCCATATCGAGATGGATAACAAGGTCATAACTCCATAGCACCATCACCTGGCACCACTTGTTCTAGCATCGGATCAGGTAATGCAGAAGACAATCCTGTGATCGTAAGAGTTCATTCTCCAAAAAATTGAGAAGACCACAACGCGCCAATTATTGGCACACATGACCATCAGTAGCCAAAGAGACCCAGAGATCAAGCCAATCCCTCTCCCTCCACAACATCCTATCATCAAATAGGCACACATCAGTCACACAGAAAACACTAAAAAACAAAAACAAATTCCTAAAATTTTGCAAAAATTAGCTTCGACCATCCGTGCGCATGTTCCTCGGACAAACACCAGGAGAACACGTCTATTTTTCTCACAGACATGACAAGGGCGTGCCCAAAGCTAGTACAGGTGGGATAAGTGCGTGAAAAACCTTTGTTTTCTGAGAAAGTTGTGCGCCTGTACCTTGATCGCTCGCGCGGTCAAGGAAAAAGCTGGCCTAGGATCCATAAAAACCCATCCTATATGGACCCAAGCACCAACACATTGAAAACATTAAAATGAAGGATTTCATGGAGCCTACTTGGCCAAAACATCACTAGTCCCGGGTACTCTGGCTAACCACAATAGTAAGAACAGCTCCGCAGAAGCCTCCGACCTCTCAAAAAACTCAAAAAATCAATGGACACAAATGAACTAAATTGAGCCATATTTGCCTATATGTCGCCCTTTTCAGGAACTTTGGAGGATCATAACGAGAGCTTAGAAGGTCAAATTATAGGACCGAAAGCAACACTGTGATCAACACTCCATAACGCCCAAGGGCGGTGCCACACATTCGCACCTCCTGTTAACCCCCCATAAATTTTTTGACAAGCAAATAGGGGGCTAAAATGTTTTTGAGCCTTCAAGGAATGAATTTCCCCTGAAAACACTGAAAACACATCATCCTTGAAGCATCTTTATGCCTTTTGTCCTTTGATAGAATCCCCTCTGCTAATTTCCATTATAAAGCCTCTCTACTGGTGAAAAAATGCCCAAAGGCCTCCTTTTCCCTTAATGTCACCCTCACTCAGCCTCTTTTATTCCCCCTTGTCTCCCCTTATATTTCCCTTTTTACCCTCTTAATCCTCCCAAAATCCCCTTAAAATTCTACCCCTACCCTTTGTTTTCCCTTTTCCCCTTTCCCCCTCTATCGTTAACCTCCTTAGGCTTTGAAATACATTATAATGGTCTAAAAACCCACTTCCCGACCATATTAAGGCCTAAGCCCCTTTCCCGCAAGCTCCAACCACTTCCCCGTGTAACCCTTACCCAAGACCAAGGGCTTAGCGCCTTAGGCGTTAATCACAAATCGCATCCATCGCAAATCGCGTCCATCGCAAAATCGCATGTTGTGTTTTTGTTCCGATCGCATCACAAATATTTGCGATGCGATTGATCGCGTCGCAAGTATTTGCGATGTGGTCGATCGCGCCATCGCACTTTACGCCCATTGCAAGTCCTTCCTCCTCCTCTGCCCCGCTCCATCTCCCGATTGCGATTTTGCGATTAGACCCACCGGTCCCCACCACTTAACTCTTCCGCCCGTCCATAAATAAATGATTTTCCCTTTGTAAACGGGAAATTTGTTATATTTTAATTTATACAAAGGTTTCCTCCCCATCGCATCCTGAGTTTTGTGTTATGCCATTCCGCCCCTCTCTCGTTTTGCGATTTGCGATTCGTACCCCGGGTCCCACATCCGTGGCTCCGCTTCATTGTTTTTCCCCGTTTTTCTTTGTAATTCACTCAAGTGAAGACCTTTGGGCCTTTTACACTATGCGATCATTCCTCCACCACTTTTCATTGTTTCAACTATTTCTCCACTGCTCCGCCACCACTCCTCCGGCCTCCGCAACATTTCTCCACCGCTGCCCGAGTTTTGTGACAAGTTTATTTCATAGTGCAGGGGCCACAGAGAGGCAAATATAGTGGCCAAATGAAGTAGCAGCGACAGATTTTGAAGGGATTTACGCCCATAATTGAAGATTAACAATTATAATCCCGTGTTCAAAGGAAAAGGCATAGTTTGAGGATTTAAGCACACCGTCAAAGTCTTATCTGTGTTTAATATCAGCAAAGTACCCTTCTCCAAATAGGACACCTTCCTACAAGAAATCTACATGCCTCCTTGAGCCCTAAAATGATTAATTACACTGACTGAAGCTCATTTAAGACAGTCAGGTGGTAGTTATGAGGAATGGAGAGACCTGCAGATCTTTCACCCAGTTCATTTATTCCAGAAGGTAGCGCAGAGTTCCAGACCACCGTAAGGACTTGAAGAACATATCAGAGGTCGATCTTGACCTGACAGACACTTCCAAACAAGTCTACAGAGTACAACACAACTCCATTAAGCAGAATGGGCTCGGCCCCCTCCACCATTTTGTCCTAATGAGACTCATTTAATTTGTATCTATCCCTGCTATTCTCATTCTCCTATAAGAAGTCCCGAGAACATATTGTAAAGGGTTGGTTGTTGTTGTTGTTGGGCCGTTGTTGTTCGGCTGCTGCCGTTGTAGTTAGTGGGATTCATTCTGACTGTTAGAACAGTCTTGGGAGGGAGTAGCAGAGTAGTTGTATGTAGTAGGCTGGGAGGAGAAGTTTGGATTGTAACAGCCATTGAGCTCAGTGTATGTGACTAGTTTTGCATCAATTAATCAAGCACATTTCACAGGATCCTGGTTTATTACTATTGTTGATGTTTTTCTTAAAATGTTTATTACATTCTCATATTGTTTCATGTTCTCCTGGGATTGCATCAGAAATATGGCATAGGATTTACCCTTGTTAGGTACCCTATGTCTCTGCTCTCCTTGCCTTCAATGTTTTCTGCTAAATGTGTGATCTGAGAGTTGATTTCAGTTAATTTAACCAATGTAGTGGATGTTATTTCCTGCTCTCTGATGTATGAATTAAATGAATCAGTTCTTAGATGTTCTTGTTGGGTTTAAGCTGGAATATTTGGGAACACCGGGGATTAGAGTTAGCCCTGTCCACTAGGACCCTTGTACAACCAGCTGACCCTTCTAAGATCTCTTTGTTAAGCTTATCTCTGTTATCCCTGGAGCGTGATAAAGATTATCTAGAGTTAAATGACCCCTGGTCCGATCTGTAAGCTGCCCCTTTGTCCCTCCTTTGAAATATATCTTTGAGTATGTCCAAGCAGGTCTGGAGTTAAATGAACTCTGGCCTGATCTATAGACAGAAATTAGGTTGCTTTCCTTCTTTCACTTCCAGTCCTTAATGTTCCATCCCATCATCTAATCTAAAATATCCTTTAGTATTGGATGACTTGCCCTCTGAAAGCCTTGGCAAGTTGTTGCAAGTAATTACCTTTCATGACTCCATGGCCCAATGGATGGCACTCTCTTAACCCATCCTCTTTGCTGAAAGATCCTATTGCTTTGTCCCCTTTCCTCCCATTACTGTCTCGGTCTATGATCTCCTGACCAACCCAGCAACCAGCCAACCAAATCTTTTTAAACCCCCCTCTGTGCTTCATACCTAGCCTAACATCTCGTTTTGAGCTTCAAAGATATATCATTCTTTGTTCTATGGAGAGATCCCTCTCCAGGTCCAGGAGGGCTAGATCCTAGGGCCCCAAAGCGGTTTTGATTTTGTCTCATCTTTTGGTCTTGCTAATATGGCAAAAACATGGGAACCCCAACATAATGGCAACTCCACTAGGGAATAGGCCACCTTGCCTTTAGATTGGCTTTCAATTGCTGACGGTGGATGACAGCCTGCTCCAAATAGTCAAATTCATCCACCTGGTGACTCCACACTCCATAACTATCCAAAGACCCGATGACTCCACTGGTGGAGGACTCTGAACTGGTTGAGGAGAAGCAGTGACCTTCTTTGCAGAAATATAGATCCAAACATGGACAAGGATACAAAGTATGACGCTTTGTATGATAAATTATGTGGAATAACAGAAATGTTTGGTAAGGTACTGGAGATGTACATGGCGAATATGAATGTAAATAATGATTATTTAGAACAGCCCATGCCTCTTCCAGAACAAGAAAAAACTCAAGACTGAGAAGAGGAGCAAGACACGTATGATGCACAAGAATCTATGGAAGACGAAGAGGAGGGTGATCAGGATCTGCCTGATTGCTTACCTATGTCTTGTGTTACGCTGACTAGAGAATATCAGGACCTAATAGCGAAAGATAATAGGGAACGCTGCCTTGAGGAAGCAAGAGACCACACGGTTGAGGCAGAATCTAATGTGGAAGAAGAGGCTCAAGTAAACACCCCGCCTCCCAGTCAGCTAATACAAGAGAATGAGGACTTCTGCTCTTCTGGCCATGTTGAGAGGGAAACCCCTCTTTTGACAGAGGAAGAGACTGATCAGATATTAAACCAGCGGTCCACCTCCGAAATATTTTGTAGAACACATGCCCCTTCTCATTCATCTCTTGAGTTTGATGATTCAGATCCTGAAGACTCCTCTGTGGATCAGGACGAAGAAAGACCTGCTGAAGGTCCCGAATGGTTGACTTGGTCAAGTCCACCTATTTATGAAACTGATGGTGAGGGCTACGCCAGTATAATAGCAGATGAAAATTCTTTGAATCTTCATTCTTCTCTACCACAGATCATCAGTGAGATTGGAAACCAGCGGCCTTCTTTTTCAGAAAATGAGGAGGAAAGCAAAGAAGAGATTTGTGAGTAGGATGAAAGAAAAGAGCCTTCCCTTGAAAAGAAGGAGGTAACAGAAGATATCCATGCTCATGAATGCACATATCTTTTCACGGAGCTCGGTCTAGCAGCGCAAGACATGTCAAAGCTCCAGGAGGACTCGGCTGCAATATACGATGAGTCCTCCAGTTCAGAAGATGAAGGAGACCCCCTTTATCAAAAGATTTTTCTTCTCAATCCAATGGAAGAAGAAGAGATCCTGGTTGAGGCCTGCCTTCCAGATATTCATAGCCAGGTATCTTTTCACGATCCTTATGTTCATTTCCTGCAAACATTTGAAGAAGGATCAAAGGTCTTTTTGAGCAGCATGTTGTAGACGGAAAGAAAATTTTTCAAAGCTGCTGCTATTGAGCAAGAATAGTGGGAGCTGCCCTGCCTATCAAGTGAAGACCTTTGGGCCTTTTACACTATGCGATCATTCCTCCGCCACTTTTCATTGTTTCAACTATTTCTCCACTGCTCCGCCACCACTCCTCCGGCCTCCGCAGCATTTCTCCACCACTGCCCGGGTTTTGTGACAAGTTTATTTCATAGTGCAGGGGCCACAAAGAGGCCAATATAGCGGCCAAATGAAGCAGCAATGACAGATTGAAGGGATTTATGCCCATAATTGAAGATTAACAATTATAATCCTGTGTTCAAAGAAAAGGCACAGTTTGAGGATTTAAGCACACCGTCAAAGCCTTATCTGTGTTTAATATCAACAAAGTACTCTTCTCCAAACAGGACACCTTCCTACAAGAAATCTCCATGCCTCCTCGAGCCCTAAAACGATTAATTACACTGACTGAAGCTCATTTAAGACAGTCAGGAGATAGTTATGAGGAATGGAGATACCTACAGATCTTTCACCCAGTTCATTTATTCCAGAAGGCAGCGCAGAGTTCCAGACCGCCGTAAGGACTTGAAGAACATATCAGAGGTCGATCTCGACCTGACAGACACTTCCAAACAAGTCTACAGAGTACAGAACAATGCCATTAAGCAGAATGGGCTCGGCCCCCACCACCATTTTTTCTTAATGAGACTCATTTAATTTGTATCTATCCCTGCTATTCTCATTCTCCTATAAGAAGTCCCGAGACCATATTGTAAAGGGTTGGTTGTTGTTTTTGTTGGGCCGTTGTTGTTCACCTACTGCCGTTGTAGTTAGTGGGATTCATTCTGACTGTTAGAACAATCTTGGGAGGGAGTATCAGAGTAGTTGTATGTAGTAGGCTGGGAGGAGAAGTTTGGATTGTAACAGCCATTGAGCTCAGTGTATGTGACTAGTTTTTCATCAATTAATCAAGCACATTTCACAGGATCCTGGTCTATTACTATTGGTGATGTTTTTCTTACAATGTTTATTACATTCTCATATTGTTTCATGTTCGTCTGGGCTTGCATCAGAAATATGGCATAGGATTTACCCTTGTTAGGTACCCTATGTCTCTGCTCTCCTTGCCTTCAATGTTTTCTGCTAAATGTGTGATCTAAGAGTTGATTTCAGTTAATTTAACCAGTGTAGTGGATGTTATTGCCTGCTCTCTGATGTATGAATTAAATGAATCAGTTCTTAGATGTTCTTGTTGGGTTTAAGATGGAAGATTTGGGAACACCGGGGATTAGAGTTAGCCCTGTCCACTAGGACCCTTGTACAACCAGCTGGCCCTTCTAAGATCTCTTTGTTAATCTTATCTCTGTTATCCCTGGAGCGTGCTAAAGCTGATCTGGAGTTAAATGACCCCTGGTCCGATCTGTAAGCTGCCCCTTTGTCCCTCCTTCGAAAGCTATCTTTGAGTATGTCCAAGCAGGTCTGGAGTTAAATGACCTCTGGCCTGATATATAGACAGAAATTAGGTTGCTTTCCTTCTTTCACTTCCAGTCCTTAATGTTCCATCCCATCATCTAATCTAAAAGATCCTTTAGTATTGGATGACTTGCCCTCTGAAAGCCTTGGCGAGTTTTTGCAAGTAATTACCTTTCATGACTCCATGGCCCAATGGATGGCACTCTCTTAACCCATCCTCTTTGCTGAAAGATCCTGTTGCTTTGTCCCCTTTCCTCCCATTACTGTCTCAGTCTATGATCTCCTGACCAACCCAGCAACCAGCCAACCAAATCGTTTTAAACCCCCTTCTGTGCTTCGTACCTAGCCTAACATCTCGTTTTGAGCTTCAAAGATATATCATTCTTTGTTCTATGGAGAGATCCCTCTTTGGGTCCAGGAGGGCTAGATCCTAGGGCCCAAAAGTGGTTTTGATGTTGTCTCATCTTTTGGTCTTGCCAATCTGGCCAAAACATGGGAACCCCAACACCTCCAAAAAAATAATTTTTCAGTGATGACAGGTATTCCCTCTCTCATATTCTTTTTTAAGCACATGTATTTCAGTACTATTTGAATAAAGGAGATTCTTTCACTTTGGGTATTATTTCACATGTATTGTGCAAACCATCCATCGCTCTTTCCATTGAAAGTTCTAGAGCATGTTTCATTCTACCCTTAGCAGGATAGAGTCCCAAAAAAAACTCTGTATATCCTGACATCATTTTTACATAAAAAATTAACCATAGGTTCCAAACACTTGACCATGTTTATCATCACCCCACCTTGCACATGATAAACATCCTCATTGGTCGGTAGAGCCTTCCCTCCATGGCGCCCATCACCCAGAGTAGACCATATGTCACAAAAGACATTACGCCATGGTCGTACCACTTTAGTCCAAGAAGCACCTCATGCCCATTCACCCACCATACATCAGGTCAAGTTTTACCATATCAGAATTAAAACCCCTTTCCTGAACTACCAAGTTTTGCAAGAAGATAGAAAACGCACTACCACGCCTCACATTTGGACTACCATACCTCTATCAGCATAGCTCATCTATGACATTTTCCATCCACTTCATTAACCCCAAACAAGACAAACCAATCGAGCCCCCACCCTCAGCAAAACACCTTCCTCACATCATCAATGAGTGAAAAATTTAATGTTTTGGGGCACTTGTCTGTGTGTTTTGTACGAACCAAACCCTATTATTTCATTATTTTGGTAAGTGTACAAAGACCGCAAACGGTGCACTATGTCCCCCATTCACCCATCCATTTTTTCTCCCATGGCAGCAGTCCCTGGTCACCCTTGGTCTAAGTATCACACCTTCACACATAAGCCACCATGACATTCATAACCAATATATACCCACTCTAGACATACTACCGACTCCATGGGTTTCCCCATCAGAAATAGTTATGACTACCCCCAAGATGCTTTTTATACTCTGACCTTGGGCCACTAAATCCCCATCATCAATTTTCAGTCACCCCTCACCATCATGCCTATGTTAAAACTATCACATCCAGTATCCTGATCCCTTGTATCAGTGGCTCTCTTGTTCGGTTGAGGCTTCCTTTTTTCGACATCAACACCTATTTTCTAAAAGGGAAGCAATACCTTGGACCCCTCTCCACAAAAGGGACATCCTCGGATGGCACTGTGGGAGACATCATTGCCCACATCCGTCATCGATCCTCTTGACATTTGACTACAACATAAGCTTTCACGTCAAGATGGTATCATACCTTACAACCATTGCATTTTGATCAAATTCATCGAAGACCCATGCCTTTATAAGCATCTATTTCAGAAATTCTTACATGGGAAGGTCCCAGTTAGACACCCGTGCATACAATGTGCATTTATATTTCATACCTAGTTTACGCATATGGGTACCACATTCCACCTATTGTCAAAGCAAAAACGCCCCTGAGGGCGTCAATAGTTGTTGTCATCAACCAACAAATCACTACTATACTAGTGACACTGATAGAATCTGTATCTGTCAAATAGACTTGTTTAGCTAGATAAAGCATAAAGAGCATGGGACATGCTCGCCTCATGGAAACATTGTATTTATTTTATTATACCATTGCTTGCAGGGTTCCCATAGGACATAGTCGCTCTTCGACTCGGTGCGAGGTCTCTCCTACTCCGTGCTACATGAAGGTCTCTCCCTCTCTCCGCACAGTACACAGAAAAGAAGCTATACTGTATTTCATCTATACAGTTCTTCCTAAACCTCACACATTAGGGGGAAACTGTTATCACTGGAAAATCATACAAGAAAATATGACATTATTACATGTCAGGCAGAATGATTTACAGGGTTGAGGCACATCAAAGAATCTGAATAGTTTCAAAATCTCTAAGGTCTAGGAGAAAAATCAAATTGTGCACTAAAGAAACCAACAAAATGCGTCTTTGCAAGAAATTTTCTTCGATAGGCGCGGCTTTCCCTGAAAAATCCATGCGGACCTGAGAGTGGCAGAAGTCACTTTTTGGGACCACAAGGCACACTCCAAGAAATTGATCCCACACTTGAGGCTACCTAAGGACAGCCGCCCAAGCCTCCTTATGACCTCAAGGGAGCACACAATGGAATAATGTGGCACACAATAGATTCACCCTCCTCTCTTGGGTCACCATCAGTCAATGTACCAAGAGAGGGAAGGAGAGTTCGAATTCTCATATAAAATGCCACCAAGAGATGAAAAAAGGGAGAACACATTGTTATGTTGGCGAGAATTTCTCCAAGCAATCCAATAGTGTGTGATCCGGAGCAGAGATAGAGGGGATTCAGTTGTTGGCCATCCAACAACTCCAATCCTTTAGAGTAGAGAGAGAGGGAATTTGCGCCAAGGTAGGTCAGAAGTAAAGATATCCTTTCATTGGGTCTTAGAACTCCCTAGTTCTAAGGTCCCCTTGACAAGTGGGTATTTGTTTCATCCTTTATTCCTACGAGCACTCAATAAAAGGGGACGTAAGTGCCACCGTTTGGATTATTGAAGTTGTTTGACTCTATTAAGTGTTGTTGTATTCTGTGTTTAGTTTAATTTTGTTTTGTTTCCAAATATACATGCTATTTCACTATTTAGTATCTTTTATTTCTTAGCATGTTCACTAACTTGCTTAACTCCCTTGATTTTCTGCTTGTGAACAGGAACTTAAGAGGAAAAAACCACTCCTCTTAAGTAGGTGCGATTTGGTACACTTGTGCGCCAAATCCACCTACACACCTAGCACCGAATTCCTTCAAGTTTGTGGCTCTGTTCAGCCATTCCTGGTAAAAAAACAAATCAAAACCATAAAATACCACAATAAAAAATACAAAATTATGTAAGAAACACAGTTAAATGTGAACGCATACTTATTATAAATATAAAATCACTATTGAATCACCATATTTTCCCTTAGGAAAGTGTTTTAAATTGTTACAACATGCATCAAAGCATTTGAATAAATGGACGTGTTGTTGCATACACTATTATGCATTTCAACATACTGTTTGTGCATATCGATCAATGAAGACTAGCACACCTCATCTAGCGGGGATTCAAAATAGACACATTTTGTATTTGAGCTAGCCATATATTCAGAAGAATTGTTAACAAGAGTTGAACTAAACCCTTGAATTTTTTTTTATTTACAAGAATGAAACATGTCAATATTGTTTAACATTATGAATTGAACTATATTTTAGCTCTCCATAAGATATTAAAACAATATTAACTATCACAGAGAATTAAAATTCTTAAAAAAAAATAATGGTATCACTTAAAATCCAATGTTTTTGGATACTGCAAATGAGCATAATTCAACAGAGTCTTGAAAGTATCCACCACATCAAAGTTCATGAAAAAATATTATTTTAATCAAAGACACCAAAAAATTAAGAAATCAAGATCTAAACATCTTTAAGTATGATAGAAAACAACCATAGACTAATTGGTAGTTTACAAAAATATATAGATCCATAATAATTTACAATGCATAGCCCACCATTGTATGCTTTCTACCACGTAGACGAACAACAAAACATACCCAAAAATGTAATTTATTGCAGTGAAAAACTGTATTAAATTTCGATTATGAGAAATGAAGAGTTTTCAATACCAAAGACAACAAGGACAAGTTGATAGTCACAAAGAACAATCCACCTAAGAAATATTTGAATTTGGAATCCGGAGGAAAGTGAAAACACAAATTTATGAATACAGTCCTTCACTGGGATCAGAAATCATATGTTGACCAAATAAGTGATATAATTGCAACAAATTCCAAGAACTGTATTAAATTGAATTTATGAGAAATGAATATTTTTCAATACCAAAGACAACAAAGAAAAGTTGACAGTCACCAAGTACGATCCACCAAAAAAATATTTGAATTTGGAATAAGGAGGCAAGTGAAAACATAAATTCATGAATACAGTCATTCACTAGGATAAGAAATTATGTGTTGACCAAATAATAGATACAATTGCAAAAAATTCCAAGAACTTATATTTACCTTGACCTAGTTTATTCAGCATAGTTGACCATTGCTTTGATGATTTTCTATAAGAATCAAGTACTCTTTCTATCTTCACTCTAGTGGAATAAAATATTAGTAAGTAATAAGCTACCCCAAGTAATAATAGAAATAAGAACAATAACTTATTGGCATTAAATTACAAGCATATGCCAGAGTTAAGAGTTAACAATAATGAGAACTTACGACATTCCTGCTAGAAGAATGCATTGAAAATAACACACTCTCTAAAACATATAAATATACAACATTATCTTCTAGCGATGTAGATGTGAAACTAAGGCCAAAGTCGATCACGAACTGTTTCAAAAAAATTATAATTTATAAACATCAAATATTCATTTTCCCATAACATCATATATTGGAAAGATATTTTAACATGCTGAATGTAAAAGACAAGCCACATTATTATGCGTTATGTACATGACATCAATTGAGAATATTTTCCAAGCCACTAAATACAAGTTGTATATGCATTGATATTAAACAGATAACTTAATTTTTCTTTTAGAAATCTAAGAAAAATATGAATTAACAAATTGTGCATGTCTTTGTGGTTTATATTAGCACCCTGTAATTAGCAAGATTGGCAAAAGTCCAACTGCAGGGAGAACATTATTTCAACCACTTTGGGATTCTAGGATCTAGCCCTCCTGAATCCAGAGAGGGATCTCTCCAATAAGTGTAAAGATGGATTTATCTTTGAAGTCTTGAGCAATGATATTAGCCTAGTTATGAAGTCCGAGGGTTTTGTTTTGTTTTTGGATGGTTGAGCATGATTATGGCTTGAGGGAAAATCCTAAATGGAAAGAGTTTCAAAGGTGAGAAGTTGCAAGCAATCAGAGTAAGATTTGGCAAGAAAGATAGATAATTGCAGGTTTTAGTCCATTGGGCTATGGAGTCATAAAAGGGTTTAATTGAAACAACAAGAGGCAAGAGTGGTCCATGGGGCAAGTCATCTATGTCTAAGGATCTCTCTAAAGTTTGATTTATGGAATGAAATGAAACAAGAAGAAGGGGAATTAAACAGATGAAGAACAAAGAGTAGCCCAAGATCAGGTAAGTGCTTCTAAACTAGCCTGCTTTTGACATACACTTAAGAAAGACATAAAATTAATCTAAGATCAGGTAAGTACTTCTAAACTAGCTTGCTTTTGATGCACTTTCAATAGAAAACATTTTAAAACAAAGGGAAACTTGAAGGCAACTGTTGGAGAAGAAAATAGTCGGCCGGGCTCACCACAAATCCTCTCCTGGCTCTGCTCTACTTGGTAAATTTCAAGACAAACACAAAGATAACAAAGAATGGTCTAAGATCTGGTAAGTACTTCAACACTATCCAGCTTTCAACACATTCCAAGGGAAACTTTCAGACAGTCTTTTGGGATAAAACTAGGACCAGGGCACACCATATCTTCCTTAGTTCATCTCTACTTAACATATACTGAAAATAACATTTAAGAATAACAACTATCTCAGACAGTAGGACGAGGGAATGCCAACATTCCTAAGCTTAAACTGAATTAAATCATTCCTAAATAACACAAATTGGAAGAAAACATTTAGATAAAGATTTTCAGTCAGAGAAGGGTACTGATATACAGTAGGTCCTAACTCTATGCATGATGTTCTTTACAAGAGAATATGGACAAAATGGAAACAAAAATAAAATAACAATTTACAATAAGAAATAACATCACCGTTGACATAGACTAGGATCCCATAAATCAGCTTGTATTGATGCTCCAAACTAGTTACAGCTTTAAGTCTGATGCTTTAGTTTAGCAATCATCTATACTTTCCAGACTAACTTATCTATCACAAGCAGAGCTTCGAGAGCCAGTGAACACTATTTACAAGTAGGATTTTCAAGCTCAAGTATATTTCAAAGTTTTGCAACCAACAATTTCTCATCTTCTACAGAAGTATTTATAGAAGAATGAGGAGGTGAGATCTGATAAAAGATCTCCCATGGAAATTAATACAGACTAATGACTTCTTGGCCTTTGAGGGGCTCGATGAAGAAGCGCACAGGTATTTTCATTGTATTAATTGATTTAAATTTAAGATTTAAGCTCGGTGGGAGCTTTTGTTTACTTTTAAGGCTCTATGTCATGTAATAGTAACTCTGCTAATATTTTGTGCATTAAATTCCTTTAGTAGAATTAACTCTTTGGCTACGCTGAAGCAAATATCTTTGTTTGATCAATAACTTTGGCCTCTATTTGAATGCTTTGTGGCACAGGTGGCTTTGTGGTAACTGAGAGGAATCAATTTTCCTCAAATGTGACGGTGGAGGCCTTCTTTCTGGAAAACACTTGTGATTTTATTTTAACTGTGTTTTAATTTGGAGGATTAGGCTTTTGATAATCAATCTTAGCCATAATCCCCATAAATCTGTCTTCAATATTTTTCTCTGGTATGTTTTGTCTTTGACACTGATACTCTTTTAATTTATTTAACTCTGTGTCTTGTTGATGTGCAGGCCGCGCATGGCTCTTATGGAATCAATGCCTCATGAAAAATTGATGAAACGTGGACTTCAAACCCTGCGAATGGTTTCCTTTGATGAATCAAAGGCATGGGAAACGTCTTTCCCTGCCTTTGGCCTTTCTTTATTTATAATGGATAAACCATTAATCCTTGAAAACACACAAAATATTGAGAAATCCTGCGTTGTGGGTCTAACTGCTTCAGAGGGTGTTGGGAGAGAGCGTGGCCATTGGATGGCATCATCCAATGGTGTAGATCTATTTGTGGAGGTTGAAAGGAGAGTAGATGGAGTGAATATATCAGATTCGTCGATCACGCAAATATCGACGGTTGGGAGCGATCCGGGGTGTATAATAGAGAAATGGCGAAAATACAAAGGAAGTAAGGTAAAAAACCTTAGGCAGAAGAAGAAATGAATGAGAAATCAAAGTGGGCTTCGGGATGATCGTGGGTCGTCAGATGAGATCGTCCCACAAGATCAACGGTGGAGAATAAATCAGGGATCGACGATCGGAGGCAGGCAAAGTAATGTAATTAGATGCACTCGATGGAAAACTCCGATGCGATCATATGTGGGCTGTCGATCTATAGATTAGATCGACGGTGGGAGATGCATCGAGAGATCACAATTGGTGGTCGAAGGTGGGGTGATGCGATTGCGCGATCGAGGAAGGCCGATGCGATTGCATGATCGGGCCATTGCAATCGGAAGTTTTTAAAGGAGCGCAAACGAAAGAGCTTTTGCAGAAGTTTCCGATGTGATGGGTGGAAAATAGGAAAGCACAGTGACCGTTGGATTGGCCCAATGATCAACGGCGGAAATGGGTTCGACCAATGAACAGGCGGGGCCATGTTATAATGTATGAAACCAAAAAACTTAATGAAAAAACAAAGGTTTTATGGCTTAAGGGCAGAAAATATTTATAAGGCTTGGCGCCTGGTTGCATGGCCAGTGGATATATGAAATTTAATATGCCCGAGGCTTATAAATGAAAAGGGCCTATCGCATCGAAACTCTTTGGCATGGCACCAAGACTTGCGTGCTTTGAACTTTTTCGATGCGATAAGCGCCGAAATTTTTAGTGCTTGGTTCCAGCACCAAGGCGTGTGGAGGGGAAGTGGTTTTTAAGACTTGGCCCAAAGGAGCTTAAGTATGTAGTACACAAACTGGGTTTTTTATAGATCTTCAATGGTTTTCAAAGGATTTTGAGGGTTTCGATAAGGCAAAGAAAGAGTCTTAAACCTTATCAAAGGGGTTTTGATGGAGGGGAAAGGGGGAAAATATGAAAAATGAAGGATTTTTATGGAGAATAAAGGGGAGAAAATGAGGTTAGTTTTGAAGTGGAAGGAGGGGAAAATGGTGATCTGCAGCAGTATTTTCTCTATGGAATTAGCAGAATTTCAGAGTGTGAAATGGAAAGAACAGTGAAGATTTGGATAGAGGCATGATGCCTTCAAGAGTCTTCAAGAGATAACATCTTTTATCAATAAAACTTGTTTCTTGAGGACTCCAAAAATGTTTAGCCAGCATTTGATATAACAAATTTTATAGGTGGCTAACAGTGGCTCCACTTGGGGATGGTGCCTTCTTGAAGTCATCAAGAACTTCAGACTTGGATTCTCTGGGAGGCTGGCCTGTGCCTCATCCATTAGGCTACCCTTCCTTTGCTTGGATGATCTTGCTCTGAAAACATATTAGAAGCCATAAAAACAATGGATCTTTCATCAACAAGCTTTCTACCTACCCAATCCTACTGATCTAACATTTTTTCTTCATTAGAGTGCACTTGGATTGGCAAACTCTTTTACAACATTTTATTATTTTGAAAGCCAAAATATAATCTAATTCTACTCCTTACTTCTCCATGAACTCAGATTAAATAGTTGAGTTCATATGTTTCTCTAGCTAATCTACTAATCTATTAGGATTAAACATTCTAATAGATTTTTATTCTCTAAATTCTACAACAGAAATTTAAAAACAGTCAAGTCAAGATTGAACTATTTGACTTGCTATGATCTATGGCATAAAAAACAAGCTGCACATAGATATTTATTTTGCAGAAAATTTAAATCAAAATGGAAGGCTTAAGATCTGAAAGTTCAAGCACTTCCTTCTCTTTTCGCAGCTCTGTTTTGACTCTTGCTTGAGTTGTTTTCTTTGTTTCTCTAGTTCATATTTTGAGCTAATTAGAACCATATTTACATCTTTTTTGACTCGGAATTTGAAACAGATTTGAGTCATTGTCTTTGGAAACTTAGGTTCATATTTTTAGCATGTTTGAACCTTTAATTTCTATCCTAATCTATCTACTGATAAGCCAAGATTAAACAGTTTGGCAAATCAAATTCACTATCCTATCAACAGAAAATTTAAAACTAATTAGTCAAGATTAGGCTATTTGACTAACTAGAAGTGTGTTTTCAGGAGTGGCATTTAAGCTTGCAAACTTTCAAATTTTTTTCTCTTTTTGTTGGTATGGAGCTGTACCTTTCTTGTTTTTACAATCTGCCCTCTTTTCTCTCTTCTATTGTTTTTGTATTTTTTATTTTTATAACTTTGAATGCAATGATGAGTGAAGTATTTAAAATGAGAAAAAAGATAAAAAGGCTTTCAGAACATAACATGGATCAAGAGAAGTAATGCTTAAGCATCCTGCCATTGACAGGACCCCCAAACAATTCTTCTCCATTCAACTCTTGTAAAAAATAGGCATTCTTACCAGCAGCTGAATGAATAGAGTAAGGGCGAAGCCATAAGTTGTCAAATTTTCCATGCTTGCTCTTGTCTTCCCTCCTTGAGTCCCACTTTAAAAATTTGTCCCCAATTCTGAAATTTCTGGCATTTTTTCTTCTGTCAAAAATATTTTTGATGTTGATCTACTTCTGTAATGCTTTCTTGTAGACCTCCTCTTTGGTTTGCTGAAGATGAATAGTCTGATTTATCCTTCTGATCATGTCATTTTCTTCAGACTGAAACTCTTGAATCAACTTCATAACTGGCACACCAAGGCTGGTAGGAAAAATTGCATCAGTGCCATATACAAGCTGGTAGTGTGACATACAAATAGATTTTTTCAAAGTCAATCTGTCAGCCCAAAGTGCATGAACTAGCTTTGTGTGCCAAGACTTCTTTTTGTCCTCCAACAGCTTCTTGATTATGTTCTCTAAACTTTTGTTTGAGGATTCTACAATTCCATTACCTTGTGGGTAATAGGCCGTGGAATTCCCTAATGTTATTTGATAACTGAGAGGAATCAATTTTCCTCAGGTGGCTTTGTGGTAACTGAGAGGAATCAATTTTCCTCAAATGTGACGGTGGAGGCCTTCTTTCTGGAAAACACTTATGATTTTATTTTAACTGTGTTTTAATTTGGAGGATTAGGCTTTTGATAATCAATCTTAGCCATAATCCCCATAAATATGTCTTCAATATTCTGCTCTGGTATGTTTTGTCTTGGACACTGATACTCTTTTAATTTATTTAACTCTGTGTCTTGTTGATGTGCAGGCCGCGCATGGCTCTTATGGAATCAATGCCTCATGAAAAATTGATGAAACGTGGACTTCGAACCCTGCGAATGGTTTCCTTTGATGAATCAAAGGCATGGGAAACGTCTTTCCCTGCCTTTGGCCTTTCTTTATTTATAATGGATAAACCATTAATCCTTGAAAACACACAAAATATTGAGAAATCCTGCGTTGTGGGTCTAACTGCTTCAGAGGGTGTAGGGAGAGAGTGTGGTCATTGGATGGCATCATCCAACGGTGTAGATCTATTTGTGGAGGTTGAAAGGAGAGTAGATGGAGCGAATATATCAGATTCGTTGATCACGCAAATATCGACGGTTGGGAGCGATCTGGGGTGTATAATAGAGAAATGGCAAAAATACAAAGGAAGTAAGGTAAAAAACCTTAGGCGGAAGAAGAAATGAATGAGAAATCAAAGTGGGCTTCGGGATGATCATGGGCCGTCGGATGAGATCGTCCCACAAGATCAACAGTGGAGAATAAATCAGGGATCGACGATCGGAGGCAGGCAAAGTAATGTAATTAGATGCACTCGATGGAAAACTCCGATGCGATCATATGTGGGCCGTCGATCTATAGATTAGATCGACGGTGGGAGATGCATCGAGAGATCATAATTGGTGGTCGGAGGTGGGGTGATGCGATTGCGTGATCGGGGAAGGCCGATGCGATTGCATGATCGGGCCATTGCAATCGGAAGTTTTTAAAGGAGCGCAATCAAAAGAGCTTTTGCAGAAGTTTCCGATGCGATGGGTGGAAAATAGGAAAGCACGCTGACCGTTGGATTGGCCCAATGATCAACGGCGGAAATGGGTTCAACCAATGAACGGGCGGCGCCATGTTATAATGTATGAAACCAAAAAACTTAATGAAAAAAAAAGGTTTTATGGCTTAAGGGCGGAAAATATTTATAAGGCTTGGCGCCTGGTTGCATGGCCAGTGGATATATGAAATTTAATATGCCTGAGGCTTATAAATGAAAAGGGCCTATCGCATCGGAACTCTTTGGCATGGCACCAAGACTTGCGTGCTTTGAACTTTTGCGATGCGATAAGCGCCGAAATTTTTAGTGCTTGGTTCCAGCACCAAGGCGTGTGGAGGGGAAGTGGTTTTTAAGACTTGGCCCAAAGGAGCTTAAGTATGTAGTACACAAACTGGGTTTTTTATAGATCTTCAATGGTTTTCAAAGGATTTTGAGGGTTTCGATAAGGCAAAGAAAGAGTCTTAAACCTTATCAAAGGGGTTTTGATGGAGGGGAAAGGGGGAAAATATGAAAAATGAAGGATTTTTATGGAGAATAAAGGGGAGAAAATGATGTTAGTTTTGAAGTGGGAGGGGAAAATGGTGATCTGCAACAGTATTTTCTCTATAGAATTAGCAGAATTTCAGAGTGTGAAATGGAAAGAACAGTGAAGATTTGGATAGAGGCATGATGCCTTCAAGAGTATTCAAGAGATAACATCTTTTATCAATAAAACTTGTTTCTTGAAGACTCCAAAAATGTTTTAGCCAGCATTTGATATAACAAATTTTATAGGTGGCTAACAGTGGCTCCACCTGGGGATGGTGCCTTCTTGAAGTCATCAAGAACTTCAGACTTGCATTCTCTGGGAGGCTGGCCTGTGCCTCATCCATTAGGCTACCCTTCCTTTGCTTGGATGATCTTGCTCTGAAAACATATTAGAAGCCATAAAAACAATGGATCTTTCATCAACAATCTTTCTACCTACCCAATCCTACTGATCTAACATTTTTTCTTCATTAAAGTGCACTTGGATTGGAAAACTCTTTTACAACATTTTATTATTTTGAAAGCCAAAATCTAATCTAATTCTACTTCTTACTTCTCCATGAACTCAGATTAAATAGTTGAGTTCATATGTTTCTCTAGCTAATCTACTAATCTATTAGGATTAAACATTCTAATAGATTTTTATTCTCTAAATTCTACAACAGAAATTTAAAAACAGTCAAGTCAAGATTGAACTATTTGACTTGCTATGATCTATGGCATAAAGAACAAGCTGCACATATATATTTATTTTGCAGAAAATTTAAATCAAAAGGGAAGGCTTCAAATCTGAAAGTTCAAGCACTTCCTTCTCTTTTCGCAACTCTGTTTTGACTCTTGCTTGAGCTGTTTTCTTTGTTTCTCTAGTTCAGATTTTGAGCTAATTAGAACCATATTTACATCTTTTTTGACTCGGAATTTGAAATAGATTTGAGTCATTGTCTTTGGAAACTTAGGTTCATATTTTTAGCATGTTTGAACCTTTAATTTCTATCCTAATCTATCTACTGATAAGCCAAGATTAAACAGTTTGGCAAATCGAATTCACTATCCTATCAACAGAAAATTTAAAAGTATTTAGTCAAGATTAGGCTGTTTGACTAACTAGAAGTGTGTTTTCAAGAGTGGCATTTAAGCTTGCAAACTTTCAGATTTTTTTCTCTTTTTGTTGGTATGGGGTTGTACCTTTCTTGTTTTTACAATCTGCCCTCTTTTCTCTCTTCTATTGTTTTTGTATTTTTTATTTTTATAACTTTGAATGCAATGATGAGTGAAGTATTTACAATGAGAAAAAAGATAAAAAGGCTTTCATAACATAACATGGATCAAGAGAAGTAATGCTTAAGCATCCTGCCATTGACAGGACCCCCAAACAATTTTTCTCCATTCAACTCTTGTAAAAAATAGGCATTGTTACCAGCAGATGAATGAATAGAGTAAGGGCCAAGCCATAAGTTGTCAAATTTTCCATGCTTGCTCTTGTCTTCCCTCCTTGAGTCCCACTTTAAAACTTTGTCCCCAATTCTGAAATTTCTGGCATTTTTTCTTCTGTCAAAAATCTTTTTGATGCTGATCTGCTTCTGTAATGCTTTCGTGTAGACCTCCTCTCTGGTTTGCTGAAGATGAATAGTCTGATTTATCCTTCTGATAATGTCATTTTCTTCAGACTAAAACTCTTGAATCAACTTCATAACTGGCACACCAAGGCTGGTAGGAAAAATTGCATCAGTGCCATATACAAGCTGGTAGTGTGACATACGAATAGATTTTTTCAAAGTCAATCTGTCAGCCCAAAGTGCATGAACTAGCTTTGTGTGCCAAGACTTCTTTTTGTCCTCCAACAGCTTCTTGATTATGTTCTCTAAACTTTTGTTTGAGGATTCTGCAATTCCATTACCTTGTGGGTAATAGGTCGTAGAATGCCCTAATGTTATTTGATACTTGTGAGAGAACTCTACCATCTTCTTTGATCCAAATGTTGCTGCATTATCAGTGATGATCTTGGTAGGGCAACCAAATCTAGAGAGAATATTAGCCTCCATGAATTTATAATAACATAATCATTGGCTTGCCTACAAGGGATGGCTTCTATCCATTTAGTGAAGTAGTCTGTGGCAGTGAGAATCCATCTATGCTGAGCAGAAGATGGTGGATGGATTTCTCCTATGAAGTCAAGTCCCCACTGTTGAAAAGGAGCTTCAACAGTGATTGGATGCAGAAGTAGGGGTAGTAGTTTTCTTTTTCCTTCAAAAAGTTGACATTTATGATAGGCAATGATCATCTTGTGTATATCAGGAAAGAGATTAGGCCAATAGAAACCAGCCCTCAAAATTTTGTTGGCTGTTGTCTTCCAGTACAAATGACCTCCACACTCTCCTTCATGGAACTCGTGCTTAACCTTCTCTGCATCATACTCAGGCAAACATTTAAGAAATAAACCACTTGCATTTTTCCAATAAATACATCTATCTATAATGCAATATTTTACAGCTTTTAACTTTATGAATCTTGTCTTTTTTTTTGTCAAACCAGGAGGTGTATTCAAATTAAGCAAAACATAAATAATATCAGCATACCAAGAGGAATTCATGAAATGGTCTTCAACAATGGGAGTTGAGATTTCCTCTTATCATCCAAAGCATTAATCATATTTATATCAAGAACTTCAAAA
Source organism: Pinus albicaulis (assembly GCA_034641835.2). Lineage (NCBI taxonomy): Eukaryota > Viridiplantae > Streptophyta > Pinopsida > Pinales > Pinaceae > Pinus > Pinus albicaulis. The sequence continues at coordinate 1,158,456,189 of CM076575.1, read as the reverse complement.
TTTGATACAACCATTAATCTAGCTAGACCTTGGCCTTTGATCGGCTTAGTGGGTTTTATCTCTAAATAATATTCAAGGATAACAACAATCCACTTACCTCTCTTACCATCTGGGTCCTGTGTTAGAATGTCTTTCACAACTGAATTTGGGACAAAGGCAATGATATGTGAGTGAAGGATGTATACTCTGAAGTCTTTCAAAGCCTTAACCAAAGCAAAGGCTTGCTTCTCCATAATGTTATACTTCATAGGGTCATCCCTCAATGCCTTACTAAAGAATGCAATAGGCTGATCTTGTCCTTGTGGATTTTTCTGTAAGAGGACAGCAGCTATGGTATGTTCTGATGCAAATGAAAAAATATAAAAATCTTTTGAAAAATCAGGACTTATTAGAACCAGTGTTTTGGTTGACGCTTGTTTCACCAGCTCAAAGGACTTCTTTGCTTCTAAGGTCCATTTTACCCCTTGCTCCTTCTTAAACATGTTTGTGATATTTATAAGAAGCTCAGCCAAGTTGGGGATGAACCTTCTCAAAAATTTAATCTTTCCAATGAAATATTGCAACTCCTTGATGTTTCGAGGATGAGAGATTTGCAATATGGCCTCAATCCTTTTTGGATCTATCTTAATACCCGCTTCTGAAATAATGTGCCCAAGAAGTTTACCTTCTTGGAGACCGAATAGTGTCTTCTTAGGGTTTAAATATATCCCAAACTTTCTGCATTTCTCGAAAACTCTTCTTAAATGTGCTAAGTGCTTTTCATCTGTCTTTGAAAATAGAGTGACATCATCAAGGTATATAATGATGAAGTAGCCCAGTTCTTCCGAGAATGCTATGTCCATGGCTCTCTGAAAAGTTGCTCCAGCATTCATTAGACCAAAGGGCATTTTCACATACATGAAAGTGCCCCATGGTGTAGTAAAGGTTATCTTTAATTGATCAGCAAGGTGAACTAAGATCTAATTGTACCCTGAGTAGCCATCAAGCAAAGAAATTCTTCTAGACCCTACCACCCTTTGCAAAATATGATCCATCTTAGGTAAAGGGTAGTTGTCTTTTAATGAAGCTTTTTTTAAGTCTCTAAAGTCTATACAAAGCCTGATCTCTCCACTTTTCTTCCTAACTGACACCTGATTAGACACCCACTCAGAATATCTAATAGGGACAATAATACCAGCTTCATACATTTTCATGATCTCCTTTTGAACCAAATGCAACTGAACAGGGTTTATTCTACGCAGTTTTTGTTTGAATGGTTTTTGGTTTTCTTTGAGGGGAATTTTGTGCTGTACTATTTCAGTGTCATAGGATTTCAGATCTTCGTAACTCCACGCAAAAACATCAGAAAATTCTTTAAACATCTCTATGTATTTGAGTTTAATGTGAGCTGGTAAAGTTTTAGACAGTTTAATAATTTTCGGTTTTTTCTCACTGCCTATATTGCACTCTTCCACTTCAGTCTCTACAGGTTCCAGTTTTGGCTTCTTGGCCACATCGTTAAAATCAAACAACTCTTCTAAAGGTGCCAGACCGCTTGGAAAACTTTCATCTTCAGAGTGCAGAGTTTCTAACTCCTCTGTTTCTAACTTTGCATTCAATTCTGTTTTTTTTTTAAGTTTGCTAGTCAGAAGATTAATATTGACAAGCTCGGGAGATAGCTCTTCTTCACCAAGAAAATTTTCTTCACTGCAATCTGTATCATAATCTGAAGTAGTTTGAATTCATTTCTGAATTGCATGAAGTCTTCTATTTGTTTGTCTCCGTCAAACACCTGCCAATACTTTTCATTATCAGGCACGGCTGGTCTAAATTTTATCTGATTTATGCAGTCTTTAATTTCATATGGCGTTAAGCATGTTCTAGCTGCAAAGGCTAAATTGTGGGCGGCAATATTTCTTTTTCTTGGGACAAAAATCAGTTTGGACTCCTCGAACGTTTTTAAAAGGTCCATGACATCATTTTGGTAGGCCCTAAGTCTAGGATGATTTGCGTTATACTCCCCATTGACTTGCCTAATGACTAAATCTGAATCCCCATACGCTTTGATTCTTTTGGCTCCTAACTTTTTCAACAAATGTAAGCCTAAGAGAAGGGATTCATATTCCGCTATGTTGTTAGAACACTGAAAGTTCAATTTGAAGGAAATGCTTTCTGTGTGTTTTCTTTCAGCGTTGCAGATCTAGACATCTACACTAGCATTTTTCTTACTGTAGGATCCATCAAAATACATACTCCGCAGAGGACTATTTTCGGTTTCGTCCGTTTGGTGTTTGTCCTCTTCAACTAAAGTGCTTACGGGTTGTTGTGGAATCTTAGCACTTAGTTTTATTTGTTTCAACTCCTCGGGTTTTTCGCTATGTTGAGGGTTGTTTTCTTTATTGTCAAGGTTTAAGAGGAATGGAAACATGACTTGTAGCTCAAGACCTTTGTTTGGTTTGCTAGCGTTTTCAAATGCAGCAAACTATTTTGACACTCCTGCGTTGTGTTCCTCTTCCTCCCTATCGGCCATTAATCCTGTTAGAGTGACTTGTTCACTAAGTGTTTCATCGTTAAACATAGTAAAAGAATCAAGGCCTGTATTTACAGAATACAGAGGAGATTTTTGTGGTCGGTCTGGACTTGTAACTGTGTATTGCATATGGGACTCCCTGTAAAGTCTTCTAGTCTGATTGAAAACAGGAATAGTCGCATAGGTCATGTCCATTTGCATAGTCCCTTGTAACTTAGCCCCCCAAGATCTTGATAATAACATTCCATACTTGGGGGGGACATCAGCCACAACAATATCCATGACTAGGCATTTGGCTGGAATCTGGGCTAAGTTAACGCATAGGTCTTTAATTAATCCCAAGCATTTTACTCTGCTTGAGTCAAAGGAGTAAAGATCTTTATAAGGTCTGGTGATTTCTAGACCCAGGCTCTCCATCACAGCTTTAGGCATTAAATTATGAGAAGCCTCGAAATCATGCATAGCGTTGTGAATTTTTTTGTCATGAACGTTTAAACTTACAGAAAAGGGAGGAACCGGTCCCTCTTGGTATCTAGCTTCAATCTTAGGACCAAAAATAAGCTCTGGTTGGTCATCATTAAGATTGGCTGTGTCATTATTATCGTCAATATTTAAAGCCTTCAAAATTTGGGTCCTATATACATTCTGGGCAGCTAACTCAGTCAGGGGAACAGAGATTTTGATCTTTGAAATTTCTTGCTCTAGGCTGAAAGGAATTTGGTTCTTTGAAAAACTAGTTTCAGCCTTACTAGCTGCTAGTCTATCGGCAACATCAACTTGCTGATTTGTTCTATTTACATTTGAAAAAATTGTTTTAACATGAGTACTAGCAGAAGTGTTAGTACTACTAAGGTCTGCACTATGCTTTGTAACGTTTTGAGTGCCTTTCTCTCTACCATCATCAGAATTCACAGCTACTGTTTTGTCCTTTTGTTTGACCACTTTAGGCTTGGTTGCAGTGCTGTTTTGTGAAGATTTTTCAGAGGTTTTGTTGTTGGGAGTTTGTTGACTGGTTTTTATTCTAAGGTCATATTCTCTTTGAGATTCTATGATGACATTTTCCATGTCTTGATAATAATTTTCATCATCATCTCTTTTGTCATCATAAGGTATGTATAGACCTTGTTTTCTATCATAATGAATCTCAAAGTCATCATTATCTACACCCAGCATGTCAATATCATCTTCCTTTGTTATTTCATTTGTTTCCTCAACCTCGTTTGCATAGTTTTGATGAAAGGGAGGAGTGATCTGTTGATCATCTTCCCTAGGTCTATTTGGAGGTTGGTTCCTTCTAAAATTCTGATTCTGGTTCTGGTTCCTGTTTTGAGGAGCAGTTTGGTTTTGACTGGCTTGTGCTCTCTCAAGGATGCTCATTTTATTCATCATCTCTTCCATCATTCTCTCCATCTTTGAGTTGGAAGTAGAGGGTGTATATTCCTCTCTAAAGGACACTCTCTTTTCATTTTTCATTCTTGCTCTCTTCTCCGTCAAGTTGACTTCCACAGAAAGAGCACCTTTTTGCATCTCTTCAAGAGTTTCAAGATCTCTCTCTCTTAGCTGATAGGCCATCTCAAGGTCAAACCCTTCAGGAAACTTGTTTAAAGCTGAGCCTTGTGGAGGTTTTATATCTGTGGAAAATGCATTATATACACTATTAAATCTAGTGCAGTAAGCTTGCACACTTTCCCCAGTGTTTCTATGGAGGTTCTTGTAATCAGAAAGGACTTGGAGAGGATTCTTCTTTACTTCCCATTTGTTTAATAATTTCTGATGGAATGCTTGGAGATCATTGATACTATGGGGGGTTAAGCCTTTAAACCATTTTCTTACTTCTCCCCCCAGACTTTGAGCAAATAGTCTAAGCTTGACAGAATCATCATCAATTTCATTTCTGTCAAAGTAGTCATTCATCTTATCCACACGTTGTGATGCAGTTGTAGCATTGCTAGCATCATATAATGGAATTTTGGAGTGATAGTCCTGTGGAAGATTGACTAATGGTACAGGAAGGACTAAGGGAGCATACCATGCTACCATGATATGAGGGGGAGGTGAATTTACAAGAGGTGGATTAACAAAAGGAAAAATGGGCTGAAGTGGAGTGGTTTGGATAATGGATGTTTGGCTAAAAGAGGTGGATGGAATAGAAATAGATGGCTGAGCTGATGTTGGATGAGAGACACCTAGATTGTGAAGGAAATGCAAATCAGGTGGTGTTGTTTCTCTACTACCAAGATATTCACTTGTTTCCAAGGATGAAAGTGAAGACTCAGAGCCTAGCTGAATTATATCATCAAATGACCTAGTTCTAAATGGATTTACTAAGTCATCTTGTGATTGTTGTAGAGCTGAAAGATTTTCTAGAACTGAATTAGCTCTCAAGGGTGATCTGAAAACAGTTGATAATTTAATCCTAGGAGACTTCCTAAGGATACTTTCTAGGTTATCAACCATCTCAGGTGGATCAGGGTCAGGATAGGCTCTAGTATGAATCTTCCTAGGAGCCACCATGTTATGTTTTTAGACCCAACTAAACAAGAAAATTTCAACCAGATATGACAGTATTTTAGAGGTTAACTAATCTGTTTCACAAATTCAAATCCAACAGTCCTCTAACTGAGTTTAAATGGTATTATGATGATAATGGTTCTTCCCAGTGGAGTCTTAAGGTCTGTTAAGGATTGTGGAGCCGCCAAGTGGAAGTTTTTAGCTCCTAAGGAGGTAAAAGGTTTTATGGTCCACCACCATGTTTATTAAATACCAATCTGAAATATTTTTGGGTTTTCTGAGTTATTTTTCCATCGTATTGGTTTTTAAGAGTGTTCTAACTATGTTTCAAAACTTAGCTTCGGTTATGAGACAAAGTCAGTCTACTCTTATGGCTAAGCCAGTTGATATTTCAAGTTTAGATAAAGCCTTATGAGAATCCTAGGGTTTGCCTAGTTTGTCACAGATTCAAACATGTTTTATCATAATCACCATTACTTGGTAGTGCTTGAAAAGGCTGCTTTTTACTCACAAGGTTTTATGAAGTGTTTTAAGGGAACCTAAGATGAAAATTCGACTCAAATCCCCAGCGAAGTCTCCAGAAATGTTAGCACCTTGTAATTAGCAAGATTGGAAAAATTCCAACTGTAGGGAGAACAATATTTCAACCACTTTGGGATTCTAGGATCTAGCCCTCCTGAATCCGGAGAGGGATCTCTCCAATAAGTGTAAAGATGGATTTATCTTTGAAGTCTTGAGCAATGATATTAGGCTAGTTATGAAGGCCGAGGGTTTTGTTTTGTTTTTGGACGGTTAAGCATGATTATGGCTTGAGGGAAAATCCTAAATGGAAAGAGTTTCAAAGGTGAGAAGTTGCAAGCAATCAGAGTAATCTTTGGCCATAAAGATAGATAATTGTAGGTTTTAGTCCATTGGGCTATGGATTCATAAAAGGGTTTAATTGAAACAACAAGAAGCAAGAGTGGTCCATGGGGCAAGTCATCTATGTCTAAGGATCTCTCTAAAGTTTGATTTATGGAATGAAATGAAACAAGAAGGAGGGGAATTAAACAGATGAAGAACAAAGAGCAGCCCAAGATTAGGTAAGTGCTTCTAAACTAGCCTGCTTTGGACATACACTTAAGAAATATATAAAAGTAATCTAAGATCAGGTAAGTACTTCTAAACTAGCCTGCTTTTGATGCACTTTCAATAGAAAACATTTTAAAACAAAGGGAAACTTGAAGGAAACTGTTGGAGAAGAAACTATTGGGCCGGGCTCACCACAAATCCTCTCCTAGCTCTGCTCTACTTGGTAGCTTTCAAGACAAACAAAAAGGTAACAAAGAATGGTCTAAGATCTGGTAAGTACTTCAACACTAGCCAGCTTTCAACACATTCCAAGGGAAACTTTCAGACAGTCTTTTGGGATAAAAATAGGACCAGGGCACACCATATCTTCCTTAGTTCATATCTACTTAACATATACTGAAAATAACATTTAAGAATAACAACTAGCTCAGACAGTAGGACGAGGGAACACCAGCATTCCTAAGCTTAAATTGAATTAAATCATTCCTAAATAACACAAATTGGAAGAAAACATTTAGATAAAGATTTTCAGTCAGAGAAGGGTACTGATATACAGTAGGTCCTAACTCTATGCATGCTGTTCTTTACAAGAGAATGTGGAAAAAATGGAAACAAAAATAAAATAACAATTTACAATAAGAAATAACATCACCGTTGACATAGACCAAGATCCCATAAATCAGCTTGTATTGATGCTCCAAACTAGTTACAGCTTTAAGTATGATGCTTTAGTTTAGCAATCATCTATACTTTCTAGACTAACTTATCTATGACAAGCAGAGCTTCGAGAGCCAGTGAACGCTATTTACAAGTAGGAGTTTCAAACCCAAGTATATTTCAAAGTTCCACAACCAACAATTTGTCATCTTCTACAGAAGTATTTATAGAAGAATGAGGAGGTGAGATTTGATAAAAGATCTCCCATGGCAATTAATACAGACTAATGACTTCTCGACCTTTGAGGGGCTCGATGAAGAAGTGCACAGGTATTCTCACTGTATTAATTGATTTACATTTAAGATTTAAGCTAGGTGGGAGCTGTTGTTTAATTTTAAGGCTCTATGTCATGTAATAGTAACTCTGCTGATATTTTGTGCATTAAATTCCTTTAGTAGAATTGAATATTTGGCTGCGCTGAAGCAAATATCTTCATTTGATCAATAACTTCAGCCTCTATTTCAATGCTTTGCGGCACATGTGGATTTTTGGTAGCTGAGAGGAATCAATTTGCCTCAGATGTGGTGGTGGAGGCCTTCTGTCTGGTAAACACTTATGATTTTCTTTTAACTGTTCTTTAATTTGGAGGATTAGGCTTTTGATAATCAATCTTAGCCGTAATCCCCACAAATCTGTCTTCAATCTTATGCTCTGGTATGTTTTGTCTTCGACACTAATACTCTTTTAAATTATTTAACTATGTGTCTTATTGATGTGCAGGCTGCGCAGGGCTCTTATGTCATCAATGCCTCATGAAACATTGACGAAACGTGGACTTTGAACCCCGCGAATGGTTTCCTTTGATGAATCAAAGGCATGGGAAACGTCTTTCCTGGCCTTTGGCCTTTCTTTATTTATAATGGATAAACCATTAATCCTGCAAAACACACAAAATATTGAGAAATCCCGCGTTGTGGGTTTAACTGCTTCAGAGGGTGTAGGGTGAGAGCGTGGCCATTGGATGGCATCATCCAACGGTGTAGATCTGTTTGTGGAGGCTAAAAGGAGAGTAGAGGGAGAGAATATATCAGATCTATCGATCACGCAAAGATTGACGAACGGGAGCGATCCGGGGTGTATAATAGAGAAATGGCGAAAATACAAAGGAATTAAGGTAAAAAACCTTAGGCAGAAGAAGAAATGAATGAGAAATCAAAGTGGGCTTCAGGATGATCATGGGCCATCGGATGAGATCAGCCCACAAGATCAACGGTGAAGAATAAAGAAGGGATTGACGATCGGAGGGAGGCAAAGTAATGTAATTAGATGCATCCGATGGAAAAATTTGATGCGATCATATGTGGGCCGTCGATCTGTAGATTAGATCGACGGTGGGAGATGCGTCGGGAGATCGCAATCGGCGGTCGGAGGTGGGTTGATGCGATTGCGCGATTGGGGAAGGCCGATGTGATTGCGTGATCGGGCCATTGCAATCGGAAGTTTTTAAATGAGCGCAATAGGAAGAGATTTTGCAGAAGTTTCCGATGCGATGGGTGGAAAATAGGAAAGCGCGTTGACCGTTGGATTGGCCCAATGATCAACGGCGGAAATGGGTTCGGCCAATGAATGGGTGGGGCCATGTTATAATGTATGAAACCAAAAAACTTAATGAAAAAACAAAGGTTTTATGGCTTAAGGGCGGAAAATATATATAAGGCTTGGCGCCCGGTTGTGGGGCTAGTGGATATATGAAATTTAATATACTCGGGGCTTATAAATGAAAAGGGCCTATCGCATCGGAACTCTTTGGCACGGCACCAAGACTTGCGTGCTTTGAACTTTTGCGATGCGATAAGTGACGAAATGGTTATTGCTTGGTTCCAGCACCAAGGCGTGTGGAGGGGAAGTGGTTTTTAAGACTTAACCCAAAGGAGCTTAAGTATGTAATACAAAAAGTGGGTTTTTTATAGATCTTCAATGGTTTTCAAAGGATTTTGAGGGTTTCGATAAGGCAAATAAAGAGTCTTAAACCTTATCAAAGGGGTTTTGATGGAGGGGAAAGGGGGAAAATATGAAAAATGAAGGATTTTTATGAAGAATAAAGGGGATAAAATGAGGTTAGTTTTTAAGTGGAAGGAGGGGAAAATGGTGATCTGCAGCAGTCTTTTCTCTATGGAATTAGCATAATTTCAGAGTGTGAAATGGAAAGAACAATGAAGATTTGGACAGAGGCATGATGCCTTCAAGAGTCTTCAAGAGATAACATCTTTTATCAATAAAACTTGTTTCTTGAAGACTCCAAAAATGTTTTAGCCAACATTTGATATAACAAATTTTATAGGTGGCTAACAGTGGCTCCACATGGGGATGGTGCCTTCTTGAAGGCATCAAGAACTTCAGACTTGCATTCTCTGGGAGGCTGACCTGTGCCTCATCCATTGGGCTGCCCTTCCTTTGCTTGGATGATCTTGCTCTGAAAACATATTAGCAACCATAAAAACAATGGATCTTTCATCAACAAGCTTTCTACCTACCCAATCCTACTGATCTAACATTTTTTCTTCATTAGAGTGCACTTGGATTGGAAAACTCTTTTACAACATTTTATTCTTTTGAAAGCCAAAATCTAATCTAATTCTACTCCTTAATTCTCCATGAACTCAAATTAAACAGTTGAGTTCATATGTTTCTCTAGCTAATCTACCGATTTGTTAGGATTAAACATTCTAACAGATTTTTATTCTCTAAATTCTACAACAGAAATTTAAAAACAGTCAAGTCAAGATTGAACTGTTTGACTTGTTGTGATCTATGGCATAAAAAACAAGCTGCACATAGATATTTATTTTGCAGAAAATTTAAATCAAAATGGAAGGCTTAAGATCTGAAAGTTCAAGCACTTCCTTCTCTTTTCGCAGCTCTGTTTTGACTCTTGCTTGAGTTGTTTCCTTCATTTCTCTGGTTCATATTTTGAGCTAATTAGAACCAGATTTACATCTTTTTTGACTCAAAATTTGAAACGGATTTGAGTCATTCTCTTTGGAAACTTAGGTTCAGATTTTGAGCATGTTTGAACCTTTAATTTCTATCCTAATCTATCTACTGATAAACCAAGATTAAACAGTTTGGAAAATCGAATTCACTATCTGTTACATAGTAATTTGTCATCGTCCTTGCAATCCCCGTCCCGCACATTGGAGGGCTCATTCCGTGACCTGTGAGAAGTGACATAACTTGAAAACACTTTCATGGCATTCCCCTAAACATGTACTCTCATCGCCCTGAAGACAACTTCTTGTGAAAAACGCTAAAAACACCCCTTTTCGCATTGGCGCGGGTAGCCAGTTCATTACCCGCGCCAATGGGGGAAATCCTTCAAATAGGGCACGCCAATTGGCGCTCTGTCCTAGAGTCGCACTCGCGCCAGCCATTTTAAGGAGTGTTTTTTAAAAATGAATGGTGGAAGTTTCGTCCTAACTGATCCAGGAACTGGTATCTAATTTGAGTTGGGAGGTTTGGCTCCGGATCTCCATGTAGAGGAAGTGGTTTGCCACCTCTCATGGAAGCTTCCTTGAGAATAGGGCCAATCCCATGATTATAGGGATCCCAACTCCCCTTCCTCCATCTATAAAAGCTTGCCCATCTCATTTGCAAGCTAGTCTCCAAGTTCCCAAGAGCCTAATGCTGCAAGAGCTTTGATCCATTCCCTTAAGGCCAAATCCAAGCAAGGAGATCATTGTCGAGACATCCGAGGAGAGAGGTTTTTCCCATCCCTGACAGGATTTATCGAGACAGGTTCTGCTGACAACCCTCCGAAGGAGAATTTAGCATCAGAGCTATGGTTGTATTCTTCTTTTGATCAATTAATGATAAGCGACAATTGGTTATGGTTCCACTCTTGTTCTTGATGATGATCATGAGTTATGTCTTCTCTGAATGACATATAGTTGTATATACTGGATTTTACACTTGAATTTTTTTTGTTTCTGGCGTGTGCAGGTGTCCGATCACGGAGATCATGAGGATTGTGATCTTCTAGAGCTAAGGAACGGGAGCGCTACTTTCTCTACGAGCGACAGCGTTGGATTCCAGGTAAGCCTTCATCGCTAGTTGGTTTATCTGAAATTAGGAACCTACAGTATAGCGTGAACGATTGTTGCTAGACCCGATCTGGGCTAGTAGGGATCGCCTCTGTCCACAGAGGGGATTTACCTCCACAACAAATTGGCGACTCCACTGGGGATCGTTGGCTTGTTGTTGTTCTTCTTTGTAAGCTACAGACGGAGCCTGAAGTTAGCCAGATAGCCTTCGAAACACTTTTGCTCTGCATTAGCGAAGTAGATCAACGCTACTTTAGTCAATCTCCGATTTAGTTTATGAACTGAACACTTGGAGTGTTGTCTTGTCTTTTCGGTTGATTCTTGACCTTGCTTGCTTGGTCAGCTCTTTGGGTTTGTTTTTCTGTTTGCTTGGATTTTGTTTGGCCTTATCATCACTGGTCTATGTTTGGACTGCTCTTTTTTATTTTTTTCCCATAGTTAACTCGACTGGCACACTTTTCAGCTTGACAGTCGCGCCCATTAGCGCAGGTTGCTTGTGTATCACTCGCGCCAATTCCATTCTGGCACTAATTTCAGACTCACAGTCGCGCCAATCCTGTGAGGTATTAGGGTTTTCTGTGTTTTGAGCCTTCTGAGACTGATCTATGATTTTGGCCTTGTTTTTCGCTTGTTTGATTTTTCTGGAGCCTTGTTTGACTGGCTGTGACCTTCGTCCTTTGGTTGTTTGCCCGTTTCCATCGATTTCACTTTCTAGCCCTAGGGCATCTAGGTCCTCTTGTGTGTCGAGCCTCCCTTGGGAGTTTTGGGTTTCTATCGGTTCAGTCGACCTTGTGATTGCTTCTTTACATTCCTTTAGCGATTGTTTATCACTTTATTACATTATTTGAGTGTGTGTTCTCTTCTTCATTTGAATTTCGCTTTGCCTCGTTTGGGCCTAGATTACATGGTCCATTTGAGTCTTTGGGATTCTTTTGGTTTTGAGGGACTGTTTTGTCAATTTGAGGTCTGATTGCATGTTTTTCATTGAGTGATTTGCTCATTTTTGCTCTCTTACTATCGCATATCAAATTTCTCTTCATTAGTTTTCATTTTGTTTAGTGCTTATTGCTATTAAACATTGAAAATATTAAAAAAATCTCTTTTGCTTTTGATTAGTTAGTGCAAATTAAAATATTTTCGGTGTTATTAGTGATTAGTGACTTTGAGAGAAAATTTTTGGTTTGCATTAGCTGCATTAGAGGCTTTGTTTGTTGTTTTCTGATCATTTTGTTTGTATGAAAAGCTCCCAACTCTCTCATAATTAGCTTTCATCGAATGAAATGATATACTGTGGCATATAGTGTGCATTTAGGAGATTTTGTGACATCACACTCGCTAGGGCCTGAAAAATGAAACGTAATTGAAGATAAACATTAAAATTTACTCAATTTACACTAAGGCAGCATTGAAACATTAACGCAACATTTAGAGGTCTAGGCTAGAGACGTGTTCCGGCATCTTAAAACCTAGTAGCTGTCGTTCGCCTCTTGGCTTTAGACAACACTAGTACAGACTTGTGCTCCCCGTACCGTCGAGTATATAAAGGGAGACCCCACTAGGTTTCTATCCTTTATCCATAGGAAGTCGAGTCTGCCGCCCTATATCCGTGATACACCGGACACAGCATTCGGGGAGATTTCCTACACTTTTTATAAGTCCTTGGTTGATTTCTCTTTCATTTTTGAAACCAAGGTGTATATTGCAGTTCACGGTTATTTGGTACACCCTTTGCCTAGTATTCCTGAGTAGTCATTTGATCTTTTCTGACTCTTTTAATTTGAAAGGATCACCAAGTGCTTGTCCTTTCATGCTTTCTTCAAAACTGAAAGAGATAGAGTCACCTTTCATCTGTTTCTCAACTCTTAAAACATGAAATGGTTAAGTTTCTAAGTTTCAATGTGGTAAAATAAATCACCTGCGATCACACGCCCTGTTAGATTTTGTTTGTTGGCCGTTTGATTGTGTGTCTTGACTCTTTTTCAGCCCGTGTGTGTTGTGCTTGATCTTTTTTCATTGTTGTCATAGTGGCGAAACCTTCTGTTTCATCTATTGGTAGTCCATATACAGACGATTCATCAGAGGCTTCTCAATCCTCTGCTGAACCCCAGCGGCCCATCGTTTCCGAGTTTCTCGATGGGGGACCGGTTCTGTCTGAGCAGCCCTTTGGAGGACCAGTTGAGTTCAATTGGCCCTTTTCCGACCCTTGGTTTGGATTGGGATTAGGGGAAGATTTCCCTCCTCTTACATCGGGTTCGCCTTTTATAGCTATTTTTGTTCCTCCTAGTCCTCACCGTCTATTACGAGATCTAGTGGCAGGCTCAAACATGAGTGAATCCAGCGAGGAAATCCCCACGTCCGATGAATATTACCAATTATTTCCTCGAAGATTATTTCCAGGAGACAACCCTAAACCATCTGTTATGTCATCACCTGGTCCCTCGTTACCCGCTGGGTATAGATCCTTGGGTCATATTATTGCCGCCGCTGCCTCTATGGGGGTATCAGCTCCTTCTATGAGGCCGATTGTTCCTTCATTGGGGATGTCTCCACGGACACCCATTACATAATTCCCTCAGGTTACTTCTGTACCCTCCATGCCCACTGTTTGTGTGGCTGCACCTGCATCCGCCGTTACTACCCAGTCCGTAAGGACCACATCCCTTCCCAAAGATATCTACATAGCATCTGCTATGCCAGAGAACATCTCTCCGGAGGAGTATCGATTGTCTCTGAAATAGTTGAACCCCGAGGTTGGACAGTCCTCTCAATATCCCAACCGCTCGTACTTTTCGCATTATGCACAAGATGGTACACCCGTGTACGTCTTTCTGTATGAGTACGATGAGCATGGGAACCCTTTATGTTTACCTGCTCCTGAGGCTCAAATTCATGCTCAGGGTTTACCGTATAACTAGGCTGGACAACCCTACAACCCGCAAGGACAACCTTTTCAAGGCCAACCTTCGAGCCAGCCTGGCTATCCTTATGACCCGCAGGGACAACCCATACAAGGCTACCCTCCAAGCCAGCAAGGGCAATTATACGGTCCGCAAGGACAGTATTACAACCCTTCCGGTCAACTCGTCCAGCCTCTCCCTGGAGTCCCAACTGGGCAACCTCAAGGAATCACAGGTCAACCGGGATACCAACTCGAGCCGGTATACGGTCCTGGGGGCAATTCCAACTTTCTCAACCTTTGCAACCGTAGTATCCTCTTGGTCCCAACGTTGCACATCAGCCAAGACCATCTTATGGTCCTGTTGCAGGTCAAACCGGTTATCAGCAACCACCTGGCTCTATTCTGCTACCAGGCCAACCGGCCCATCCGGCACAACCTGGTATCCCGCCACCAGGCCAACCGGCCAATCCGGCACAACCTGGTGTCCCTCCACCAGGCCAACCGGCCCATCCGGCATAACCTGGTGCTGCTCAACAGCCAGGACAGCTTGCACAATCGACACAACCTGTTTATTCGGGTCAACCTATTCAACCAGGGTAGCCCGCTTAGCCAGGTCAGCCTGTTCAGCCAGGCCAACCTGTACATCTTGTCAACCCTGCCCAACAGCCGACTTATTCAATCCCACAGCCAAATCAACCGCTGCACCCTAATTATCAGGCTCAACAGGGTCCCACCTATCAGCAGCCCACTCGACCTCAAGGCGGTTACTATTCTCATGGTCAATATCGACCGAATTATAGCCAGCCCCAAGGTTCTAACTATTACTCTCAACAACCCGGCTACACCTATGCTCAACAGCCAAATCCACATGCTGCCCACATGGGGCCGACTTATAATCAGGGTCCATACTCTGGTTATCAAGCCCTATACACTGGTTACTAGCAACTGAATCAGGCTGGATATACGACCTATACCCCCTACAGTTAGAATCCTACGAGACAGAACCCCTGGGGGCAAGGATATTCTCAACCAGCATGGAGTACATGTAATGGTCCTTATCCAAGGCCATGCATGCTGTCCAATCCGCCATTTCCATTCCTGGCTACCTTGGAATTACCGGATGTTTCAAAATTAACCAATGATCTGATTCTGCATAATCCTTATTGGCTTCCGGTTCTTACCAAGGTGCCCGGTGATTGCCCTAAGTTTGAGGGTAAAGCTGGGGAGGACCCCCAAGCTCATGTGATGACTTACCATATTTGGTGTTCGTCCAACTCTTGGGTGGACGATTCAATTCGTCTACGCCTCTTCCAGCGCACTTTGAATGGCGCTGCCACTAAGTGGTATATTGAATTATCCCGTGGCATCTTTCAAGATTTCAATACGTTAGCCATGGCTTTTCTGACTCATTTTCAGTTACCGGTTCGCTATGAAGCCGGGAC
Source organism: Pinus albicaulis (assembly GCA_034641835.2). Taxonomy (NCBI): domain Eukaryota; kingdom Viridiplantae; phylum Streptophyta; class Pinopsida; order Pinales; family Pinaceae; genus Pinus; species Pinus albicaulis. The sequence continues at coordinate 1,158,441,000 of CM076575.1, read as the reverse complement.
GCACCTCCTGACTTCTTTGAAGCAGGACAAAGCCACCCACATTTCTGATCACATTCATGAGTGGCGACGTCGTCGTAGACTGATCAAGTTTCATATACCTGATCAGATACTAACTCATTGGTTCACCACCTCCTTCGTTAACAAAATCGCTCAAGATATTGCTATGGGAGTGTGTGTGACGGAAGAACAAGCCATAGCGCGTGCCCAATATCTGGATCTAGTATACTCTCAGTCCAGCACGCTTTATGATATTTTTCCTGATGCTCCATTGTCTGGAACCTCTAAAGCTCCACCTACCCCGCCGGTGGATGGTGTTATTAGTTTCATGTCTCAGAATTCAAAGAAATCTTCGAATGGGAAGTAGAAGTCCAACTCATCCTATAATTCTGCTCCTCCCGCTCCTCCCGATTCTGGCAAAACTGTGGAGGTTAATGCCGTTCAGACCAATTCTATGGAGAAAGCCTCCAAAGGGAAAAAGAAGGGCAAAGGTAAATCCAAATTCGACGCCCCAAAGCCAGAGTCCAAACCTTGTACCGAGGACGGTTCCCAACGCAACCGAAGTACCCCTGCCTCATTTGTGAAGGAGATCATTATACAAAAGATTGTCCACGACGATCTGAAGTTAGTCAACTTCTAAAAGGCTCCAAAGGGACTTCGGCAGTTCTTAAAGAACCGTTCCCGTCTCAACAGACCCAGATGGTTGAACAACCTTCACCATCTGCACCATTTGGGTCTCAGGTCTTTATGATGAACGGTGCTGCACCTATCTCTATTGCTACACGTTCAAAGGACTACAACGAATCGCGTCAGGCACCTGAGAAGGCAGTTGTGGATGGTCCACCTCCCCCACCTGTCTCCGGTTTGTTGGAGATTGAGAATCCTACTACCGAACCTGTTGTGAGGCCACCTTCTAAAGGTGTTCTAAGAAGATCTTCTTACAATCCAAATGCCCGTGCTGCTCAGCACTACAGTATCGTTGAGGATCTGGCACGGGCGCCTTCTGCCATGTCTGCATTGGAAGTTCTTCAAAGTTGCCCGTCACAACGGAAAGCTTTGTTGTCTGCAATCGGTGGGATCGATCCCACTGATTCTAATCTTCTCACCTTCGACTTAGAGAACTTTACCCCCCGACTTCCACATCAGATCGCTCTTGTTATTCAAGTCGGGATCAACGGTCTTAACATCCATAGGGACGTTGTGGATGAAGGTGCTTCTACCTGTGTCATGTCGTCCACTTGCTGGAAGGCCATTGGCTCTCCGGCCCTTTCATCATCTCCTAATGCCCTAGAGGCATTTGATGGTCGGGAATCGAAACCCCTGGGTGTTCTCGAGAGTTTAGCGATTACCTTACAGGGGAAGACAGTCAACGTAGAAGTAGAAGTGGTTTACGCCAAGCTTAACTACAATATACTTCTCGGCCGCAGTTGGACTCACGCCATGTTATGCGTGCCGTCCACCCTCTTTTGACTTATTAAGTTCCCTCACGAGGGAAAAATCGTTACTATGGATCAGTTGTCTTTCTTCACCTCCACCTCCGAGAACAACGTTCCGTACGTGGATCAGATCCCAAATCCCCCTGACAGTGTAGGACCCGGTCTCTTCAAGGACCCCGTCCTCATGGGTATTTTTCCCGCACCACCACCACACACCGCTCAAGTTAATATGATCTCTAGGTCTGACGACCCATGGCTCATCCCTACGCCTGAGCAGGTGGCTGAGTTTGGAGAATCGATGCCCTTAACTCCGGTAGAGATTAACTACTGTGAAATCGTCGCCGCATCTGATCCTCCCCCTCCTCAGCATGCTCCTTCGAGCATGGCTTTAGACATCTATTCTCAATCCCCCTGGCTCGGCGAGGCCGACTCGCCTGATCCTCTTAAAGAGATTTTCCCTTTTGATGAAGCCATTGTTGAAACAATGTCTCTTGAGGACCTGCCTTGGAGCGATGGACATCATCGTTCCTCCTTCATGCCTAGCTTGGGGGCAATGTCAGATTGTCTAGAGCGTTTTGCATCTCAGGTTCCCACTCCACCTCTCCAGATGCCCATATTGACCCATGAGGTGCTTTCAGAGGGAAACCTGAGCAAAATCACTCAAACCATTCCAATCGACATCTCCGTTAAACCGGGGATAGTTGATAACATACACGTGGGAGTGACTTGTTCTTTTAATAAGATACGAGTTTATACTGATCTTTTTCGAGAATTCAGAGACGCGTTCGCCTGGTCCTATGAGGAAATGCCCAGGATTGATCCCAGCACAGTAGTGCACGAGATTCCTACCTATTCTGGTGCGAAACCCGTGTGCCAACGCTTACGCCCGGTGCATCCTCGCAAAGCCGCTGCCATTAAAGCAGAAGTTGAAAAACTTTTGAACGCGGGCTTCATTTACCCGATTCCCCTCATAGAATGGGTCTCCAACATTGTCCCTGTAGATAAGTAACAGGGTACTATCAGAGTTTGTTTTGATTACCGAGATATTAATCGGGCCTGTCCAAAGGAAAATTACCCCACTCCTTTCATAGATCAAATCATTGACGAATGTACAGGGAGTGAGATTTATTCCCTGATGGACGACTTTTTCGGGTACAATCAGATAAACATTCTACCTGCTGATCAACACAAGACTGCATTCATCTATCCATGGGGTACTTTCACCTATAAGAAACTCCCGTTCGGCTTGAAGAACGCTGGAGCTACTTTCCAGCGTGCTATGTCTTATGCATTCCATGACATATGCCATATCATTCAGCCTTATCTGGATGATTTTCCAACTCATTCAGCTCGGCGAGAGGACCACCCAGAACACCTCCGCCAGATTTTCCTTCGCTGTCGAGGCTATAATATCCAGCTCAATCCTCATAAGTGCGTCTTTTGTGTGGATTCTGGCTATCTTTTGGGGTTCATAGTCTCCAAGGACGGAATTCGCCTCGATCCCCTAAAGGTCGAGGCCATTTTCAATCTCCCATCACCCTCTTCGTTATATCAATTACAGAGTCTACAAGGAAAAGCTAACTTCCTATGACGCTTTATACCAAACTACACGGAAGTGGCCAAAGGATTCATGCGTCTTTTAAAACAGAACGTTCCCTTTCATTGGGACGACATTGCTCAACAATCCTTTGAGAAGCTGAAGACGTCACTTGTTAATGCTCCATTGCTTCGGCCTCCAAACTATCACCGTGATTTCAATTTATACTTGGCTGCCACGTTTAGCACCATAGCTATGGTTCTGGTGCAGGATGACGACGATGGAAACAAACACGTTGTTTACTATCTATCACGAAATCTTCTCGACAGGGAAATGCGTTACGCTCACGTCGAGAAGCTAGCTTTAGCAGCTGTATAAACTGTGCAACGTTTCTGCCACTACATCCTGTTGCGTACCGTAACCGTGGTTTCAGATTGCAACCCCATGAAATATATTCTTTCTCGACAATTACTAGGGGGGAAATACTCCAAATGGATCGTTATCCTTCAGGAGTTCGACCTAGAGTTCATTACTGCTAAGTCGACCAAATCACTGGTTTTCGCAGATCTTATTTGCTCCCTCCCGACAGACTCCCCCCCATCTCATTCTGAAGAACATATACCAGATGAAACCATCTTCCTTATTAGCACCCGTGACCCATGGTATGGCGATATTACAGTGTATCTTCAGATGACATCCTTTCACTCTGAGTTGACCAAAGATTCCCGACGTCGGATTCGGCATCAGTCTCAACCCTATCGCATTGTAGGAGATACATTATACCGAGTTGGAGTAGATTCGGTGCTCTGTCGGTGTCTGACCTTGGAAGAGGCCGAATGAGTCTTAAATGATTGTCACAGTGGTGCCTGTGGCAGTCACATGTCTGGATATGCCACCGCCCATAAGATTCTGCGTGCGGGTTACTTCTGGCCATCAATCTTCAAAGACTGTATTGTTGCAGTCCGCAAATGTCACGCGTGCCAGGTTTTTCAGCGCAAGATGCGTGCGCCACCCCTCCCTCTACATCCTGTCATTACCGTCGGCCCTTTCACAAAATGGGGTGTATATTTTATGACGTTTAACGCTCATTCGGCCAGGGGGAATGCATATATAATCATCGTTGTCGACTACTTTACTAAGTGGGCCGAAGCAATGCCTACACTAGCCGCCGATGGTAAGACAACTGCCCAATTTATCTTCAACCATATCATTGCACGTTTCGGGGTCCCTCAGGCCATTGTTACCGATCATGGTACTCACTTCCGAGATTACATGATGGCCGAGCTGACATCAAGGTTGGGCTTACGACACGATAGCTCAACGCCATATTACCCCCAGGAAAATGGCCAAGTTGAGGCTGTGAACAAGGTTTTGGTCACAATGCTTCAACGAATAGTTGGAATTCATAAATACAATTGGCACCTCCAATTGTTCTCAGCTCTATGGGCATACTGGACGTCAGCAAAGAGTGCAACCAGATTCACACCATTCTAATTGGTGTATGGTCTGGAAGCAACTCTTTCGGTTGAGTGCGAAATTCCTTCCTTAAATCTAGCTGTGTAAATTTTGCCCGATACTTCTCCTGAAGAAGAGCGTCTCTTGTATTTGGAATGGTTGGATGAAACCCGCCGCTTGGCTGCTTTATTCCTTGAAGCACAGAAAAAGCGGGTCAAAGCACACTTTGATCAATCTGTATCTCCACGTTCCTTTGTCGAAGGGAACCTTGTCCTCCTATACGACCAAGTGCATGACAAGCTCGGGGTAGGAAAGCTCCAACCCATGTGGCATGGGCACTATATAGTAAAACGCGTATTGAAGAATGGGGCTTATGAGCTCATTGATTATGAAGGAGTTCTGCTGGCGCAACCTAGAAATGGGCTGTACCTTAAGAAATACTATGCTTGAAGTTAATTTTGGTGTGGTGTGTTTACATAGGTGTGTATATTCATTTTTGTGCATGTGTGGTGTGGTGTGTGATGTAAGCGTCTTTCTGCTGATCGGGTCTTCCTGATTGTGCAGATGTCCATTACTCTGTTTGTGGGTTTCACAGATGGTGCCTCCCGCAGTACCAGGAATCTGTCTTCGGCAGCCTGGGTAATCTATGATCCTGCTGGTGAGTTGGTTAACCTGCAAGGTGTGTGTCTGGGTCCTGCTACAAATAATATCGCAGAATATAGTGCCGTATTGGAATTATTAACCAAGGCTATGGACCTCGGCATTCGTGAATTACTTGTGTATCTAGACTCACAACTTGTAGTATTACAACTTAACGGGCATTATTCAATAATAAATCCATCCATTTTACGTCTGTATTTGCGTATCCGTCTGCTAGAGAGAAATTTTGACTATATTACATTTCAGCACATACCCGGACATATGAATACATTAACAGATAGAGTAGCTAATTTGGTTTTAGATAGACATTTGCGCAATTTATAAAACATCATCACATGTGAGAAGATCCATCCAGAAATAGGTATGTATACATATATATGTGGCGAAATGTTTACATAGTGTGCATCACATAAAATCAAAATATACATGTCTGTCTTAATACATCCAGAGACGACATGTCTCTCAAAATGTATGCATGAAAGAAGCCCTAGGTGTCTAATCCACATGGTGCTCGTGGTAACATGCTACCGCGCGCACTAAGAGTCTCAGTAGTCGGTGGAGGCGACTGGGCACCCCCACAGTGTGTTGCTAGTATGCTAGCGGAACATCTGCTAGCCGTGCATAGTCCAGGATCCCCTGGGCAATGCCCTCCAGGTTCTGAATCAGTTCACCTCCCTCACCACCCTCAGCCTGAGGGTCATGATCAGCATGGGTTCTCTGCACAATGGGCGACATGCCCGCGGGTCTCTCTGGGACGACATCTGCATACACATAACAATTTTTAATTAGAACGGGCATGTATTACCAAAAAAAATCATAAAACATAAAAATAAAAAAGAGAGGTCATACCCAACTCTTCGTCCCAATTATCCCCCTCCGGGAGTGGAAGGTCTGGGTCTCCAGTGAAATTGGTCTTGGCATAGGGCCAATCCTCGACCACAATCAGCTGCCGCCGTAACCATCCAAAAAACTCAGGCTTCCAGGACATTTGTTTCCCTCCTCCTGATCTGGGCATAAGTGCTGCCCAGCGAGCCATCCTTGGCTCTCTTGGTATCGGCTCAGCAACAATGGCCCCTTGGCCCTGAAATATGGGTAATCATTCCAAGATGAACGATACCAAAATGGAACCGTAGCAAAACTGTTTCAGCTTGGCTTGCTTGCACTTTGTAAATTGCCTCTTGATATTGGTTGTCACCGTCGTAGCCCAATAAAATAGTGTAGGATTCATACACTCAGAGGCTAATAGGAATTGGGCCTTGGTGGCCTCGTGTGGAGCTTGCGATCCCGTAGCTCGTGTGATGGTGTGTAGCACTACTCTCAGTGCTAGATCCTTGATAGTGTGGATATCCACCTTCCCACTTCTTGATCCAGTCCGTGCCCTTGGGCACACCCTCACCATTACCTGCTCCATATTTCCACCAGATGGTATGCTACCTGTCAAGATGGGCACTGGACCTCTGCGTGACAGTCCGGTTATGAAGTATACATCAGAAACCTCCAGTTCCAGCACTTGGTCCTGAATTTTGAACACTCCATTTTCGTCCCAAATACTCACCAAGTACTGTAGGAGCTCAGGTTGAGCTCATAAGCAGGGTGTCAGGAAGAACTTCTTGAGTCCACAGTTCTTAAGTGCATTCATACAGGCCTCATTCTCCATGGCCAGTTCATCCTCTTCCCCATGCTCACTTTCCTTCCATTCGATAACCATTGTGCTTGGTTGCCTGCATCAACATGATCAAAAACCCTTGATTAGGCCTCTGTTACATGGAAAAATCCATTGGATCATTCTCTGTTTGGAAATTTAAAACGGAAAACTGCGTTGCGCCATTGGCACGACCCCTTTGTATGCAAAAGGACATTGGCGCGGGTCCATGCCTGATACCCGCGCCAATGGGCGGAGCCCTAAAATTTTAAAAATCTTCCACAGAAGCTCAATCCGCAATGGAAATCTATATAAAATGGATCAAAATGGAGTTCATGGAAGCGTCTCTTACCTGGGAAAAACGAGGATCTGAATGGTAGCCCGGATCGGTCGCAATCGTCATCGGAAGTTTGCACACAAATGGACCACTGTTGCTCTCCAATGAGGTAAATAGTAAAAGTAATTTTTTTTTTACCATTTGAGACTTATTAATAACTTTTTGAAATCTAAATAGGTTTTAAAATTCATTTTTATTAATATTTTAATATATTTCGTCAAAAATGGATTTTACACTTGCCTTTCTGTGCAGCAACAGGTCTTTACGCGACTTAAACGGTGACACGAGTTGTATTTTATACTTTTTCGGACTCGGTAAATACACGAAAAAGTCATTTTGGATTCATCTTTCAGCTCTTTTCTGACTCTCTAAACAAGAAAATATTTCCGAGGCCCTTGTCGTTTTGATCTCGTTAAAATGGCCACGAAACAACATCTACCCAGTATACGTTTACCCCTTTTTTAGGCAGGGATAGATTATTTACGAAAAAGGAATACCTTAGCCTATTGCGACTAGGAGGTTTTCTCAGACATAGTTTTCTACCTTTTCGGATCTGAGGAACTATTTACAAAAAGGGACTGTTGGAGTTTACTTTTCCACTGTCTTTTCAAACTCTCTAAATATGAAAAGACGTCGATTTCTTCCTTTGTCAGACTCGTTAAACCCTGATGACATTGGATTCAGTCGCAATGACGTTATTCGAGTTGCTCCTTCCTAGGGATCGTTAAATGTACTAGGGTGGGCTTATACAGCAAGCATATGGTATCCTCTTCAAGCTTGTGTAAAAATAAAGAGTTACTCGCCAGAAATGGTGGGGAAAACGGAACCACACTCATTGTCATGTCGACAGTATGTCGCTCTTGAACATGGCACTTGTCTGCATTCGTGTCGGGTTGGGGACATCTCATCTCGTTTTCCACTTGCCTCCGTGGGTTTGGGTGATCCTTTTTGACCTCTCATCTGCTCTTTGCCTCATCGCCATGACCTCTGATCCGTTGATGTCGAATACTGCCAAACTCACTGTCGTGTCGCCATGTGTTCAAGAGAAGTTGACCTCTGCAAGTATCAACCTTCCTCTGATTCTCATCTGATCCTGATTCACAAAGACATTATGTTCCTCTGTCTTGCGTTGATGATGTGGGAAACACTATGGCCCACCTTCGATCAAGGTCACTTCCTGTCGACTTCAGCTCATTATCCGGGAAGCTGATCTAGAGACTCCCTTCTGGTACCTTGGAGCCTGCATGCCTCAATGGCAGGTTCTTCGCATTCGACATGAGGTTTTCATCATTGGCCTCCGATCAAGTGATTCTACGGGTGTTCGATGCCAGTTCATTGATTCACACGTCGTGGATTGTACCTATAGTACCTTGAGGACCATTTTCAATAGTGGTGGTACCTCTCGCGTCTATTAAAAGCTTTCATAATTGGTTGGTAATCAGACGATGTTCTTGCATGTTCAACTCCAGCTCACATATTTGCATGCTTGAATTTGTACTTTGTTCGGGTCGAGATGGAGCGCAAGACCCTGGATTCCTGTCTGTTATAATCCAGGCTGCAATTTTGTGGATTATTATGATTAGTTACATGACTCACTGACTGGATCGCTGCGACCATACCTAAGTCTATTTGTCGATCCTCACTAGATGGCTGCGTCCATACCTTGGATCTAGATTATTGCATACTCTGTTATGGATGGCTACGCCCATACCATAGATATATCATGTATTTGAGATATTAGTTGTACTTCTCTACGCAGGTTTTCCGACGGCGGTGTTTTCAGTTGGACACGTTCTTGTAAAGCATTTCACCCCTCTCTCTCTCTCGGGCCTCATGCTTTAGGGGGCATCTGTTACACAGTAATTTGTCATTGTCCCTGAAATCCCCATCCCACACATTGGAGGGCTCATTCCGTGACCTGTGAGCAGTGACATAACTTGAAAACACTTTCATGGCATTCCCCTAAACATGTACTCTCATCGCCCTGAAGACAACTTCTTGTGAAAAACCCTAAAAACACCCCTTTTTGCATTGGTGCGGGTAGCCAGTTCCTTACCTGCGCCAATGGGGGAAATCCTTCAAATAGGGTGCGCCAATTGGCGCTCTATCCCAGAGTCACACTCGTGCCAACCATTTTAAGGAGTGTTTTTTAAAAATAAATGGCGGAAGTTTCGTCCTAACTGATCCAGGAACTGGTATCTAATTTGAGTTGGGAGGTTTGGCTCCGAATCTCCATGTAGAGGAAGTGGTTTGCTACCTCTCATGGAAGCTTCCTTGAGGATAGGGCCAATCCCATGATTATAGGGATCCCAACTCCCCTTCCTCCATCTATAAAAGCTTGCCCATCTCATTTGCAAGCTAGTCTCCAAGTTCCCAAGAGCCTAATGCTGCAAGAGCTTTGATCCATTCCCTTAAGGCCAAATCCAAGAAAGGAGATCATTGTCGAGACATCTGAGGAGAGAGGTTTGTCCCATCCCTGACATGCTTTATTGAGACACATTCTCCTAACTACCCTCCGAAGGAGAATTCAGAGTCAGAGCTATGGTTGTATTCTTCTTTTGATCAATTAATGATAAGTGACTATTGGTTATGGTTCCACTCTTGTTCTTGATGATGATCATGAGTTATGTCTTCTCTGACTGACATATAGTTGTATATACTGGATTTTACGCTTGCGTTTGTTTTGTTTCTGGCGTGTGCAAGTGTCCGATCACGGAGATCGTGAGGATTGTGATCTGCCAGAGCTAAGGAACGAGAGCACTACTTTCTCTACGAGCGACAATGTTGGATTCTAGGTAAGCCTTCATCGCTAGTTGGTTTATATGCAATTAGGAACCTGCACTATATCATGAATGATTGTTGCTAGACCCAATCTGGGCTAGTAGGTATCGCCTCTGTCCGCAGAGGGGATTTACCTCCACAACACTATCCTATCAGCAGAAAATTTAAAACTAATTAGTCAAGATTAGGCTATTTGACTAACTAGAAGTGTGTTTTCAGGAGTGGCATTTAAGATTGCACACTTTCAGATTTGTTTCTCTTTTTGTTGGTATGGGGCTGTACCTTTCTTGTTTTTACAATCTGCCCTCTTTTCTCTCTTCTATTGTTTTTGTATTTTTTATTTTTATAACTTTGAATGCAATGATGAGTGAAGTATTTACAATGAGAAAAAATATAAAAAGGCTTTCAGAACATAACATGGATCAAGAGAATTAATGCTTAAGCATCCTGCCATTGACAGGACCCCCAAACAATTCTGCTCCATTCAACCCTTGTAAAAAATAGGCATTGTTACCAGCAGCTGAATGAATAAAGTAAGGGCCAAGCCATAAGTTGTCAAATTTTCCATGCTTACTCTTTTCTTCCCTCCTTGAGTCCCACTTTAAAACTTTTTCCCCAATTTTGAAATTGTTGGCCTTTGTTGTTCTATCAAAAAGCTTTTTAATGCTAATCTGCTTTTGTAATGCTTTCTTGTAGACTTCCTCTCTGGTTTTCTAAAGATGAATAGTCTGATTTATCCTTCTGATCATGTCATTTTATATAGACTGAAACTCTTGAATCAACTTCATAACTGGCACACCAAGGCTGGTAGGAAAAATTGCATCAGTGCCATATACAAGCTGGTAGGGTGACATACCAATAGATTTTTTCAAAGTCAATCTGTCAGCCCAAAGTGCATGAACTAGCTTTGTGTGCCAAGACTTCTTGTTGTCCTCCAACAGCTTCTTGATTATGTTCACTAAAATTTTGTTTGAGGATTCTGCAAGTCCATTACCTTGTGGGTAATAGGCCGTGGAATGCCCTAATGTTATCTGATACTTGCGACAGAACTCTACCATATTCTTTGATCCAAATGTTGCTGCATTATCAGTGATGATCTTGGTAGGGCAGCCAAATCTAGAGAGAATATTAGCCTCCATGAATTTTATAATAACAGAATCATTGGCTTGCCTACAAGGGATGGCTTCTATCCATTTAGCGAAGTAGTCTGTGGCAGTGAGAATCCATCTATGCTGAGCAGAAGATGGTGGATGGATCTCTCCTATGAATTCAAGTCCCCACTGTTGAAAAGGAGCTTCAACAGTGATTGGATGCAGAGGTAGGGGTAGTAGTTTTATTTTGCCTTCAAAAAGTTGACATTTATGACATGCAATGATCATCTTGTGTATATCAGGAAAGAGAGTGGGCCAATAGAAACCAGCCCTCAAAATTTTGTTGGCTGTTGTCTTCCAGTACAAATGACCTCCACACTCTCATTCATGGAACTCATGCTTAACCTTCTCTGCATCATACTCAGGCAAACATTTAAGCAATACACCACTTGAATTTTTCCAATAAATACATCTATCTATAATGCAATAGTTTACAGCTTTTAACTTTAGGAATCTTGCCTTTGTTTTTGTCAAACCAAGAGGTGTATTCAAATTAAGAAAAACATAAATAATATCAGCATACCAATAGGAATTCCTGAAATGGTCTTCAACAATGGGAGTTGAGATTTCCTCTTGATCATCCAAAGCATTAATTATATTTATATCAAGAACTTCAAAATTTGATTCAGCCATTAATCTAGCTAGACCTTGGCCATTGATCAGCTTAGTGGGTTTTATCTCTAAATCATATTCAAGGATAACAGAAATCCACTTACCTCTCTTACCATCTGGGTCCTGTGTTAGAATGTTTTTCACAACTGAATTTGGGACAAAGGCAATGATATGTGAGTGAAGGATGTATACTCTAAAGTCTTTCAAAGCTTTAACCAAAGCAAAGGCTTGCTTCTCCATAATGTTATACTTCCGAGGGGCATCCCTCAATTCCTTGCTAAATAATGCAATAGGCTGCTCTTGTCCTTGTGGATTTTTCTGTAAGAGGACAACAGCTATGGTATGTTCTGATGAAAATGAAAAAATATAAAAATCTTTTGAAAAATCAGGACTTATTAGAACCAATGTTTTGGTTAACGCTTGTTTCACCAGCTCAAAGGAATTCTTTGCTTCTAAGGTCCATTTTACCCCTTGCTCCTTCTTCGACATGTTTGTGATATTTCTAAGGAGCTCAACCAATTTGGGGATGAACCTTCTCAAAAATTTAATCTTTCCAATGAAAGATTTCAACTCCTTGATGTTTCGAGGATGAGAGATTTGCAATATGGCCTCAATCCTCTTTGGATATATCTTAATACCCTCTTCTGAAATAATGTGCCCAAGAAGTTTACATTCTTGGAGACCTAATAGTGTCTTATTAGGGTTTAAAGATATCCCAAGCTTTCTACATTTCTCGAAAACTCTTCTTAAATGTGCTAAGTGCTCTTCATCTGTCTTTGAAAATACAGTGACATTATCAATGTATATAATGATGAAGTAGCCCAGTTCTTCCGAGAATGCTATGTCCATGGCTCTCTGAAAAGTTGCTCCACCATTCATTAGACCAAAGGGCATTTTCACATACATGAAAGTGCCCCATGGTGTAGTAAAGGTTGTCTTTAATTGATCAGCAGGGCGAACTGAGATCTGATTGTACCCTGAGTAGCCATCAAGCAAAGAAATTCTTCTAGACCCTACCACCCTTTGCAAAATATGATCCATCTTAGGTAAAGGGTAGTTGTCTTTTAATGAAGCTTTGTTTAAGTCTCTAAAGTCTATACAAAGCCTCGATCTATCCAGCTTTTCTTCCTAAGAGACACCAAACATTAGATGCCTAGCTAAATATCTAATAGGGACAATAATACCAGCTTCATACATTTTCATGATCTCCTTCTGAACCAAAGGCAACTGAACAGGGTTTATTCTGCGCAGTTTCTGTTTGAATTGTTTTTGGTTTTCTTTGAGGGGAATTTTGTGCTGGATTATTTTAGTGTCATAGGATTTCAGATCTTCGTAACTCCATGCAAAAACATCAGAAAATTATTTAAACAGCTCTATGTATTTGAGTTTAATGTGAGTTGGTAAAGTTTTAGACAGTTTAATCATTTTCGGTCTTTTCTCACTGCCTATATTGCACTCTTCCACTTCAGTCTCTACAGGTTCCAGTTTTGGCTTCTTGGCCACATCGTTAAAATAAAACAACTCTTCTAAAGGTGCCAGACTGCTTGGAAAACTTTCATCTTTAGAGTGTATAGTTTCTAACTCCTCTATTTCTAACTCTGCATTCAATTCTGTTTTGTTTTTAAGTTTGCTAGTCAGAATATTAATATTGACAAGCTCAGGAGACAACTCTTCTTCACCAAGAAAATTTTCTTCACTGCAGTCTGTATCATAATCTGAGTCCGAATTGTTTAGTTTGAATTCATTTCTGAATTGCATGAAGTCTTCTATTTGTTTGTCTCCGTCAAACACCTGTCAATAATTTTCATTATCAGGCACGACTGGTCTAAATTTTATCTGAGTTGTGCACTCTTTAGTTTCATATGGCGTTAAGCATGTTCTAGCTGCAAAGGCTAAATAGTGGGTGGCAATATTTCTTTTTCTTGGGACAAAAATCAGTTTGGACTCCTCGAACGTTTTTAAAAGGTCCGTGACATCATTTCGGTAGGCCTTAAGTCTGGGATGATTTGCGTTATACTCCCCATTGACTTGCCTAATGACTAACTCTGAATCCCCATACACTTTGATTCTCTTGGCTCCTAACTTTTTCAACAAATGTAAGCCTAAGAGAAGGGATTCATATTCCGCTATGTTGTTAGAACATTGAAAGTTCAATTTGCAGGAAATGCTTTCTGTGTGGTTGCTTTCAGCGTTGCAGATCCATACACCTGCGCCAGCATTGTTCTTAGTGCAGGATCCGTCAAAATACATACTCCACATAGGACTATTTTCGGTTTCGTCCATTTGGTGTTTGTCCTCTTCAACTAAAGTTCTTACGGGTTGTTGTGGAATCTCAACACTTAGTTGTATTTGTTTCAACTCCTAAGGTTTTTCGCTGTGTTGAGGTTCGTTTTCTTTTTTGTCAAGGTTTAAGAGCAATGGACGCATGACTTGTAGCTCAAGACCTTTGTTTGGTTTTCTAGCATTTTCAAATGCAGCAAACTGTTTTGACAGTCTTGCGTTGTGTTCCTCTTCCTCCCTATCGGCCATTAATCCTGTTAGAGTGACTTTTTCACTAAGTGTTTCATCGTTAAACATAATAAAAGAATCAAGGCCTGTATTTACAAAATACAAAGGAGAGTTTTGTGGTCGGTCTTGACTTGTCACTATGTATTGCATATGGTACTCCCTGTAAAGTCTTCTAGTCTGATTGAAAACAGGGATAGTCGCATAGGTCATGTCCATTTGTATCGTCCCTTGTAACTTAGCCCCCCAAGATCTTGATAATAACATTCCATACTTGGGGGGGACATCAGCCACAACAATATCCATGACTAGGCATTTGGATGGAATCTGGACTAAGTTAACGCAAAGGTATTTAATTAATCCTAAGCATTTTACTCTGCTCGAGTCAAAGGAGTAAAGATATTTATAAGGTCTGGTGATTTCTAGACCCAGGCTCTCCATCACAGCTTTAGGAATTCAATTATGAGAAGCCCCAGAATCATGCATAGCGTTGTGCAAAATTTTGTCATGAACGTTTAAACTTATATAAAAGGGAGGAACTAGTCCCTCTTGATATCTACCTTCAATCTTAGGACCAAAAATAAGCTCTAGTTGGTCATCATTAAGATTGACTGTGTCATTATTATCCTCAATATTTAAAGCCTTCAAAATTTGTGTCCTATATACATTCTGGGCAGCTAACTCAGTCAGGGGAATAGAGATTTTGATCTTTGAAATTTCCTACTCTAGGCTGAAAGGAATTTGGTTCTTTGAAAAACTTGTTTCAGCCTTACTAGCTGCTAGTCTATCAGCAACATCAGCTTGCTGATTTGTTCTATTTACATTTGAAAATTTTGTTTTAACAAGAGTACTAGCTGAAGTGTTAGTACTACTAAGGTATGCACTCTGCTTTGTAAGGTTTTGAGCTCTCTACCATCATCATAATTCACAGCTACTATTTTGTCCTTTTTTTTTACCACTTTAGGCTTGGTTGCAGTGTTGTTTTGTGAAGATTTTTCAGAGGTTTTGTTATTGGGAGTTTGTTGACTAGTTTTGCTTCTAAGGTCATATTATCTTTGAGATTCTATGATGACATTTTCCATTTCTTGATAATAATTTTCATCATCATCTCTTTTTTCATCATAAGGTATGTATAAACCTTGTTTTCTATCATAATGAATCTCAAAGTCATCATCATCTACCCCCATCATGTCAATATTATCTTCCTCTGTTATTTCATCTGTTTGCTCAACCTCATTTACATAGTTTTGATGAAAGGGAGGAGGGATTCGTTGATCATATTCCCTAGGTCTGTTTGGAGGTTGGTTCCTTCTAAAATTCTGATTCTGGTTCTGGTTCCTGTTTTAAGGAGCAGTTTTGTTTTGACTGGCTTGTGCTCTCTCAAGGATGCTCATTTTCTTCATCATATCTTCCATCATTCTCTCCATCTTTGAGTTGGAAGTAAAGGGTGTAGATTCCTCTCTAAAGGACACTCTCTTTTCATTTTTCATTCTTGCTCTCTTCTCCATCAAGTTGACTTCCACAGAAAGAGCACCTTTTTGCATCTCTTCAAGAGTTGCAGGATCTCTCTCTCTCAGCTGATAGGCCATCTCAGGGTCAAACCCTTCAGGAAACTTGTTTAAATATGATCCTTGTGGAGGTTTTAGATCTGTGGAAAATGCGTTATATACACTATTAAATCTAGTGCAGTAAGCTTGCACACTTTCCCCAGTGTTTCTATGGAGGTTCTTGTAATCAAAAAGGACTTGGAGAGGATTCTTCTTTACTTCCCATTTGTTTAAGAATGTTTGATGGAAGGCTTGGAGATCATTGATACTATGGGGGGTTAAGCCTTTAATGTTGGAAATATGATGCAGAGTGTTGTCCTTGATGGCAACCCACTGAATGAAGATGAAGACATGCGACTGTTGACATGTGTTTTCCTTGATGGCAATCCACCTGATGAAGTTATTCTTGTCTTGATGAACTTGGTAAATGATGTAAATCTGATGTGATATGATGCTTGTTGATATTATGATGTTGAATGTTGTCCCTGAAAGGTAACCCACTTGATAAAGATGATGGCAACTTACTTGATGAAGTTGTGCTTGCTAGAATATGTTCTTGGTGAAGAAAATATGATGTATCTACAGTGTGCACAGAAGGAAATTAAGAAAGGAATTCAGAATGTGCTCAAAGTATGATGAAAAGAGTATGTCTCTATGCATACGCGGATCTGTCTAAGGGAAATCGCGTATGCACGCGGAAAGGAACGTTCCAAGTCGCGTATGGGCAAAAGCGCTCAAAAAGTGCAAAACCAGGGGTAACCACCATGGTATTGACCCATTGTATTGGGTAATGATCCGCCCAATTGACCCCGTCTAATGTAGTTTTGGGCTCATGGTATTGGTTTGGCTCATGGTATTGAAAAAGGGGCTCATGGTATTGAAAAAGGGAAAACCTATATAAGGAGAAGAAATTCATTGTGCAAATCATGAGTGTGGGTGCAAGATGTCTGAGCTTGAATGAATACTTCTCTCTGAAGTAGATCTGAATGGAAAGGGTTACACTTGAATGATAAATATGATTGTATGATGCACCAACGATGAAGAAGGGGATCTAGATTTGAAAGGTACTTGTATCTGCTAGATCTGCTTATGGAAGGCTTAGATCTGAATTGAAGCGAACATCTGTCTGAAGTGAAAGGGTAAATATGATCTGAATATCTGATCTGAAGAAGTATGCTGCTTTATAATGAGTGAAGATCTATACGCTACTTCGTCGCAGAGGAAGCGCGTATATACGCGGCTTCGCTGAAAAGAAAGCGCGTATGCGCAATGAAATTTATACTGAAGTATACACTGGTTTATGTGGATGGAAGCACGTATATACGCGACATCAGTGAAGTGAAAGCGCGTATGGGAACTAGGGTTTGCTGAAGTCTGTGGTAAGAAATGTCTGATCTGCTTTGCTGTGTTACTGCTATCTGTATTCTACAGTGCTGAGTTGTCTGTATCAGTTTGGTTGTATGATTGAGCTTAAATGTATGAAAATATGATGAAATGTGGCCTGCAAGTTGTCTTCTATTGAAGTTGTTGGATCCAGTGTGAAAATTGATGAAACGTGGTCCAAGGTGGTGCTGAGGGTTGTAGCCTTCAGTCAAGGGGTTGTAGCTCCCTTCCAGGTGAAGCTGGTAAACGAGATTAGGGGGTCGTAGCTCCCTTCCAGGAGAGGCTGGTAAACGAGTCAGGGGGTCGTAGCTCCCTTCCAGGAGAGGCTGGTAAACGAGTCAGGGGGTCGTAGCTCCCTTCCAGGAGAGGCTGGTAAACGAGCGCAGGTGGGTGCCTGCGTGCTGGTCAAGTCTGCGCCAGCACATATGTTGTAAGATTTTTTCTCTATAATAAAATATTTAAGGCTGAGCAACTGCAGCGGTGGTTTTCTCCCGACTTGGGTTTCGACCTAAAAATCCTGGTGTTCATGTATGATGCTTTGTGTGATGGTTTATTCTATTCTTACTGCACATGTTTACTGTTTATAGAACATCTAATGAATGAATGATGGAATGATATAAGTGAAGAACTAATGGCATAATTAGATCTCTGTGTATATGCGAGTTTTATGAAGGATATCCACGTGTATACGCTACTTGACTTCCGCAAAATAGCATATGGGTTTTAAGGAATGAAAAAGTAAAAAGTTTTGAATATGCAGTAAATACTGATTCACCCCCCCCTCTCAGTATTTTTCCCAACAATTGGTATCAGAGCAGGTACTTCTACAGAAGCTTGATCTCTTGAAGGAGATCTGTCATAATGGGAAAGAAACAAAAGAAGAAGCCTACTCGAAGAAAGGAGATATTTCAGAGAACATGGATACCAGAAATCAAAGAAGATGAATCAGATAGTGATTGGGGTCCTGACTGTCTCATTGGTACAATAAATGGTGATGATAGTAAAAAATATGCTATCGACCTAGAAGAAGCTGTCAAGATTAAAGATGAAGAAGATCCTGACCAAGCTCTACAAGTGCTTATGGCAAAGAAGCAAAAGAAGAAGGAGATGTCTCAGAAAACCGATATAGCAGAAGTTGACAAAGATGAATCTGATAGTGATCCTTGTAATCTTATCTGTTCAAGCAATGATGTAGATAGTGAAAGTAATGTTGTGGATTTAAAAGAAGTTATCAAAGATCAACAAAGAATATTTAATGAGAAGGACGCTGCCTCCAAAGCCTTGCTATTTAGACTGAAAAGGATGTTCGATGATGTATACAATCGAAGTAAAGGATATCAAGCTGGAATCATATCTCTGCAAGCAGAACTTGAAGAATCAAATGAGAAGAATGAAGGACTTAAAGCAGAAAACGTTTCTCAAAAAACAGATCTGGAAAAATCAAAAAGGAAGAATGAAGGTCTTGAAGCTGGAATCATCTCTCTACAAGCAAAACTTGAAGCATCAAGTAAGAAGAATGAGGAAACTCTACAACCATTTGAAAGGGAAGGCCTTGAAGCAGAAATCATCTCTCTCAAGGAAGATCTAGAAGAATCAAACAAGAAGAATGCAAGAATTGAAGCAGAAATCGTCTCCCTCAAAGAAGATCTCGAAGCATCAAACAAGAAGAATGAAGAGCTGCAACAAACATGTGAAGACAACGAAAATTGGTTGAAAGAAGAAATCCTAAATCTGAAAGATCAAGTAGAAGATGGAAGAAGGAAAGAAGAAAGCATGAAGAAGCAATGTCAAGACTTGGAGGTTGAGGTAAACATACTCAAAGGTAAATTAGAAGAAAAGGTTAAAATTTTGAGGTTTCATGATAGTACTAATATTTTGGACAATATTCTGAGTAATCAAAGGTCTCCTGCTATCAAACATGGTCTTGGTTTCCATGAAACTGTTAAAGGAGAATCTAGCTCACAAGGAAGTGCTAAAAATTCAGAGGATATCAATGAAAAACCTGAAGTGTTGAAAGAGACAAAAGATCGACCAACAATCATCAATTCTCAAAGGAATTCATTCAATAACGTTGAATGTTTTAAATGTCATAATTATGGGCATGTTGCAGCAAATTACAGGAGCAGATCATTTCAGCCACAAACAAACAGGTTCTACTCAGAAAGGTACTCTGGTCTCTTCAGGGGATATTGTTTCTCATGTAACATGTATGGACACAAAGCAGCTGATTGTAAAAGGAGGAAGAATAGAAATACTCATTATGATTCTTATGTTTATTGCTCTGACCACATGAGATGTTATGCTTGTAACAAGTATGGACATGTAGAAAAAGAATGCAGGATGAACAGATCTGGGAAAGTGGACAATTTTCAACACACAATTGGAAAGCTCAAGAAAATTTGGAAAAAGAAGGAGGACCGATCAGAAACGTAGGGAATTCTGACCCTACTGCAGTCATCCGCTTCTAAAGCTGACCTTTCTTATTGACTGCAGGAATGATGTGAAATACATTATGAGATCTAGTAATGTATCGTCACAGGGGGAGCAATGCATGATGACTCTCATGGTTGATTTGATTACTATGGTTATTTTTACTTCTGACAGCGCATCTGATGTGGAAAGGACTGGTTCAGGAGGAGCAGCAGGTTGAATACTAATGATTTCATTGTTGGCAATATGACTGATTATTCTTGGCTATTGTGATACTCATGCTTAAATGATGATGTCTTGGTACATGGTTTATTATGATGAGATGTTGATCCCTGTTTACTGAAAAGTATCTTTTGTACTCACATGGATGAGTTGGAAGTCGTTTGATTCAGAAATAAATCATGCAAAGTTTGTTACTATGGTGGAAATATTTTGCCTACATATGTTGCTTCATGTTACTTCTTGAAGATCATGGTGATATTGGACCACATGGATGATTGCTTGACACATATTTGAAGATGTTGTTCTGGTATGATAATCTCTCTTGGAAAGAATGTATTGATGCTGCACGGAATATGAAGACTTGATTATGCTACCACCATTGGATGACGCTTGAAGACACAACTACACTGTTCTATCTGTTTGTAACCCAGGGAAGCAGTCAAATATTTCAGAAAGAAGCTGAACACTGTCTTTTCCTCACAGAGGATCAGATCTGATCAAAATATAAAAGATGGTAGTGGATACACGGGTTTAAGTGGATACACGGGTTTTCTGAAACACGATCAACGCGTATATACGCTAGTTCCTTCACAGAAAACCGCGTATGTCTGATTGCTGACAATTTTTGGTTGAAGTTAGCTCTCTTCAGCACAGCTGCAGTGCTGTTTGGTATCTATGATACTATTTGGTATCTCTGGTGGTGTTCCAGTTCTCATAATTCTATTTCTCATGTTTGATAAAAATGCCTTGATGATTTGTTGGTGAAAGTGTTCGGGATGCACAAACGAAGGGGGAGCCTTAGTCATATGAAACGGATGTTCGGATGCACATTTTTAGGGGGAGCATTAGCATTGCTGAATATAATGCATTGTTGGCATTATGGTGGTTTTGAAATATGTTCTCTTTCTTGAGGACTTTCTGGTGTTGGTCTTAAATGGTCATTTTTGTAATTTGTTGAAAAGGTCTTGTTGAGACCCATGATGTAAAATTGTAATATTCAATCATGTAAGGACTTGTCAATTTTGTAAACCCACTTGGTTGGGTAGCTGAGTCAAATGTGTAAACCCACTTGGTTGGGTAAGCTGAGTTGAAATGTGTAAACCCACTTGGTTGGGTACTTGAGTCTTATATGTAAATCCACTTGGTTGGATATTTGATGTAAGTATGAGTCTTTGGTGATAGGAAGTTCATAGAGTCATGTAATCCATTGGAAAGTATGTTTGAAGATTCAGCATGAACTCAGGGGGAGCTTGGCCACTTCAGTATACATCAGATCTGCAGAACGCTTCTTCCACATGAGGAGAAGAAAAGGGGGTGAGTGTGTTGGTTTTGATCCGCCCGTTGCCCTTGATGTCAAAGGGGAGAGTGTGTTGGTTTTGATCACATTTGGTTTTTGATCCGCCCTTTGACCTTGATGTCAAAGGGGGAGAGTGACATGGTGTTTGAATGAAGAGAAGATAATGATGTCAAATATTTGGGAGAGTGACATGGTATCTATCTGCTGTGGTAACCAAACACCATCATGGTTGCCATCAAGTCCAAAGGGGGGGATTGTTGGAAATATGATGCAGAGTGTTGTCCTTGATGGCAACCCACGAATGAAGATGAAGACATCACATTGTTGACATGTGTTGTCCTTGATGGCAATCCACACGATGAAGTTATTCTTGTCTTGATGAACTTGGTAAATGATGTAAATCGATGTGATATGATGCTTGTTGATATTATGATGTTGAGTGTTGTCACACGAAGAACAACCCACTTGATAAAGATGATGGCAACTTACTTGATGAAGTTGTGCTTGCTAGAATATGTTCTTGGTGAAGAAAATATGATGCTTAATCTACGATTGTGCAGAGAAATGAAGAAAGGAATTTAGAATGTGCTCAAAGTACGATGAAAAGAGTATGTCTCTATGCATACGTGGATCTGTCTAAGGGAAGTCGCGTATGCACGTGGAAAAGAACGTTCCAAGTCGCGTATGGGAAAAAGCGCTCAAAAAGTGCAAAACCAGAGGTAACCACCATGGTATTGACCCATTTTATTGGGTAATGATCCGCCTAATTGACCCTGCCCAGGAATACCATCGGAAGTAATGTTGATTTGGCTCATGGTATTGAAAAAGGGGCTCATGGTATTGAAAAAGGATAAACCTATATAAAGAGATGAAATTCATTATGCAAATCATGGGCGTGGGTGCAAGATGTCTGAGCTTGAATGAATACTTCTCTCTGAAGTAGATCTGAATGGAAAGGGTTACACTTGAATGATAAATTTGATTGTATGATACAACGATGAAGAAGGGGATCTGAATGCTGAAAGGTACTTGTATCTGCTAGAATCTGCTTATGGAAAGAGCATATGCGAATTAGAGCGAACATACATGCAAGTGAAAGGGTAAATACGTCCAGATATTGATACGAAAGTATCTTTTGCAGATGCTTTATAATGAGTGAAGATCTATCTCGCTGCCGTAAACGAGAGGAGACGCGTATATCTGTGACTTAATGAAAAGAAAGCTCGTATGCGCAATGAAATTTATCTTGCAAGTATACGGTTTATGTGGATGGAGACGCGTATATCTGCGACATCGGTGAAGTGAAAGCGAAGTATGCAAACTAGGGTTTGCTGAAGTCTATGGTAAGAAATGTCTGATCTGTTCTGTTGTGTTACTGCTATCTGTATTCTACAGTTCTAAGTTGTCTGTATCAGTTTGGTTGTATGATTGAGCTTAAATGTATGAAGAGGGTCCAGTATGAAAATGTGATGAAACGTGGCTTGCAAGTGTTGTTCTATTGAAGTTGTTGGATCCAGTGTGAAAATTAATGAAACGTGGTCCAAGGTGGTTCTGAGGGTTGTAGCCTTCAGTCAGGGGGTCGTAGCTCCCTTCCAGGTGAGGCTGGTAAACGAGATCGGGGGGTCGTAGCTCCCTTCCAGGAGAGGCTAGTAAACGAGTCAGGGGGTTGTAGCTCCCTTCCAGGAGAGGCTGGTAAACGAGCGCAGGTGGGTGCCTGCGTGCTGGTCAAGTCTGCGCCAGCACATATGTTGTAAGATGTTTTCTATATAATAAAATATTGAAGGCTGAGCAACTGCAGCGGTGGTTTTCTCCCGACTTGGGTTTCCACCTAAAAATCCTGGTGTTCATGTGTGATGCTTTGTGTGATGGTTTATTCTGTTCTTACTGCACATGTTTACTTTTTATAGAACATCTAATGAATGAATGATGGAATGATATAAGTGAAGAACTAATGGCATAATTAGATCTCTGTGTATACGCGAGTTTTATGAAGGATATCCGCGTGTATACGCTACTTGACTTCCGCAAAATAGCGTATGGGTTTTAAGGAATGAAAAAGTAAAAAGTTTTGAATATGCAGTAAATACTGATTCACCCCCCCCTCTCAGTATTTTTCCCAACATTTAAACCATTTTCTTACCTCTCCCCCCAGACTTTGAGCAAATAGCCTAAGCTTGACAGAATCATCATCAATTTCATTTCTGTCAAAGTAGTCATTCATCTTATCCACATGTTGTGATGCAGTTGTAGCATTGCTAGCATCATATAATGGAATTTTGGAGTGATAGTCCTGTGGAATATTTACTAATGGTACAGGAAGGACTAAGGGAGCATACCATGCTACCATGATATGAGGTGGAGGTGGATTTACAAGAGGTGGATTAACAAAAGGAAAAATGGGCTAAAGTGGAGTGGTTTGGACAGTGGATGTTTGGTGAATAGATGTGGATGGAATAGCAGTAGATAGTTGAGCTGATGTTGGATGAGAGACACCTAGATTGTGAAGGAAATGTAAATTAGGTGGTGTTGTTTCTCTACTACCAAGATATTCACTTGTTTCTGGGGATGAAAGTGAAGACTCAGAGCCTAGCTGAATTATATCATCAAATGACCTAGTTCTAAATGGATTTACTAAGTCAGCTTGTGATTGTTGTAGAGCTGAAAGATTTTCTGGAACTGAATTAGCTCTCAAGGGTGATCTGAAAACAGTGGATAATTTAATCCTAGGAGACTTCCTAAGGATACTTTCTGGGTTATCAACTATCTGAGGTGGATCAGGGTCAGGATAGACTCTAGTATGAATCTTCCTAGGAGCCACTATGTTATGTTTTCAGACCCAACTAAACAAGAAAAGTTCAACCAGATATGACAGTCTTTTATAGGTTAACTAATCTGTTTCACAAATTCAAATCCAACAGTCCTCTAACTGAGTTTAAATGGTATTATTATGATAATGTTTCTTCCCAGTGGAGTCTTAAGTTCTGTTAAGGATTGTGGATTCGCAAAGTGGAATTTTTTAGCACGTAAGGAGGTAAAAGGTTTTATGGTCCACCACCATGTTTATTAAATACCAATCTGAAATATTTTTGGGTTTTCTGAGTTATTTTTCCATCCTATTGGTTCTTAAGAGTGTTCTAACTATGTTTCAAAACTTAGCATCGGTTATGAGACAAAGTCAGTCTACTCTTATGGCTAAGCGAGCTGATATTTCAAGGTCAGATAAAGCCTTATGAGAATCCTAGGGTTTGCCTAGTTTGTCACAGATTCAAACAAGTTTTATCATAATCACCATTACTTGGTAGTGCTTGAAAAGGCTGCTTTTTACTCACAAGGTTTTATGAAGTGTATTAAGGGAACCTAAGATGAAAATTCAACTCAAGTCCCCAGCGGAGTCACCAGAAATGTTAGCACCCTGTAATTAGCAAGATTGGCAAAAGTCCAACTGCAGGGAGAGCATTATTTCAACCACTTTGGGATTCTAGGATCTAGCCCTCCTGAATACGGAGAGGGATCTCTCCAATAAGTGTAAAGATGGATTTATCTTTGAAGTCTTGAGCAATGATATTAGGCTAGTTATGAAGGCCAAGGGTTTTGTTTTGTTTTTGGATGGTTTAGCATGATTATGGCTTGAGGGAAAATCCTAAATGGAAAGAGTTTCAAAGGTGAGAAGTTGCAAGCAATCAGAGTAAGCTTTGGCCAGAAAGATAGATAATTGCAGGTTTTAGTCCATTGGGCTATGGAGTCATAAAAGGGTTTAATTGAAACAAAAAGAGGCAAGAGTGGTCCATGGGGCAAGTCATCGATGTCTAAGGATCTCTCTAAAGTTTGATTTATGGAATGAAATCAAGGAAAATTTTAAGAACCCCCCTAAATTTATATATATAATAAATAGGCGAATCCCCATGATACATAGGAAAAATGGAAGGCGATTTTATTAATAATATAATATGTATATATAATTTTTTGGCGAATCTCTCAAGAGATTATATTATCTTGTAAAAACATGGCGAATCATTATTACAAATGGCGAATCACTACTACAAAATGGTGAATCGTTGTCTAGTGGAGTTCGGGTTGTTGGTTCCAATGAAGATATGGTAGTTGAACTAGGAGTAGAAGGAAGAGAACCACCGATACCAAGCATGGCACATGGTGACTCATGAGGGAAGTAATTCTCGTGTAGTTTGGAAAACACATTCTTCTAGTTCTGCTAAGCGTAGTGTTGTTGCTCATGCTACTACTAGCACTGATATTGAGGTTGGAGAGTAGTTTCAACAAATTGGGATCTTTGCAGATCATTTTGTTTCAACAATCCTCCAACACCTTGAACCCCAACATTAGCCAACACTGACGCTTGATTTGATTTGATATCGACGCTTCTGCTTAGATAATAGGTTTGATCATAGTGGCTAAAGGGGGAGAAAGTAAATACTTGTCATTTACAAAAAAGTTGTGCAGATTGTTGCTTTAAATCACTAGATAAAAATCGGTTGAGATCTTATTTACTGCCACATTATTTTGAATTCTAGATCGTGTTGATTTTTGTTGTGTATCATGGCCACCTCCACCTGAAGACATTGTGAATTACTTTATTTTGAATTTCAGATTTCTTTGATCTAAAGTTGAACAGAACAGGCATACTGCTTGAGACCACTAAAGATTCCATGCAAGAAAGGCTATGCATACCTGAATGCTTCGATGAACTTAAGTTGGCTAGTGATCACGAGGAATTAATTTCCGAGTAAATAATGGTGGGGCATACCTCTTGGAGTCTCCTCCACATAGATTTTTTGGCTGAGTGACTGAGCTTTAATGGCGGTGCACTCTTTGAGAAACATTTCAAATCTGAAATTTCGTGTGTCTTATATGGTTTGACCTACTATGGACAACATATTAATATTCACACAAGTAGCCTAAGAAAAATAGGATATTACACCATATTGTATTGTTCATCTGGAGTAGTGGTCAACTCTCAGATCTTGCCCCATGAACGTTTCCCTGATAAAATGTGAGGGTTTAATAATGGAACCAATAGATACCAAGATAGATTATCGCCAATACTGAGACTGAAAGGGACTTGAATAAAATGGGAATGTATTTTTATTAAATAGTTCCAAATCTAAATATTGCTTGGAATTGAGAATCAATAGTAAATTTAACTATTTTCGCACTATAGAAACAATGAAGCCAGGAAAGAGAGTTGGATAGCTAGAATCAAATCCAAAGCCAAAGGGCAGAGTTGAGGTCCATGTTCAAAGATGCTGATAGAAGACACATTGATCCAAAGTTTGGTTTCCTGAATATTTGGTTTCCAAACGTGCTCGGTTTGCCACACCTAATACGGTATTGGGATTACTATACCAATAGATTAGATCCTCTCCAAGGGATTACTATACCATATTTGTACGTTCTAGAATAGAGTCTATTTGGTATGCAGATCTCTCACCCTCACCTTTAAGATATTCAATGGTAGATCCTGAGATTTTGTATGTGATACCAGGTCCCACAATCAGAGATGCATTGATTTTCACCATATTCAACCCTCTGTTCATGGCCAGTGCCCATGCAGCCCTCTCTGGCAGTGTCTTGGCTAATGCGTACCATAACTGTGAACAGGAAATATTGCATAAATAAGACAGGAATACCACAGATACCCTAACATTGGCTATCTATTTATGCACTTGTTTCCCTTCTTCTATCAACTATGTTGCAGATTTTGAAGTATACTATAGCCATAAAACAACACCTTATGAACGGATTGATGAGTAGCAATTTAGCCCTTGAAGACTTATTTTTTACAACAAATTTCTAGCGAACACATAAGGATCAAATGCATACATTAAGCCATTTTCGTCTCAAGTACACACCTTAAATATGAATGTATCAAATTGTTTCTTCATCTACTAATTGGTAGAAAATGGTAAACAAAAATCTTCTACCGTATGACCTGCTTCAAATTAGTTGTTTGTGACATACAAGTTCTCTCATTTATCCAAATGCCTTATGGCTCCATTAGCCCATAACTGATAGGAAAAAATTTCCTTCCTTCTCATTCATTCCTTGCTTTTGTCCATTTTTGTTTCTTTATCCTATTTCATACACTACAACCACCATTCATCTTATTAAATCACCTTGTGCCCCCATTCTATAGCCTACAAATCATACCTTTTAGGGATGCCCCCTTGAGTTGAAGAAGATCCAACCAAAAGAGAAATGAAAGAAGCTACTCAAAGTGATTGAGTATTCTTGCATTGTAAAAAACTAACACCATCGTGATTGAGACTTTATACTTTTTTTAAGTTGCTGCTAAGTTTTGTTGTAACAACAGGGAATCACGGTGTAGATGAAAGATCAGATGTAGCCAATTTTACAATTCAAAATGTAAATAATTACGAAAACAAGATATAATCAAGAAATTTAAAAATCATTACCAATAACAAGGCATATATAAGTAGCAATAAATGTGTTCAATGCAAGTTTACATACCAATTCAGCTCTAGGAAATAAATACATCCCAAAATATTAAAAATATAAGGTGATAATCACTAGTGTAAGTAGGGTAGCAGCAAATTGCATATACAAATTCAAAGCTCCCTCAAAACAACTAAGGAATCACACTAAAGAAGGAAATGTGTGATAATGTAAACTTACCAGAACTTTCCAAAAACTGGAACACAAATTTATTAACCAATGACTTTTTCATCAATGACTCTGATATGATGCTGAGTAAGAACCTTGGTATCTCATAACATTAGGCAGTTGCAGATCCACTCCATCCACTAGCTTCCACAATATCATTTAGAAAATAGAATGTATTTCTGAATCAAGGTATAAAAAGCTGAATGTCTAGAGTCGTGGAAAAATAAACTTAATTTTATTCAAAATTTGGAAAATTTGACTAACAATAGTGGAATGAATAAATGGTGAAATTGCAACGCCTTGTATGAGGTCATTGACTTAATTTTTCTGCATGATCAAATTCATCTAGAAGTTATTCAATTTATGCATGAAGAAGCTCACTTAGCATGTTATCAACTGTTAAGTGATTCAAAACCACCAATAACCAGGAAAAAAATAAAAAGGTTCACCCTAAAAGTAATTTATTCAGTGTCAAGATTCAGTATGCAAGCGCACATAAGCAACAGATGGATGTGTGTCGCAACAAAGAAAATAAGAATGTAATTATTGTGGATTAAGAGGATAGCTTACTAGTCATGCTAAAAGAATTATTAGACCCCAACTAAGAAATAGTTTTAAGCCATAACCAACAACACAGATGCTCAATAAAAATCATTAATAGTTGAATTTCATGGCTCCATGGTCTGTTCATCACATTCTAAATACCATCTATAGATTTTAGAGGGTATCAAACTCTCAATACTTCAAGCAAGACTATCATAGGGGCATTTTTCGAAGGAACCTCATATGAATACTCAAAATGGGTTAACTGAAATGTAGGTTAGTGACTACAAGAAGGCCATACTAGGAAACATGGTAATGAAGATACATAAGTGTTTTAAGCATACTTATAGAGATTAAACTTGTAGCTCTTGTATTAACTCGTAACATTTTTAAAGTTGAGAAACTTGACCACAACTTGCAGAAGATGATGTTATTTAACATAGGACAACTAGCAATTCTAATAAAAGTGTTTTCTTGATCACTAAATCTAAAGCATTGCCGATACTACATAAAGGTTACTTAATAATAGAGAAAGTGTACTTACCTCAAAGAACAGATACTGCAAGTGGATTGAATTTCTCAGTCCAAACAAAACCATGCAAAAAAACAGAAAACAAGATATGTACAACGAAAAGCACTTTATGAAAGAGACATATTTCCATAATTTGGCCACATATACAAGGAACGCATGAAAGAAATATAACATGAGAAAGAAAGGCATCAACAAGAGGGAAAAAAAATACTTAGATCGTCTCAATGTGTACTTCTAGGAAGATTATATGGACTGAAAATACGTATGCCTATTTTAGACTCAACTGACTCAACTGCATTTTCTGTAGTTGTCTCTATATTTCTAGGTGATTCATCCTGCTGAATTCCAGCCTCACCACACAAATCCTCATCTTTTTGATTTGGATCTAAGCACCCGACATTTACAGTATCCAAATCTACATTATCATGTCTCTCATGAAATTCAGAGACTTGACTAATAGTTGCTGAATTGGGCATCATAGAAATAGAATGTGATTCTCCTTAACATTCCCTCACTAAATTCAAGGATAGGGAACTGGAAATTTCCAGAAATGCTGCAGTTTTATTTGTAACAACAATATCTGTACAACTGTCTATTGGTACAGGAAAGTCCCTGGAAGATTTTTCAGTCACTCTGAAATCAATGTTTCCTGTGTGTCTATTTGAAATTTTCTTGTGCTCTTCCGTATTCAATATTGAAATATTTCTTTTTATAAGGGAAGGGACATTGTTAACTTGCAATGGACCTACAATGTTAGCCTACTCTTCTGACAAAACTACTGCATCAACATGATTGACAGGTGCTTTTTAGACATGCATTGAATTAATGCCATAAGTAAGATCTTCTGGAGAAACTATGGTATTCAGATTTGATTCTTCTGAGAAGCCTCCCGGATCATGATCATCCACCAGTTCTGGGTCAGTGACATCATCTTCAGGTTCTGCTGAAAACACCGTAGTATTAACATCATCCAAAAGATGTTCTGAACAACCTTTGGAATTGGTATTGCATCCCAGTACCAAATAATCTGCATCCTTTACATTCACCATTGGTTCTTTCACATCAAAAATTGGGTTGTTTTGACTTGAACTGATAGAGTTATTCATTTTTTCATCATCTTGAAGAACCATATAAGGGTTTTGAAGAAAAATTCCTTTGAAGAACCATATAAGGAAATCTCATCAAGAAGGAAGGATGGCTTTCTTTTTCAAGATTGGTCACATTCGAGAAACATTTCTCCTAAAAATGCTACGCACTGCCAGGCATTAATTGTGGGCTTAAGATGATTTTCTGTCCCAGCAAGGTAAAAATGCTTCTGTTGAATAGCTAAGCATAGGTGATGAATTTAGTGGGAACCAAAATCTCAAATGCACAACGGTGATATATTTCCCTGTTCTACATTGGAGTACTTCTAATAACAAAATTCTTGGATATTGAACTTGAAAGCTAAATTTGTCATGCATTCCTTCATGTCAGCGTATTTATCATCTAGGAGGGATATATGCAAATTTTGGAAGGCAATATGGTAATACAAATATATAGGATATCCTGTAAATTAACAATGGGTGTAGAAATCCAAACTGAATTCTGGTTATCCATGATCTATTATACACTAGTATGATTATGATCCATGCTTACAATGACTGCTCACCTCAAAACCTAATTGACAAAAATACATTTATCATCCCCATTAAAGAACCTCATTTCTTACTTCTCTTACCCATTTATCTCACACCTCCATTCATCTATATGAATGGGATCCAGCCACGTTGAGCCAGCATTACTGGTTAAACAAGCAAGGAAGTAGTTACTGGACAAAGCTTTACCCCTTATTATCAATTTGCAGTTCTATGACAATTTTCCCTAGACAAAGCTTTACCCCTTATTATCAATTTTCAGTTCTATGACAATTTTCCCTGTATCAAAAAGAATAACCTAACTCTTTCTTGCGTACATAAAAGGATATCAATTGATTGTTAGGCATTGATTCATATCCAAATCAATCAATGTTCAAGCAATCCAATACAATATGATAAAAATTATTTTTGTATTCATGGTGTGCATGTAACTGTTTGTAGTCATGGTGTGCAGGTAAATTTACATTTCTAATCCATAAACTTTGTGCATTAAAGAGTCAACTTTACCATTAAATGACATTCAAGTTTAAAAAGAATAAATAGTAAATCAGAAATATTATGATCAGATCAGCATACAACACAACAAGTTCTGCACAAATCATGCCCACTGTTACCATTTTCAGTGTTGTGCCAATACTCAACTGGGGGATTTCAAAATCAAAACCTGTAAAACAACAATAGTGTATCAAAGACATCAGAATAAATGGATTAAAATAAATGAGCATAAATCTGAGTAAAGATGTGAATTGATATTATTGCTAAATCTTAGAAAAAAACATAGGTAGACAAGAAAAAAAGAGACCAGGAAAACAAAATAGGATCAAACTCTTTCTTCTAAAATATTATAGTTTATAACATTAAAGCCTCATAAGAACAAACCACATTATCACAACGTCTATATCAAGAAGGTCACAATATCACAAGATGAGATGTTACAATTTTTAGCTTGAGTTGTGCATTTTTACATAGGGGGTATGGACTCGCATAACAAGGGCACACACCCCAAGAGGGTTAACTGAGCCTACATGTTAAGTTTGACTAGCTTGTCCTTAACCGTGATTGGGTGCATTGTTAAGGCACTCCTTGATGTGAATTTTGATTTTTGCCTCCAAAAGTAAAAGTTGGATTCATATTCTAAATTGTATATAAGGAACACTCTTCATCCCATTCTCACACATCAACTTCTCATATCTGATATAGTGTTGCAGATCTATGACAAAGACTTGAAGGTTTCCAACGTAGGATGTAGGAAAAGAATGTGGAGGTCTAGACAACATATATCTAAGCTACCGTTGAGGAGTTTCAGGTCACAAGATCACAAGATGAGATGTTACAATTTTTAGCTTGAGTTGTACATTTTAGATCAAGAAGCTCACAAGATCACAAGATCACAAGATGAGATGTTAAAATTTTTAGCTTGAGTTCTACATTTTTACACAACTCAAGTGAGGCATCCTCATAGAGGTTATTGTTAAAATTGAAAACTAGGGCCAAATTCCACCTTGGGTCTCCTCAGTTGATGGAGATAATAATTCCATTGAATCCCTCTTTTCTAGAGGACCAAAATCGATATATAGATTGTCCAATTTGGATAAGGAAACTATTTATTTATTCAAAAGAAATATTATTAGTCATGATTTGGTTTTCATGGGAAAAGTTGAAATTTGAATTTTGAATTTTCCTCCAAAAGTTAAGGTTGGTTTCACCAAATCATCATATCTAAATTTTTATATAAAGGATCTCTCCTCATCTCATTTACACGCACCAAATATCTTAGATAAGGTCTAAGGCAGCGAAGGCCTTGATGAAGGTTAATGGACCATTTTTTTTTGGGCTAAGGTCTGTGAATCTCCATGTTAGTCTGTCGCAGATCTGGATGGATTATTACTTGCCTAGTTCTGTAGTAGAAACATAATCAAGAATCGTTCTTATGAAGTTTTTTTTAACTTTACAAGGGATGACCTCTTCTGATAAATGTGTCCTTGAGATATTTACATTAAGGATCTATCAATACTTGCATTAAAATCAACATTCTGAAGCTGACCTCCATCAATTTTCAAGTCTCTAAAGTTCATTCATGGCAAGACAAGGATCAGGATCTTGGATCACAAAGTTCTGTTATTGAAGAAGACATGTAAACTCAAGCAAGACAGATTATGTCTAGTGCCTATATATATTAGCGTCTACATCTCTCAGCAGGCTTCATTATGCTGACCTACATTGGCATCATTAGTTAGCATCAAATAAGTAGTAATGTATATTTGGCATCCTTGCTATCTTGGGGCAGTTATGGAATTCTGGTTAGTTTTTGCTCAAGTTAGGATCAATATAAATAATGACCATGAAATCGAAGCATGAAACAATTACTGTGACATCAAGGTACCTGTGTATTGGGTTTTGATCTAGAAACTTGTGAAGTACACCATAATATCATTGAAGATCATCAATATGATGTGTACAATATTGACCTTTGTCAATCATCATTCTACTCTAAATTTTCTATTAGAAATTATTGAAAATATATAAAAAAGATTGTGGCTTAATCTAAATATTTTATCTTAAAGAACAATGGCACCATGATTACCTCCTCTTAAAGTCAAGACTGTGTTCATACTTGATAAAGGATAATGATTTATCTAGTGATGACAATGCACCTGCATATGGTAAAGTGAAACAATGAAGTGGTCCAATAAATTCTACCTATTGTTTCAATCTCACTATGATCTACCTACTCTTGTAACTCAGAGCATGGTTGATATAACTATTCAAATTGCAAGAGGGAATGGATTGCGGAAATTCAAGGTCAAACCATTATGAAAACATGAACCTATCAGCTAAGGACATGTTAATCAAGGTTTTCATTGATGTCAATATGGAATTGACTAAGATGTCAATATTCTTGAGATGCCTAGTTCCAGATGATGATGCCATAACCCTTGGTTGACTAGGTTACCATCAATAATGATGTCAATCCATGAAGATGTCAAGATAACTCTTGATCCTATTGATGTAATACAGTAAATGAATGACCACGATTGTTAATGGCACTCGATAAAGGTTGGAAGACTAGAAAGATATTATTTGAAGCTCTCCTAATGATGTTTCACTTGATGAAGGTTGGAAGACCTGCACTATTATTGAATACATGATGCTATACCTTCATGATAACATGAATGATGGATACTACTATGCTAACATGCATGTCATAAATAATGACACCATGATCCTATTGTGAAGAAGCCTAACATGAAAATCCTATCTGCCCTGTCTCTAATTTTGCACTAATTTATGACCAGTCACGCTAAAAAATATTTTTTAGTATCTTAGAGGTAGCCTCTAAAGTTGATTCCTATGCCATATTTTAGAGCATATTTTTTCCTTTCCAATGAGATATCACTTGGCCTAAAAATCCAAATAGGTTGGGAGATATATATTTTACAAGTTGAGAAAATTAATCTGGTCCTTGAGCCGACCTGTGCTAGCCTACCCATGTCGGCCAACTCCAGAGACATGTCCCTTCATTCAAGCAAAAAAATATGTATATATAGAGACAATAGACCCTCATTTCATTCAAGAATTTTTAGTGAAGATTACAAGAAGAGGTAGAGGTAAATAGGAAGCCAAGAATGACATAGAAATGTACTATTTGGGCTGATTCTTTTTGTTGAGTTATCATTCAATCTTGAAACAAGGAGCTCAGACTATAGTTTAGTTTCCTATATTTATTGGACATAACTATAATTTGATATTTTTTATACCTTGTATTTGTGGACTATTACCGTGGAGACTCGGTGCTATAATTAGTCACCTATTTCATTAACCTGAAAGGCTTAGACTTAGCATACCTTGCTCCTGTGACAAGCCTTAGATCTATTGTCATTTCAGAGACTCGGACTTGTAGCTTTCTACTACAGATCGAATTAATGTGTGTGGGAAACTACATTGTGATGGCATAAAAAATTGTGGACTATCATCTCCTGAAGCTCAGATTGGTAACCCTATGACAACATTGAGAGACTTAGATAGTCACCTTGGAGAGGGCTCGGTGCAGTAATTATAACATCTGATATATTGGACCAATGAACAACAAGTTTGGAAGAATCGAATTGTAGAGTTGGAGGCTCAGACCTATGAGCATTCTGTTATAGAATTTGGATTTATGATATTCTTGTGGAGAAGTATTTAAAGAAATCCGATTGCAGCAGTATACACTTGTGTGGTGGACTGTCACCTCGAAAAGCTCAATTTTGTTATTTTCAACTATGATCTAAAGTGTGTAAGGGCTCTACATTATTACCTCAGTACTGAGGCTTGTAGAAGACTGATGTTATAATCTTTCAAGCTCGGACTAAGGACATTCAAACCAGAACAAAACCTCAACCTTGAGGCATTCAAACCCATGGTTTAGTGACAACTTGAGCCAGGGATTTGTGACTGAAAAATTGTAATTCGGATATGTAATTAGTATGGTTTTTATTCTTCCTTGGATCAGTTATTTTTTCCTTTCTTAAGTGCATATATTAGGCCTAGCTTGGGTAGTCTTCAGTCATCCCTGGAATAGTCTTTGAAGGTAATCCTGTAGTAGCATTTGTGAAGTAATTTGCCTTATTTAAGAAATCCTATTGCGGCCTTTTTTTGAAAAAAATCCTAGAAAAACATTGAAGATATTTTTGGGCTCATTTAAAAGATACCTTGAAGAGATCTTGAAGATTGCGAATAAATACTTTGTTGGGCCTTTGTGAGAAGATCTTGAAAAAATCCCTTGAACAGGTTTAGATTAGGTACAGAACTAGGGATGCTCATTAAAGACATATTGAGGATTAGTGCGTATCATTGGCGAGTTTAAGTTTGATCTTCATTATTCACTGGACTGGAGGAAACTTCACAACAAAGTTGAGATCTATAATAAGAACTTGAATAGCCTACTCATGGAGGAAGTCTGAAGTATGTGAAGTTCTTTATAAGGTCATTGTCTTCAGTTCTTTTGTAGAAGCCTCCTAAGGCTGAGACCTAGTGCATTCCTAAGGCCCATTTTAGGTTGGTTGAGGCTAACCTATAATGAGACTCATCCCAAGGACCCAATGTCTAAGGAAATCTGAACATAAATTCGATTATTGTTAGGCTGACTTAAATCCAAGCCATTTTCAAAGATCCTCTTGAGCTTACATGCTTAAGGAAAACTTCTAAAGGATATCTCAATGGTGTTTGTAGTCTTTATAAGAATTTTGAAGGTATATCAGTATTGTATAAGTTTTACCTTGAAGTATATCTGTGAGGCCTCTTGTTGAGATAAAATGAACATTGAATGAACATGTTAAGGAATTGAAGAAAAAAAATTTATGACTGTCTAAAGAGGACAATTTCCTATTCCTGGCAGAGTTTTTCCACCATCTAATGCAGACATCCAAAGGCCTGAATTTGACCCTCTTGACACAAACCAATGTAGCTGATTGTGGCATCCACTCATTATGATCCTAAGGTTATTTGTCGGGCTTATGAGGAAAATCCAAGGCCTAATTATGAGACAAATATGAGTATATTCCTGAGGCTTTAGGGTGATTAGGTAGATGTATAAACTTTTTTCTAAGGATTATTCAACCCTCATTCTTGGCATACTTCTATGGAATTATTTGGGATTTCTCTAAAAGCACAAATTCGAGACAATTTCGCACTAATTGAAAGCCCGTTGTTATGTATATGAATATTGGATAGTCATTTGTAGAGGTTTTTCATCCTTGAAAAAAGGTGAAGTTCTGGCCATTAATGAGGAAAAGTTAGCTTCTCTACGGGCTGTGATTTTCTCCTATTTATGATTGATTGAGCTCACCCCATTAAGGGCCAAGATATTGTTGTGAGGAACATGTTGTCTTGATCAGAGAACGAATGTAGAAGTTAATCTCGTTTTCTCTATACATATATTTCTAGAAAATCCCTTAATTAAAACAATTTTTTGAAGCAGTCCATACTGTAAATAAGTTAGAGACATTGTGAATTTGTGGAATCCTTGTCACAGCAGGGTGTGAATGCTTTATTGGAGAAATACACTATTTGATTTACAAATCCAGGTCCATAATTTCCATCTGAATTTCTGAAGCATGCATCACCATTTATGAGTTTGAAATTATAATTTTTTATTAAAGAATAAAATTATGTCTAGAGATTGTTATGACTACATTAAGGAGGTGCAGGAAGGCAGTGTCACAATAAGCACAAAATATTATGACAGTCTGGTTTTGTCTCACCTCTATAATTCTTATAGCTATAGTCACCACCTTATTCGATGAAAAAATCCTAAGCATGAATCTCTTGCAACCGAGGCCTGAGTTTAGTACAAGGATTTTTCAATATGGTACGAATCTTCCTAAGGGAAGAATAAAATATGAAAGGTTAACTCAAATGATGAAAGTATGTTATATAGTCTGATTCAAAGGAAATTAAATTCTTCACAATAATGGTGAAGTGCAGGATAGTGAACAACATACCTTGTATTTTTGGTGCTCATGACATGCTTCTATATTTAAGCTGAGATGTGTGCATTAACGCCTAAAGGGACTAGTATGGACTATGGAGCATTTCCCTATCAATCATCTTGAGGAGGGTTTGTTGATTATTGATATCATCGTGAAATACCCATTTATGCTTACAGTGGTATATATTAAAGAACATCTTCAGTTTGTCACTTCAAGTTTTTTAGAATATAATCATAAGGAAATTTTAGCATCTATGTCCCGAAAAGATATATTTTAGAGCAGACCAGCTTAACTCATTAGTTACATTGTCAAGCACTCTCTCAGTATCAAAATAAATATTTCCTAACATTTCTAAGTCTTACTTCTATACATAAATTTGCATGATACAATGTGGCCTACCAATGTGTACTTCCAGGAAGATTATATGGACTGAAAATTTGTATGCCTATTTTAGAATCAACTGAATCAACTGCATTTTCCAGAGCTGTCTCTATATTTCCAGGTGATTCATCCTACCGAATTCCAGCCTCACCACACAAATCCTCATCTTGTTGATTTGGATCTAAGCACCCGACATTTATAGTATCCAAATCTACATTATCACGCCTCTCATGAAATTCAGAGACTTAACTAAAAGTTTCTGAATTGGGCATCATAGAAATAGAATGTGATTCTCCTTCACATTCCCTCACTAACTTCAAGGATAGGGAACTGGAAATTTACAGAAATGCTGCAACTTTATTTGTGACAGAAATATCTGTACAGCTTTCTATTGGTACAGGAAAGTCCCTGGAAGAGTTTTCAGTCACTCTGAAATCAATGTTTCCTGTGTGTTTATTTGAAATTGTCTTGTGCTCTTCAATATTCAATATTGAAATATTTCGTTTTATAAGGGAAGGGGCATTATTAACTTGCAATGGACCTACAATGTTAGCCTGCTCTTCTGACAAGACTACTGCATCAATAGGATCCATAGGTGCTTTTGATACATGCATTGAATTAATGCCATAAGTAAGCTCTTCTGGAGAAACTATGGTATTAAGATTTGATTCTTCTGTGAAGCCTCTCAAATCATGATCATCCACCAGTTTTGGGTCAGTGACACCATCTTCAGGTTCTTCTGAAAACACCCTAGTATTAACATCATCCAAAGGATGTTCTAGACAACCTTTGGAATTGGTATTGCATCCCAGTACCAAATAATCTGCATCCTTTACATTCACCATTGGTTCTTTCACATCAAAAATTGGGTTGTTTTGACTTGAACTGATAGATTTATTCATTTTTGCATCATCTTGAAGAACCATATAAGGGTTTTGAAGAACAATTCCTTTGAAGAACCATATAAGGAAAGCTCATCAAGAAGGAAGGATGGCTTTCTTTTTCAAGATTGGTCTACATTATAGGCTTTCTTTTTCAAGATTGGTCACATTCAGAAACATTTCTCCTAAAAATGCTCTACTTTCTTGGTATTAATTGTAGGCTTAATATGAATTTTTCTGTATTTGTAAGGTAAAAATGTAACTGTTGAATATTAAGCATAGGTGATGAATTTTACGACAAGACCAAAATCTCAAATGCATAACAGTGATATATTTCCCTATTGCTACATTGGAGTACTTCTAATGTAAGGCACTGGATATTGAACTTGAAAGCTAAATTTGTCATACATTCCTTCATGTCAGTGTATTTATCATCTAGGAGGGATATATGCAAAGTTTGGAAGGCAGTATAGTAATACAAATATATAGGATATCCTGTAAATTAACAATGGGTGTAGAAATCCAAACTGAATTTTGGTTATCCATGATCTATTATACACTAGTATGATTATGATCCATGCTTACAATGACTGCTCACCTCAAAACCTAATTGAAAAAAACACATTTATCATCCTCATTAAAGAACCTCATTGCTTACTTCTCTTACCCATTTATCTCACACCTCCATTCATCTATATGAATGGGATCCAGCCACGTTGAGCCAGCATTACTGGTTAAACAAGAAAGGAAGTAGTTACTGGACAAAGCTTTACCCCTTATTATCACTTTGCAGTTCTATGACAATTTTCCCTGGACAAAGCTTTACCCCTTATTATCACTTTTCAGCTCTATGAAAATTTTCCCTGTATCAAAAAGAAGAACCTAACTCTTTCTTGCGTACATAAAAAGATATCAATTGATTGTTAGGCATTGATTGATATCCAAATCAATCAATGTTCAAGCAATCCAATACAATATGATAAAAATTATTTTTGTAGTCATGGTGTGCAGGTAACTATTTGTGCATAAGCAACAATACATTTACGGGAGATGAAATATGGACTTATCTCATAATGTTGCTGAAATAATCCCTCAACAATATGAAAAGATTTGTCTAGAACAGTTACAAATGAATAAGAGAGTTCAATACCTAGAACAACAACTTCAATACCCAATTTCAAATGAAGATAGGCACCAACCACATTATATAACATCTATGACCCCTGCAAGTTGCTTTTCTACAGCCACATTTATGAGGCAGACAAATGGTGATGGAGGGATGAGCACTGTGAATATCTTTAGTTCTCCTTATGCATGTCAAAACTCCAATGTTCCAAACTTTGGTGGAAAAAGGTTTGAATCCAATTTGAATAACTGTAAGAAATTTTTTGGAGAAAGTACAGGGTGCTTTAGGACGACTCCTCTATATACTTCACATGATTTTGTTGACAATAAAAGCAACTGTTTACATCAACCAGTCAAGGGAGGAGCCCATAATGTCCAATATAACATTCAATGCATTAAATAAGATTATAATAAAATGGGATATCTAAAATAGAAAAACACATTTTAGTTTATGAAGGTCTCTTAAAACAACTATTTTGGACTATAATATGTGTATTGTCCTCTCTGAAACAATTCATTTTGATTCAAATTTACCACATTACAAGACAAAGCATGGAGTATACAAAGATCCATCGGGAAATGGGTGTGTTGTGTCATCACCCTAGATATGGGTAGAAGCTCTTTACCTCACACTGAACAAATTGAAGAAGGAGAATTTAAAGTTTGATAAAATCTGGGCTAAATCTGGAAGTGGGCAGTATCCCGGGAGTGTTTATTGGAGAAATGGTTCCTGGAATCCATTATAAAAGGAGTGAATCCAAAAGATCCTTTGGTTTTCTAGATTTAGGTTTATTTCTCCACAAATGAATCATCTATTTGTATGGACAATAGTACAACAACACAGTGCAGAGAAATTGAGAAGGTTTTTGGTGCAATACTTGAATTGGATTTTCTTACTAGGTCTTGTGCACATGAAAGATACACAAGACCTCAGATACGGAAATTATATCAAAAAAACAAGGATATCTATGATAACACTGAAATAATTTATCTTGTAATTTCTTTCATGACATCCCTTTTTATTGGTGGCTATGCCAATATTGATGAAACCAATGGAACAGGGATGAATTTGATGGATCTAAGAGAAAGAAATTGGCATAAGGAAGCCTTAGAGGCCATTGATCCAAACTTGGAAAATAAACTGGGACCATTGGCTCCATCATATGCTATTGCTGGTAATTTAAGGTCATATTTTGTAGACAAATTCATGTTTGACAAAAATTGTTTGGTTATCCAATGGTTTGGAGACAATCCAAATGGATTGGCAGGTTTAGCTTTGAATCATCCTAGAGACCTTGCAATCAATTTGGGTACAAGTGATGTGGTTTTTTGAATTAGACCTGAACCAAACCTTGGCCTAAAAGGACATGTTTTACCCAATCCTGTTGATCCAAATTTCTATATGGTGATGCTGGTTGAAAAAAATGGGTCACTAACATGAGAAGAGGTTCGAAACCGATGTGACAATGGATCATGGGACATGTTCAAGAAATTTTTATATCAAAATCCTCCTCTGAATGGACACTCCACCTCCAGACATGATGACCAGTATAACTGGTCCTTTGGAAGCACTGGCCACTGAAGTTACAAGTTCCATTTGATATCCAGGTAACAATAGAATCTGTCTATCATGTGATTCTGCCTCTCGATTTAGATCTAACCCCACAACCAGAATAGTTGAATCAGCTTCTTTGGCTGCCTTTACTGCTGCAGGTATCAAACCTGAATCGTTACATGCCACGTCCAAGCATCCAGGTCGATATACAGCTTTAGTGTATTTTCCCAACACATGTGTAGGTGAGATGTATTTACAAGGAATCCCTACAATGCAACAACATACCATTACCCTACCCTTAATAATTTCATTTTCAAAACTTCATAAATCTAGAGAATTATCAACTGTAATTCAAATGAAAGACAAATAGAAAATGTACCTGCATAGTTGCCTATCATAGGTTTTGTGGCATCAGCATGAGGTCCAATCACAGCCAAATGTTTAATCTCATTTGTTGATAGGGGCAATGATCCATCATTTTTCAGAAGAACTATACCTTCCCTGGCTGCTTCAATAACTAACTCTTGATTTTGAGCACTGCAGACGTCCTTGGGCCCCAGATTGGCATAATACCCATCTACCTCAAAGAAAGCTAATCTCATCAAACCGATGTACATGTTTATCAAAGCTTTATCCAAATCCGATTCCTTGGACTTCCCCTGTAGAACTGCAGATTCTAGATAATCTGGATAGAACAATCCACAGTCCAAGTTCAATCCTGAATCAAAGGAAAAAACCATGAAATGGAGTGAATTATTCATTGCTATG
Source organism: Pinus albicaulis (assembly GCA_034641835.2). NCBI lineage: Eukaryota > Viridiplantae > Streptophyta > Pinopsida > Pinales > Pinaceae > Pinus > Pinus albicaulis. Next base: position 1,158,399,477 of record CM076575.1, on the reverse strand, counting down.
AGACACTAGACTGAGAAGAATATAAACCATTGCAACATTGTCTATATTTCAAAACTGCTCTCAAAACAGATGCCACTGCATCTTCTGGAGTTTCTCTGTAGTTCTGGTCATCATATAATACTTCAATAGAGTCACAGTTAGACATAGCAGTCAGTCCAAATCCATATTCACCTGCATCCATATAGGTTTTAAAATACCAAGCATCACTAGGCACGAAGAGCTCGGAGGTAAAACCCTTGTACAAAACCCTCCTCAATTTTCCAATTTCTGGATCCTTAATAGCTGCTTGTGATATGATCACCCCAGCACGAGGATTAGGCTTGAGATGGAACTCCCAACTCCCCCATTTGACTTGATGACCATCAACTTTAAAGCTGGGACCTTTGGGTTGCTCAATGGAGATAGGATTAAGAGGGGGCAACAAAGGATACTTCTGGGCAAACAGTCTATAGTCTGTACCCTCTGGCTTTGGCAAGGGTATATCTTTTCCTTTTTCTATGATTTTCAAGACCTCCTTAGAATCCATATCAACTAAAAGTGTGAGACCCTCAATGGGTCTCATGTAGAAATTTGCTGTCCCTGCGCTTGAATAACACTGAATTTTTATCAATCTCCGGCCTTCTTCATCAGGTCCGAACCAGCCCAGAGAAATAGGCAGGCATGAAAGGTCACTTACGTTAACCCCTCTCTTCCCTATAATTTCTACGAATTTTTTTCTTTTCAAAGGTACTTGAACGACCGAAGTCATATCCTCCATTTTCATAGCAGGATACCCATTTTCATGACTGATTTTATTGTCAACAATCTGGCCTGATGCAAGGTCTACAATGAGTTTATAAGCATGTCCATTAGCCCAAGCTATTATTGTGGCCTTCTTGCTTGGAAGGATACTTCTTCCCTTCCATAAAAGGATGTGTTCTTTTGTGGGCTCTTCTAAGACCACAGAGTGAAGTGCAAACTTACCATGATTGAAAATTGAGGACTGCTGCAGAATCTTCTAGACTTTCTTGATCTCCTGAAAGGTCAAAGGATCCAGTGGATGGTTTGCAACTTCTTTTTCGTGATCAACTTTCTGCTGCAGCTTAGGCTTTCCTTTCTGAATAAGCACACCATTCTGCTTCCTGGAACACTGTTTTTAAAGGTGCAACAGGACCCATACTCAGAGCAATGCAGTTCAACCTTTGCCTGAGAAGGAAAACGAACCCAAGTCCTAAAAAAAAGCACCAGCAACAAAGATCCTGTGAGAACAAACAGGAATTTAAGATATGTTGTGAAATCCATGGCTTACAGGCTAACAGGTGACACTGCAGAACTTTGCTGAATCTTAGTACCTATGCAATTATATTTGGTTTATGGGCTTCTAGGGCTAATTAACTAAACTGACTAATCTAATAAGCTCTAGGGCTTGCTATTTGGGATTGTATCTTCCATACCCTCACTCAATTTTTTTTCTATTTTACATTGTCATGCAGAGACCAGCCGTCCTTCCCAGATAAGACATCTCGTCTAGGTTTTCTTCTGCAATAGCAATGAATTCTTCAAAGAGATCAAAATTTAGTTAATAGAGACTGTATGAATCTGGCCGCTTCCATGTCAGGATTTTTCCAGCAATACCAATGCATTCTTCAAATATCAAGATTCAGTTAATAGAAACTGTATGAATCTGGCCCCTTCCATGTCTTCCGAAAGGAAGCTCTGATAGCTTCGATTCCTGTGGAATTCTTCAAAGATCAAAATTCAATTACAAATATTCAAAATTAAATTTAATAGACATTGTCTTGTACAATGAATCTGGCCCCTTCCATGCCTTCCCAAAGAAAGCTATGATAACTTCGATTCCTGCGGATTAATGCAATAAGTTCTACTCTGATACTGAAAAAAAAAAAAAAAACTTGGACAATCATGGTAAAAGAGAAGCCAAACTCTAAAAAATAAAATCCTGCAACCTTTGGAATTGAATGCACATCCCAGCACCAGCATTCAACTTTCACGCCCATTCCAAGCCCCAACCACCCCGACGAACCAGTGAAAAAATGGGGAGAAGATCGACGATCAGCGAGCCTATGCACATCCCAGCACCAACATTCAACTTCCACGCTCATTCCAAGCCCCAACCACCCTGGCGAACCAGTGAAAAAATGGGGCAAATCACTCCAACCACTCCCTCCGACCTTGTAAATCCAGGCGAATGCCATTGAAATCTACTCCAACCAAGAAAATCGAGGGCGAATTCCATTGTTTCAGTTTTGTGCGCATTTTTTTTGGTGGGCTATTATATGATAATTAATTATTTTAAAAATAATTATTGGGCTAATTTTATAAAACTATAGAAAATGGGTTTTATATAAAAAAGTCGCCCTATTAAAATTTAAAATTCCTTAAAATTCGCCTTTGGGCTAAAATTCGCCCCTAAAATTTTCCCTGAATGAAATGAAACAAGAAGAAGGGGAATTAAATAGACAAAGAACAAAGATCAGCCCAAGATCAGGTAAGTGCTTCTAAACTAGCCTGCTTTTGACATACACTTAAGAAAAACATAAAAGTAATCTAAGATCAGGTAAGTACTTCTAAACTAGCCTGCTTTTGATGCACTTTCAATAGAAAACATTTTAAAACAAAGGGAAACTTGAAGGCAACTATTGGATAAGAAACTAGCTGGATGGGCTCACCACAAATCCTCCCCTAGCTCTGCTCTACTTGGTAACTTTCAAGACAAACACAAAGATAACAAAGAATGGTCTAAGATCTGGTAAGTACTTCAACACTAGCCAACTTTCAACACATTCCAAGGGAAACTTTCAGACAGTCTTTTGGGATAAAACTAGGACTAGGGCACACCATATCTTCCTTAGTTCATCTCTACTTAACATATACTAAAAATAGCATTTAAGAATAACAACTAGCTCAGACAGTAGGACGAGGGAACACCAACATTCTTAAGCTTAAACTGAATTAAATCATTCCTAAATAACACAAATTGGAAGAAAACGTTTAGATAAAGATTTCCAATCAGAGAAGGGTACTGATATACAGTAGGTCCTAACTCTATGCATGTTGTTCTTTATAAGAGAAGATGGAAAAAATGGAAACAGAATAAAATAAAAATTTACAATAAGAAATAACATCACCATTGACATAGACCAGGATCCCATAAATCAACTTGTATTGATGCTCCAAAAGGGTTACAGCTTTAAGTCCAATGCTTTAGTTTAGCAATCATCTATACTTTCCAGACTAACTTATCTATCACAAGCAGAGCTTCGAGAGCCAGTGAACACTATTTACAAGTAGGAGTTTCAAGCTCAAGTATATTTCAAAGTTCTGGAACCAACAATTTCTCATCTTCTACAGAAGTATTTATAGAAGAATGAGGAGGTGAGATCTGATAAAAGATCTCCCATGGAAATTAATACAGACTAATGACTTCTCGGCCTTTGAGGGGCTCGATGAAGAAGCGCATAGGTATTCTCATTGTATTAATTGATTTAAATTTAAGATTTAAGCTCGGTGGGAGATTTTGTTGAATTTTAAGGCTCTGTGTCATGTAATAGTAACTCTGGTGATATTTTGTGCATTAAATTCCTTTAGCAGAATTAACTCTTTGGCTGCGCTGAAGCAAATATATTCGTTTTATCAATAACTTCGGCCTCTATTTTAATGATTTGAGGCATAGGTGGCTTTGTGGTAGCTGAGAGGAATCAATTTGCCTTAGATGTGGCGGTGGAGGCCTTCTGTCTGGTAAACACTTATGATTTTCTTTTAACTATGTTTTAATTTGGAGGATTAGGCCTTTGATAATCAATCTTAGCAATAATCCCCACAAATCTGTCTTCAATATTATGCTCTGGTATGTTTTGTCTTCAACACTGATACTCTTTTAATTTATTTAACTCTGTGTCTTGTTGATGTGCAGGTCGCGCAAGGATCTTATGGCATCAATGCCTCATGAAACATTGACGAAACGTGGACTTCGAACCTCGCAAATGGTTTCCTTTGATGAATCAAAGGCATGGGAAATGTCTTTCCCGGCCTTTGGCCTTTCTTTATTTATAATGGATAAACCATTAATCCTGCAAAACACACAAAATATTGAGAAATCCTGCGTTGTGGGTTTAACTACTTCAGAGGGTGTAGGGAGAGAGTGTGGTCATTGGATGGCATATTCCAATGGTGTAGATCTGTTTGTGGAGGTTGAAAGGAGAGTAGAGGGAGGGAATATATCAGATCCATCGATTGCGCAAAGATCGACGGTCGGGAGCGATCCGGGGTGTATAATAGAGAAATGGCGAAAATACAAAGGAAGTGAGGTAAAAAACCTTAGGCGGAAGAAGAAATGAATGAGAAATCAAAGTGGGCTTTAGGATGATCGTGGGTCTTCAGACGAGATCGGCCCATAAGATCAACGGTGGAGAATAAATTGGGGATCGGCGATCAGAGGGAGGCAAAGTAATGTAATTAGATGCACCCGATGGAAAACTCTGATGCGATCATATGTGGGCCGTCGATCTGTAGATTAGATCGACGGCGGGAGATGCGTCGGGAGATCACAATCAGCGGTCGGAGGTGGGGTGATGCAATTGCGCGATCGGGGAAGGCCGATGCGATTCCACGATTGGGCCATTGCAGTCAGATGTTTTTAAAGGAGCGCAATCGAAAGAGCTTTTGCAGAAGTTTTCGATGCGATGGGTGGAAAATAGGAAAGCACGCTGATTTTTGGATTGGCCCAATGATCAACGACGGAAATGGGTTCAGCCAATGAACGGGCGAGGCCATGTTATAATGTATGAAACCAAAAAAATTAATGAAAAAACAAAGGTTTTATGGCTTAAGGGCGGAAAATATATATAAGGCTTGGCACCCGGTTGCGGGGCAAATGGATATATGAAATTTAATATGCCCAGGGCTTATAAATGAAAAGGGCCTATCGCATCAGAACTCTTTGGCACAGCACCAAGACTTGCGCGCTTTGAACTTTTGTGATGCGATAAGCGCCGAAGATTCCAACACCAAGGCGTGTGGAGGGGAAGTGGTTTTTAAGACTTAGTGTTTGGTCTCAACCTAGTCTCCTAAATTGAGTTCATTTAATTGTCAACCAGGGTTGGTAAACTGCTGAAGTGAAGTGCATTGTATGTGCCTAAGTGTTTGTTTCTTAATGCGTTGTGTTTAGTGTTTTATAATGTTTTTGGTCTTTTGATGGTTTTATGTTCACAAGGAAAAGAACTAGATGCTAGTGGAAAGAAGCTGCTGGTTAAAAACAGAGTGAAACCTAATTTATTGATGACAAATGACAAATTCAAATGCAAATACTGAAACAGAATCAAACCTAAACTATGACTAAGAAGAATACAAAGCTTGATAATGACTTCAAGAAAATGAATCAAAACATAAACTTAACTTGTCCAATTCTTTCATTAAAGGTATTTTGGAAGAGCTTGAGAAATGGGCAGCTACGTATACAAATTCTCCTAACTAAACAATTAAACAATCAGCTTATAATGATACAACATCTTATCCATGATTAAAAAATTTTTGAAACATATTTGGAGAAGAACATTGGTAACATCATAAGATCTCTACTCTAAGACTAGCTCCTAATTCTATTCTGCAACCTAGTTTAACATCACTAAACTTTACTCAAAAGTTATAGATTTCTTTTTAAAGTAGTCTTTTGAGGAAAGGCTTTGTTTATGAAATGGTAAAGAAGTTGCAAAAGTACTTCAGGCCTTGGGATGATACTGTCTTCTGTCCAGATGGTTATGAGTCAATTATAGATTTGGAACAAAAGAGGTTTTGTAAATAATGAAGGTCGTAGTGTTTAAGTTTAACAACTAATGTAATCTAATATGCAATGGATGACAAATAAATGTGGAATGTAAATACAATGAGCTAAGCTAGAACTGAACTAAGATGTCACTAGTCTACAATAAACAGTGCTGAACTAACAAGCCATTATCAAACTTAAAATGAAATAACAGAGCATGAATTGAATGCAATTTGACTCCGGAGTACCCTAACTAAGTTATCATGCAATTAATCTATGGGATTCTACGGCCTATTTTGTCCATCATGAATGGTATTTTGGAAGAGCTTGTTAGAACAATCCTGGCTGTACAATTCAGTAAAAATGCAAACATAAAGACTGAAAGAAATTTAAAAATTAAGACATCACAGTTATTTCCTACCCATTGTTATGATATTTTGGAAGAGCGTTTTAAGAGTAAGATCAGCTATGCTACTTAGTGTAAACAAACAACTGAAACATTCAGTATCACATTCATGCCTTAGACATCATAAGGATTTTTTGGAAGAGTTTACTAGAATAAGTTCAACTGTGATAATGAACAAAAGAAATTACAAATAAAACCTACAACACTACAGCCATTTCCCATTCATTATCATGATCTTTTGGAAGAGTTTCTTAGAACGAGTATAGCTATAGTGACTAATGAAATTAACTATGAACTCAAACTTCAAAAACATGAAAACGACTAAGATACTTATCTAAATTACGAAAGTAAAGCCGTGCAGGAGGCAGGGGCCCTCTACCACCAGACGGAATCTAACTCAAAATAAACTCAACACATTCAAAGCAATGTTGTCTTCTTCATTAAAGGAAAATAACTTGAAACAGAGTATTCTCGGTCTTCAGAAATATAGCAGTCAATCCATGAAATCTAAGCAAAATCTAGAGCTTGTCTCTCGGTTTCCCGAGTGCTTTTATAACAAATCTACATAACAGAACTTGCAACAATACGGGGATCATTGTCTTTCCTTATCAAAATCGTACTAGGACTCTAAAGATGGCAGCGTAAAGAGACAAAGGACATATGGAATGTCCTAGTCCTATTAGAAGTCTGCCTCCTTGAATGAGTTCCCACGTACCAAAACCACGTCCAGAATTTGGTTCATTCTTCATGGTGAGCAACGAACGATGAGGACATGATGTGGAATACACCCATGTGTGGCTTTTTCTGAGAGGACACCTGGAACATGCTTGAACGTGAAGACAGCTGCAGAATTGGCGGTTAGCTATGAAATGTCTGCATTCTGTAGCTAGTTTCGGTTCAAAATGCATTACAATGACAAAATCACAAAACTTAGCAAGTTAGCCATGTTATTCATTCTAAAAGTAATTTTAACTAATTTCATTGATCAATTGGGCCTGGGATAACAATGGACAAAGGAAAACGGGGTAAAGTAAGATGAAAGAAAGAACAATCTTGGGGCTCAACATACCCCCACTGCTGACTTCTTGCATGTCCTCATGCAACTTATTCCATAAACTCAGAGACTTCTGCAAGAACATCCAACCCTCTTCTTCTTCTTTGCCTGGAAGTTAAAGGTCTTCTGGGTTTCATGATGACTAACTTGAACCTTAAGTTGATAAGTTCCCTGATTAGCTTCTTGTTCTTCTTTTTCAACTTTTCATTAGCCTTTTCCACTTTGTCCATTTGTAGAGATAAGGTTGAGTTCATATTGGTTTTGAGTTTGACTTGTTCCCTGAGAATATCATTCTCAGTTCTGATATGTCTATTAAGTACTTCTAGCTCATACCTATCTCTTATTAACACATCTATTTCGGACAGTGGAGGACTAGGGGTTCTATCTCTACTCTCTGAAGCTTTCCTTTCCAATGTTTCAACATAGTCATAAACTTCTTGCTGTGCAGGGTCAATTTCAAGGGTTTCTTCATTAAAAACTTCTTCAATAGATTTTTCCTCATCTTCTATGTTTATCACCCCTGTTTTTTTTATCTTTGTTTTCCTTGGTTTCCCCCTGAGTCTATGGCTTCTTCTTGGCTGGGATGATCCCTCTCCTTTTTTTGTGGCAGATTTTCTGATTACCCTCTCTTTCTTAAGTTGTCTCTTAATCTGAGTCAACTTCTCAGAGATTATTTCTTCACTACTTTACTGTACTGTTTTGTCAATTTCAATTTTAGAGGCTCTCCATTTTCTACTTCTCCTTGTAGGCTGATGTTCAGGTGAAGGCTCTTTTAGTTCCTCAAAGTGATTTCTTACCAAGAAATTATCCCAAGTATCTTTTGTTTTGGCTAAATGGTGTTCAATTAAAATCTTAACCAAGCCATGATGGTATAGAGTTGTCTCTAGGAATTGGACTCTCCTTTGAACACCATAAGCCATATTTTTTAAACTTTGAAGCAAGAAATAGGGAAAATTTAGCTCTTCCTCCAAAAAATGCATTATCAACCTAATATGGTAAACATAAAATGTGCCATATCTACCTTCACAAGTGATAAATTTTTGTAGAATAAGCAATATGTTTCTCCATTTATTTTTTAATGCAGAACTTGGAATTCCCTTTTTAAACACAGTGACATCCATACCTGGTGATTTTAGGATTTGCTTCCATGATTCATTATGAAATTATCTGTTTTTAAAACATCTCTCTCCATGTCTAAGCAATCCTGTTGCTTCTGCAATAAAAACCTCTGTGACAGTGAATTTAACATCTCCAAATTCAACCTCGGCTCCTTTGAATGACCTTGCAAATGTTTTAGTAACTTCTTTGTGGAAGCCATTAAATTTCTCAAGAAATTGTAGCCATCCTGCCTGTTGCAACATTTCTCTGCTTTAAGGGTATCCTTCCAGGTATTTTGTGCCCACTGGTTCATTTCTTACAATGAAGCCCATAATTTCTTCTTCAATCTTCAGATTAGTACTCTTTCTTCTCACGGAAACAATGACTTCAACCTTCAAACTGATATACCTCTGGTTCACGGTGATAGTGCTTCAATCTTCAAACTGATATATCTCTGCTTCTCGGTGACAATGGCTTCAAATTCCACACTGATATACCTCTGCTTCATGGTGATAGTGCTTCAATCTCTGCTCACGGTGATAGTGGTTTGATATTTCAAACTGATATACCTCTGCTCATGGTGATAGCGGTTCAATATTTCAAACTGATATACCTCTGCTCACGGTGATAGAGATATCTCTGTTTTGCGGAATGAAAAGATGAAGGGATGGCTACGGAATGGAGTGATAGGAAGTAGTTACGGAACGAGTTAATGAAGTGAGGTGAAGAAAACAAATCAATGAGTGAAAAGACTGCGGAGATTTTTTTACAACGGATTCAAAAATCATCATTAAATGATTTGGCTGGGTGACGTAAGGAAATCAAACACTTCAGCCTTTTAACCGCTTAAATGATGATCGGGTATAAAATTTGAAATGAAAGATTTTTATCCAAAGTTTTGTGGAGGGTATATTTGGCATGATCAATAAAAATAATCAAAACAACTTTTCGAATGATTCATAACTAGACTATACTAAAGTTTTTATGAAATGCCATTATAACCAGAATTTTTTTTTACCTTTGCTTTTCATTTTCTTTTTGTGGTCTTTGTATAATTTGTTCTCCTCTGGAAGAGTCTTCATAATCCTTCTTGATTCTTCTTGTTCATGGAAATACTGGATCATCTTGTTGCAATTCAAATGTTTGTTGATCAGTGCCTTCAGGATCTGTAGTTGCGGAATGACTGTCTGGCTGCGGAAAGTCTGATTAGCTGCAGAATATCTGTTTAGCTGCAGAATGTACCTGTAAAGAATTTTAATCATGGAATGGAGTGGTTTGGAATATACATAGAATATTTTATGGAATGAGTGAAGATAGATGATGAAACATGGTATAATGGAATATGTATGAAGTGAATGATGGAATGGGATGGATTCAATTTATGAAATGGAGTGGAAAAATATAAGAAATGGACTGCAATCCATGACATGTGTTATTCATTTGCAGAAAAACATCAAACTTTAAATTTTGATATGGAAATGAGGTGGATGAAGTATGGAATGAGATGAATGAAATATGGAATGAAGTGAGGTATGAATGAATGAATGAAATGGAGTATGGATGGATAAGTAAATGGAATGGAATGAAATGAGATGGATCATAAGTGCAATGGATCTGAACTTATGATTTTGTAACAGCTGCTTGCAGAAACAAAATGGAAAAGTTAGAGTGTCAGAAAGACTATGATTTTCACCCTATCTTTTCTGTATAAACATGCCAATCAGTGATTGGTTTTCATGTTTATACTTTATTATTATTATTTTTTATTTTTTATTTTTTTCAAAGAAATGACTTCAGAAAATTTAATCAAGTTGATGAAGAAGAAATATTCTTCTTCATTAACTTCACATCACTGTTTTCCTGGAACTTCTTGACAAATTCTTCTCTTGAGAGTGGTTTGTGATACGGCTTCAATCTATGACCATTCACAAGAAAAGTGACCTCTTCTTCATCTATTGTCCTGATTTTTACTGCTCCATTGTCAAAAATTTCAACAATTTCATATGGCCCAAGCCAATGTGTTTTAAATTTACCTTGAAAATCCTTGAATTTTGAATCAAACAAGAGAGCCCAGTCACCTTCTTTGAATTTCTTCTCTTTGATGTACTTGTCATGCCATCTAGTCCTTTGCTGTTGGACTAGACTTGTTTTCTGAACTGCATCTTGTCTGATCTCATCCAATTCATTAATCTGTTCCAGTCTATGCTTTTGTGCCTCCGTTAAATCAAGTCCTAGCTGAACTGCCATTTTGAAAGTTTGAATCTGGAACTCTATGGGAAACAAAACTTGCTTTCCATAAACAAGCTCATAAGGAGTATGGCCTGTTGTGTTTCTCTATGTAGTTCTATAGGCCCACAAGGCTTCAGGAAGCCTATCTACCCAATCTCTTCTATGTAAATGAACAGTCTTTGTTAGGATTCCTTCAATGACCTTATTAGTAGATTCCACTTGACCATTTGCTTGTGGATGATAAGGAGTAGATTTTCTATGCTTGATTTTGTACCTCTCCATCATTTGTTCCACTAGCCTTGATGTGAATTGAGCTCCTTGATCTGTAACAATTTCCCTTGGGACACCAAAACGAGTAAAAATATCCTGAAAAAGAAAAGTAACTACAGATGCTTCATTAGCAAAAAGTAATGGCTTAGCCTCTACCCATTTGGTAACATAATCAGTGCAAACTAATATATATCTCTTTTGTCTTGATGGAGGACTAATAGGTCCTACAAAATCCAAATCCCATTTTTCAAAAGGTTCAATTTGTACCTGAGGTTGTAATGGCATCTCACCTGAAGGAGAAGGTTTCCCTACCCTTTGGCAACTGTCACTCCTTTTGGCATACTCTTTAGCATCTTTAAACAAGGATGGCCAATAATATCCTAAATGAAGGATCTTATAAGCTATCCTCTTATCAGCAAAGTGTCCGCCACAAGGTTCATCATGACATGCTTTGAGAATCTCAGGCATCTCATCTTCCCGAACACATCTTTTAATAATCAAATCTAGACCTGTCTTGTACAACTCATTAGCAACCCATGAATATTTTGCACTGTCATAAATGATTTTTCTTTTATCTCTTGCATTCATTATTGAAGGAAATTTTCCTGAAACTAAATAATTAGAAATGTCGGAAAACCAAGGAGTTTGAGTAGAAATTGCAAAAAGATATTCATCAGGAAATTGATCTTCAACTGGAGTGTCATCTTTGATGTTTTGGAGTCTAGATAGGAAATCAGCTACTGTGTTTTGTTTTCCAGGCCTATCTAGAATGGTAATGTTGAATTCTTGTAAAATCAATAACCATCTTATGACTTTGCCATTAGTAATTGATTTGTTCATTAGATATCTAATTGCAGAGTGATCTGTGTGAACAAAAGTTTCATAGCCTGTTATATAGTGTCTGAATTTGTTTATGGCATGAACAACAGCTAAAAACTCTTTTTCAGTTACGGTATAATTTAACTCTAAAGGAGTCAAATTTTTACTGGTATAGTAGATGGCATAAGGAATTAGGTCTTTTTGTCCCAATACTGCTCATAGAGCTGTATCTGAGGCATCTATTGAGATATGAAAAGGTAACTTCTAGTTAGGTCCCCTTAAAATAGGTGCTTCAAAAATTTTTGTTTCCAGGGTTTCAAAGGCTAACTGGCAATCAGAATTCCATTTGAATTCACAATATTTGGTAAGTAATTTGAAGAGTGGAGATGCTATCTTGGTGAATTTTTCTATAAACCTCCGATAATATCCTTTAAATCCTAGAAAACTCCTAACATCTTTTTGACAACTTGGAATAGATAAGTTAGAGATGACTTCAACTTTTGACTCATCAACTCTAATCCCATCCCCTGAAATGTGATGCCCCAAAACAATACCTTCAATAAACATCATGAAACATTTCTCATGACTAAGTGAAAGATTTGCTTCCTGACATCTCTTTAAAACTTTTTCCAAGTTTGCTAAAGCTTCTTCAAATGTATTTCCATAAACTGTGAAATCATCCATGTATACCTCTACACAATCATGTATTAGATCTGAAAAAATTCCTAATACTTCCCTTTGGAATGTTGCAAGTGCATTGCATAATCCAAATGGAAATACTCAGTAAGCATAGGTACCCCAAGGACAGGTAAATATGGTTTTGTCTTGAGTCTCATAAGAAAATGGAGTTAAAAGAAAGTGCCCCTGATGGAAATATCACAACGGAGGCCTTCTTGATAAATGAATACAATGCTCATATCCTCCTCCAATGCCCCTTTACAATACAAGTGTTGAAGTGTTTGGAAATTTTCCTAGGGAAAAGTTCTCCTGAGTCCTATGGTGAATGTGACTCCTATTATTTAGAATGGTAGAAGGGCCATTGGAAATCCTCAAACATGATTTCGCTTTAGCAAATGACCCTTTCTAATGTCTTCAAGTTCTTATGGAAAACCCAATTTCCAGAACTTTTGAAGGAAAAATCTACATCGTTGAACAAGTTTGGGTCCAGATAAAAGCATATTTATTTGAATCAGTTAAAATGTATCTAGCTAAAATATGCAAAGAGCCAAAGGAGACAAATATTTTGAATTCTTTTAAAACACCCAACCAACCAACCTCCCTTATCAAATCAGTCGCCATTTCTTAGGATCCCCCCTCCACAGAGGTAAATATAAATTCTAAAGGGGCATCCAGAAACAATCCTAGGTATCAAGGGTTTGTTGTGTATTAAATTATGATAATCATATTTTCTTACAAGCTAGGTCCGTTTCTTAGGATAATGCTCCCACAACTCATCCAAAAGAAATGGTCTAATTTAAGGAATTTTATCGGCTATTCAGGGATGTTATAATAAAGTTAGCATGTAAGGGGACTCTAGATGCATTGACCTTTGTAACAAAGGTATTGCTAACTTTAATGTCCAGGAGTGGAATAAGGCTCTCTATATCGTCAATATTAACAAGGATTTTTAGGCCCCTAGGCTAGAATAAAACTAGCTGAAATCCCTCCAGTTTCCATGGGAGTAGCAGAACATGATTAAATATCTGCATCATATCTAATACCCTGGAACTGGTAGAGATCGTTATTCCCAAATTCTGAGACAGAAAAGAGGAAACCTAACTTAAGAACACACATTTCTCTTTAGTTTTGTCACCTGCAAGGAGAAAAAATGATAATTAATTTAAATATAGCTGGCACACTTTGATATTTATTATATGAGAGTGTATCTAGCATTTTGAATCCATATATATACAATTGGATTAAATTCTTATATTGATAACTTCAAGCAAGGAAACTAGGACATTCGTAATTCAATATATGAGAATGCATCCAATATTTTGCATTAATCCAGCTGTATTATGCAATTCCAATCTTTCTAGCCTTAGCCATGCAATTTTCTTACTAGAATCATATTTTTAAAAGGATATCACTCCCAAAGGAAACATGCATAATAATGTATATCCTTATAGCCATGTAGTAAAGATAGAACATAAACAAACTATTTTGTCTCATACACTAAGCCCATAAATAAATGTCAAGGTTAACATTGAATCCAAAATGGGATGCTTGTACTTCTTGGAGTAACACTCTTTAATAATGGCCCTGCTTCCCATAAATTTTCATTCAGATATTCTCTGCATACAAACAATTAGAATCTAAATAGAAAATAATACAGAAAGCTAAAACCCTAGAAAAAACTCAAGGAAACAATAAGAAAACCAACTAATTTCACTCACAGCCTTTGCACCCTGCTTCACCATCTTCCCTGATGGAAAATGTTTCTCGTCACATTCAATCTCCATGAGTAATTTGTCTAAAATATTTTGTGAGATAGTACGAATGACCTTGATTTGAATTTTTGGATAGATAATATATATCTAATTTACAAGTGCCAATCTGTATTAGTCCCTGCAAGCACAATTCATAACTGCATGTTCTATGGTATGAAAATGATTAATAAAATGGAAATCAAAAGATCATAGATGGGCCTTATTTGTTTGCACATATGTATGGTTCAAAAAAGTTTTGACGATATTTATACATATGAAAGTCAAGAATGGAATAACCTAATAATTTTGTCCCTAAAAAGAAGAACCTCACCTTTATGCATTGTGCCATGCATCATTGTGATAGAGTATTACAAACAAATAATTTATTCCTTGAGTTTCTAATATTTATTGTTCATGTAAGAATGTACAATGAAACTTAAAACAAGAAACATGTAAACTTAACAAATTTGTAGATAAAACTCATGGAAGTGCTAATCACTTGGCCAATCAAAAATTCCACTGGTCTAACTATATTGAAAGGAAAAACGATGGAATGCAAAAAACTCACCAATAGGAGAGATTTTTCTCTCTAATTTTTCATGCAATTTTTAGGGAATGAGGTTGAAAGTGAAAATCAAAATTTGGCCCTGATTGAGGGAAACCTTGAGAGAACTTGGAAGATTCCAATCAGACCTTAACCCCACCCCAAGAATTTGATGTTGCATCTAAAGATAATCCAGGAAATGTAAGGTTGAAGGGTGAGTGGAAAGAGAGATAATGTAAACTTATAAGTCCTCAGTTGTCTTCACACAGAACATAGGAAGCGGTACAAACAACTAGACCAATATCACAGGATTCCAGAAGAGTCCAATGGTTGACCAAATCTATGGAAATTTGGATTCCCATTAAGGAGAAGCTCAACTTAAATCCAAGTCTAGCCACAAAGATTTTACCACTGCTTCATAAGTGTGAGATGCACAAAAGAAAATAACACAAAGTGTGCATCATAAAATGTAGACCAATGTTATCAGAAGTAGCGAGTGTGAATTAGTTCAAACCTTTCCATGCCCAGACTAACCTTGAATAAGACCAACAAGCTAATTTGGGATAAAACCGTCTTAACTAACCAGTTCAGGTTGGTTTCAATCCAAACTAGTCCCCATCCCATCGAGCCCACTTCCACAGTAGTTCAGTGGAAAAAAGGTGCCCCCCTCACAAACCCTTAGTTATCACTATATAATGATTCCCCCACCATATTTTTCTAACACAACTCATTGATCATTTGTAAGCATTGGAAATTGTGGAGCCACAATGAAGAGAGTTGATTTGAAGTGAAAATAGCACTCTTTGTGATTGTTTAGTGGATTTGACATCTACATTAGACTTCTACATATCACTGCAAACTTGGAGGAGACTTGGGACATGATTTTGGTGCCCAGTCAAAGCTATGTAAAGAATATCCCAAAACCTCATTGTTTTTTCGATTGAAATTGTTGATTTCTTATTTCATAAATAAACAAATATGGTTTTTGCATCTACATATTTGTTTTCACTTCGATATTATCATGGCCCCTGGAAATGTGAAAGACCTTAAGGAACCATTGTTAAGAGATTGATGGAAAAAATATTACAAATATTGTAAAAATAAAATCATGGAAGAGGCACTTTGTCAGGTGAAATAACACTTAGCTAGCATTAAATTTAAAGTTACACCCTACCCTGATGTTTCCCAGATATTAGACAATAAATACTAGCCTCTGTTGAAGAATATATAGAAGAAAAGGCCAGGAAATAAGAGATTGGAGCTGATATGGGGAGAAGGAAAGAGATTTCATCCATAGAAAACCCAAATTTTAAAGGAAAAGTATGGTTGATTAGTCACATACCTCATCTATGCCCATTTGTGATCGTTGAGATTCACAAAGTGTTGAGCAACAATAACCTCATCCACAAGAATGTAAGCATAATTTCCATTGATTTATTCATCCATGAGCCCATGTATACTAGAATGAGAAAGTAGAGTACAATACAAATTATTTGTAGCATTTGTTGGCACATCCATGACCATATAAGTTGGGTCAATATATCTCATTGTAAACAACTCATTAGGATGATGTTTCTTCCACCATTGTCTCATATCACCGTAGGCTTACACTAGTGTTGGGTTGTTCACTAGGTAAACTAACACAAGTATTTTATTATCAATTCGGGCTTGTATAACTTAGAAGCATCTCCAAGATATATGGGTTTCAGCTATAGTCAATTTTAGAAGATGAATTATTAAAATAAATGCATATTACAAATATAAATCTTAGCTACATAATTTCTAATTCAATTGTGTAAAAAGCAGTAGAAGAAGCTCCTATCTTAGGAGAACTTGTTTGTCCTTCTCTTACAAAACTACTTCATGAATTAGAAACCAAAAACTAGTAATGAACAATAGATCAAGATGCATGAAAGAATAACTGAAGAGGCTCCTGACTAAGGAGATCCTGGCTATCCTTCATTACAGATTCATTCATCATTAATAGATTGTTAGAAAATAGGAACTTTAGAAAATCATTTAAAAGCAGAAAAGATGAATTCTAGCTCTAGCTCTTGATCAGATAGAAGGAATTTTTAACTTAAACATTGGATTGTCCCTTCATGTGCATAATATAAATTAGAATTATATTCATCATAAATCATAACACATCATCATACACCTAATTAACAGATTAAGCATAAAACAAAACTAGTTCAGGAAATTGCAACTAAAATAACCAGAAAGTGCACTTAGCTCGGTGTGGGGGCCCTCCACCCTTGCCTCGCACACTGTGGGTAATTTTAGCTACTGAAACTTAGTCAATAATTCACCATATATAAAAGCAACAAAGGAATTAGAACAGGTATTTCAATTAGCTCCCAAATTTTTAGAAATATCAAAGTTAAGTTATACAAATTCTACATATGAATGCCTTCAATGTCTTAGGCTTAAATAGATAAATTATGAAAAAAAATCATACAAAATGTCTCCTAAAGCCATGTATATCCTTATCCTGTCTATTCAGGTCTATTTCATCCATCTAATCTCTCAAAATATGGAAATACCATAAAATGATAAATTTGACCTATTTCCTAGGGATTTCCATAAAAATGGTTCTTGTTTGAACGCCTTTGACCGGGCTTGTTTAAGCTCGATTTGAATGAAAAAATAAGTGTACATCCAATATTAGATCCCAGGATTTCTAGAAATGTATCCAGATTGATCCCAAGTGTCCTACAAATATGACATCCATGGAGCCATTACGGGAATTTCTGGTCTGGTCCAAAAATGCACTTAAAATTCAATTTTTATAAAAAACGAGGGCCAAAATCTACCCCATGTTGATGTAAAAGCATGTCCTCATGATTGCTTCTTCCTTTAGACCTCCTGAGTTATGATTCTGATACTGTACCTAACCCAGATGCTTCCTGATGTGCTGCTTGCAAAAGAGAATCTATACCTTTATATTGTTCCTCTTTGTAGATCGAAGCCTTGGATTTCTGTTTTTCATACTTGATCTTCCATGAGTTTTTCTCTTTGAGCCATCTCAATTATTGAGTGGAAATAATATGTTTCTTTGTTTTCAATTTTTCCACTTCCTCATTCAGTTTCTCATTCTCCTTGATCAACTTTTCATTGTTTTTCTTGTATGTTTCATTTTCTCTCTTCAAATGCCTCTCCAATATCTTGCTTACCTCCAAATTATCAGTCAATTGTTTTATTTTTCTATGGTTTTGATCCTTTTCTTATTCTTTGATGTCTTTAGAAAATTAAGTGGCTTCAATCTCATCATTATAAAAATATGAGTCTCTTTCTAATGTGTTTTCATAGACCTCCTTCTGCAATCTTTCAAGAATTTCATCAGCTTGTTTTGTTAAGGTAGAAGTCTCAACAATTTTCACCTCAGGTTCTTTTTCTTTACTGCTTATGGTTGCTATAATATTTCTTCTTTATCTTCTGGGATTGGACAAGAAGGATGTCTCTCTTTCAATCATGACTGTATCTTATTTCTTTTTGGACCTTATTCTTGGATAAAGGGGTGAATTCATTATACTCATTGTTTCTTGAACCGGTTTCAATTTTTCTTCTATTGTTTGTTTTGCAAACTGACGTTGGGTTAGGAATTCTCTCCACATCACACACTTGGTTCTCAACTGATAGCGAACAAGAATTTTAATGATTCCTTGATGGATTTTTGCCTCTTTCGGTTTGGTTTCACTCTTCACATTTTCTATAATCCTAATCAAATTCTTAGAGAAAAAGTATGGAAAATTTATTTTCATATCTCCCTTGATGTGCTGAAGCAATCTAATATTATAGAGGTGCACTATATTGTGCCTACTTTCACATGTGAATAATTTCTGAATGATCAACACTAACTCTGCCCAAGGCTCATTAAACCATTCTCTTGGAATCCCCTTAGTTCTGTCAAATGATCCCTTTCTATTTTTCTCTAGAAAGAAGTTCCATTCCTTATATATAAAATGAAAACCCTTGTGATATTGTTTTCCTGATAATGGAAAATCTAAGGCTTGAGAAATTGACTCTAGATTTGATGGGATGACTAAGTTTCCCACCATATTTTTCTATTGTTTGTAATTATTTATGAATTCCCTTGTAATGTTCTCATTATTCCCATTAAAATTCTGAAGGAAACCTATTAGACTAGCTTGATAAATTTTTTCTATTGTTTCTTTCTCCCAATGCTCGATCTCGAAGTCTTTAGGTTCTATCCTTGTTGCCATGTTTTCTGAAAAACCAATTAATGTATCCTTCCACTGTCATCATTCTCATTTTGAAAAATAAAAATTTATGCACTAGATCTTTGTTGACATATGCATTATGGTGGTAAGGCTTACCTCTTTTTGATGCCCTTGAAAAATAAGTGAACCAATCCTCTTCAACCTCTGTTATCTTAAAAAAAATGAACTCGCTGCTTCTGCAAACACAAAATTTTGATGTAGAAAATATTATAAAAACATAACAAACATGTTTTTATTAATCTATTCTTCTTATCTTATCCTCTGTTTCATTAAAAAAAAAAAAAAAAACTCCTCTGTCTCTAATGTAGAATTCTCTGTCTCTTGTGGAATGTGTAAAAAATTAAAAAAAGTATACCACAGTGTCTTTCTTTTCTTCAAATTCACACAAAATTCCTCCTCTCTTAAGACAAAATCACCATGCAATCAATCTTAAATGTCCTAAGCTCACTGCGTGCAAGAAAATTTCAAAGAATGGCTCATTGTATCTATTTCAAAATTCATCAAAAATCTCATGAAAAATGGGTTCCCTCTGTTTTCAAAATTCATAAAACATTTCTCTCTGTATACAAAAAAATTTTGACCATATTTTTATTTTCTTCTTAACCCATAATTCAAACTCTATATTTGCCAAAAATCATCAAAAATCTCTTCTCTGTTTTGAAATTTCTCATTGTGTATATAAACGAAATGAATTTGCTCATAAAAATCGTTCATACATAAAAAAAATGATGCCATTGAGTGTTAAAAACAACACTCTGTTCTCTGTATGTATCAAAATCAAAATCGAGGACTGTGTTTTCACATACAACCTCTCATGAAGAAATTGCGAATTTACCTAATTTGGGAGTGATTTTCGTGATATCTCTTAGATAACTTGAGTTCCTGTGTTTAGACAATGCCATTTCAATCAGCATTATCCCTCAATATTTCCAAGGATTTGTTCATTAAATCAATGAGAAATACATGTTTATTGGTGGCAGAGTTCATGTGAACGGAGGAAGTGACAAGTTGTATGGAAATGACAGGGTTAAACAGTGGCAGAAGTACTCATTTATAACCCATAGTTTCAACTTGTGTTCACACAAAATCCCGAGATTTGTTTATATGAATATCCATTTATTTAATGAGAAAAATATGGGTTTTTTCTCTTAGCTTCATGCTCCATGGGATCTCTACACTTTGACAGTGTGTTTGATTGACACGACTGCTAGATCTCTTGGCTCAAATCCCAGTCAACTCCGCTCCTCTTCTTATCTATCCATCCTTTTGTTGCTATATTTTTTGCTCGTTTCTCTGTGCTTGATTTCCTTTGTTCTTTCATAGCCTTCGTACGTTTTCCTCCATCAATTCATTCTTCATAGGGTATTTTGAATGTGTGCCAATTATTTTCATGTCATTCAACTCCCTCACTGAGCCTGCAATGGCTATGATGGTGAAGAAAACGTGGTTTTTCAAAGGTCTGTGGTTTGAAAATGGTGGAGGCTCTTACCAATTACACAGGGTTTGAATCACTTGTTTTTTTAAATTTCTTTGATCGTTCTTTATTCTCCGATGTCTGACTGTGATGCCTTTGTGGTTTAACCTTTTTGACCTGCTTTGTGTACTTGCTCCACGATGTATTCCTCCATCGTCCATGTTCTCGGCTTTACTTATTACACAACCCATATTTCATCTCTCTTTCATGACATATGCTGACCATCCACATTCTCATTCATATCTCCCATCAAAATGCATCATATCCATGGAAAATGCATCATTTCTTTCCATACCAACGCATCATATTTCTGTTCATTCCATCGCATCATTTTAACTTAGGTTAGCTCATTGCATTTTCATTTTAGCTTTTGTCATAATTGAAATTTCTGCCCATATACCTTAGCTTTAATCATATATATGATTGCGCCCTCAAATAATATTTGCACATTGTTTTGATATTTTCATATTGCGCCCTCAAATAATATTTGCATATTGTTTTGATATTTTCATATTGCGCCCTCAAATGATATTATCTTAGGTTTTGATCTTTGTTTCATTTAATTTTAAAAATGACCAAAGAATGGTCATGTTTTAAATTGAATTTTTACCATGAAACTAACCTTTTTTTTTTTTTTGTAGGTCCAACAAGAGTTTGATGATTGAGCCTTTCATTTATTATATTTATGTTTAAGAAAACTAGGGTTAATGTGATATGGTACATGGAATATGAAATGATATATGGTTTATGGAATAATAATTAAATGGGTAGGATAATGGGTATGGATAAGGATATAATGGGTAAAATAATGAATATGAATAGGAATGTAATGAGTAGAATAATGAAGGTAGTGAAATGTAGGTAAAATATGCATATCAAGTACTAAATTAGTCTTAACAATCTCTAGAATATTTTTTTTTAAATTGAAATTTTAAGAGAAAAAATTCACTTACTGTACTTGTACTCCCATAAATTGTTTGATGTCAATTATGTCCTTTGGTGAAATCATGGTCGACATTTTCTTTATTATCATAACGATGGCTCTTCAGAAAATGTAGAAATGTAGAGACTTATTTATGCATTCTCATCTGATTATTGATTCAGGATGATATTGTTCAGGTCCCTTTTGCAATTTTTATTTGATGTTTCAGGTCCCTTCTATCATGTTCTTCAGGTTTGAATATTGATGTAGTTCAGTTACCCTCTGACATTGTGTTATTTCAGGTCACTTATGACATATAATTTTACACAATGCTTCAAGTTTTTTCTGTCATGTGATATAGGTCCCTTTTGGATAATATTCTCAATGATATCTCAGGTCCCTTCTGCACAATATTTTCAGTGATGTATCAGGTCCCTTCTGCATAGTATGTTAAATGATGTATCAGGTCCCTTTGTACTTGCAATTTAGGTTCCTTACTCAATTCGGTTGTTGAAACTATTTTCATAGTTTTATTACAAGCTTCCCCCTTGCTGATGTTACGACTTGTCCTCAAGTCTTGAATGTCTTGGAGGATAAATCTGCAAAAATCATATTTAAGTAAAAACAAAACAAAAATATAATTCATATTGGCCAAAAAATTTGGTTTTCCAATATGAATTCGAGTTTTTATTGTGCCAGTCTCCTGGATTTTCAAAACCAAACTCTCTTATTATTTTTTATATATTTTTTATTTTTTTTTATTTGTTTTTACATATTTTTTTACTCTTCTGGAGTTATGGAAGGCATATTTCTATGTTCTTCAATTAGTTTCAGATCAGTATCTGTTGAATTTGTTTTCATAAAATCCTATTTATTTATAGGCTTATTGTAAACTTTAAGCCTATGTCCATTAAACACAAATGAAATAGATGCTTTGTCAATTGTCTTTATTTTTATAGCTCCATTGTCAAATATTTCTTCGATCTCATATGGCCCAAGCCAATGAGTTGTAAACTTTGCCTTGAAATCTTTAAACTTGGAGTCGAACAATAGTGCCCAGTCTCCCTTTTGAAACACTTTATTCTTGATGAATTGATCATTCCATTTTATTTTATTTTATTTTACAAGAGATGTGTGCTCTACTGCTTGTTGTCTTATCTCATCTAGTTGATTTAATTCCATGACTCTTTGTTGTTGTGCCTCATATAATTCCATTCCCAACTTTTCTGGTAACTTGAATGTATGTATTTGAAATTCTATGGGTAACAGGACTTCTTTTCCATACACCAACTAATATGGACTGAACCCAGTTGTGTTTTTCCATGTTATCCTATATGCCCATAGTGAATCTCTCAATTTTTCTGACCAATCCTTTCTATTCATTTGTACAGTCTTTGTCATCATTATTCTCCAAAACTTTTTTTGTTGACTCCACTTGTCTGTTTGCTTGAGGATGGTACAGAGCTTATTTTCTATGTTTAATCTTTTAATTCTCTGTAAGTTCTCAAACAATATTTGATGTGAAATGTGTGCCTTGGTCAGTTACAATCTATCGTGAAACTCCATACCTTACAAATATTTCTTCAACTAGAAAAGAAACAATTGTATCTTTTGTTTCTCGTGCCACTACATTTGCCTCCACCCACTTAGTAACATAATCTGTACATACCAGAATATACTTCTTTCCATTTGATGGGGGGGTGATTGGTCCCACAAAGTCTAGAGCCCATTTCTCAAATGGTTCTATCAATACTTGTGGCTTTAATGGAATTTCATTTGATGCCACTGGTCTTCCAATTCTTTGGTAGTTGTCACATTTATTTACATAGGCATTGGAGTCTTTGAAGATTTCCGGCCAATAGTAGCCAAGTTTCAACACTTTGTATGTTGTCCGCTTGTCTACAAAATGACCACCACATGGCTCGTCATGACATGCCTTCAAAATATCTATAATATCGTCTTATCTAACACATTTTATGATTATCAGATCGGAACTAGTATAAAAGAGGTCACCATCGACCCAACTATATCTATCACTTTCTATAATTATCTTTATTTTCTGTTTATTTGTGTAATGGGAGGGTAGGATTCCAAATGATAAATAGTTGGCTATATCTACAAACCATGGATTTTTGACAGTTATAGCCAATAGATGTTCATCTAGAAAATTATCTGAAAATGGATTTGGATCACCAAGTGAATGAAGTCTTGATAGAAAGCCTGCTACTTGATTATCCTTACCTGGTCAATCTTGTACAATAAAGTTAAATTCTTGCATCAATAAAATCCATCTAGTTATTCTGCCTTTTGTAATTTCTTTTTTCATTAAATATCTTATGGTTGAATGATCCATGTGGATAAATACTTGATAACTCGTTATGTAATGCCTAAATTTATTAACTGCATGTACTACAGCTAAAATTTCTTTTTCTGTAATAGTATATTTCAATTCTGTCAGTGTTAAGTCTTTTCTTATGAAATATATGGCATAAGTAAATTGATTTTCTTTCTGTCTAAGTGATGCTCCTATAGTAGTGTCAGATGCATCAATTGATATATGAAATGGCCCTTACCTCACACAGTGTGAGTACTTTTAGCTACTGAAACTTAGTTAAGAATTCACCATATATAATAGAAAAAAAGGAAATAGAACAGGTCTATCAATTAGCTCCCAAAGTTTCAGAAATATCAAAATTAAGTTATACAAATTCTACATATGAATGCCTTCAATGTATTAGGCTTAAATAGATAAAATATGAAACAAACTTATCTAAAATGTCTCCTAAATACATGGGCATCCCTCTCATATATATTTATGTCGACGTCATCCATCTAATCTCTCAAAATCTGGAAAATCCCATAAAATGCTAAATTTGACCTAATTCCTAGGGATTTCCATAAAAATAGGTCATGTTTTACCGCCTTTGACCGAGCTTGTTTAAGCTCAGTTTGATTGAACCAATAGGTGTAGATCCAATATTAGTTCCCAAGCTTTCTATAAATGTATCTATCTCAATCCCAAGTGTCCTGAAAATATGACATCCATGAAGCCATTACGAAAATTTCTGGTATGGTCCAAAAGTGCACTTAAAATTCAATTTTTATAAAAACTTCTAAAAATTGAAAAACTTAATTTATATACATGGATATGCATTAATTGGAAAAATAGAGTGAATATGATGGTATATGGATGGATGCCATGGTAATAAAGTGTATTTACTTAAACAAAATTGGATAAAAAGCGAGGGCCAACAACTAGTTCTCCACACAGTACCATGTTGAGGGCTCTTAAGAGGAATCAATATATTTGGGAGTGTCCAAATTATTGAAGAGAAAGTTTGTTCAGATTTACATGGCAAAGCTTGTACACTCTCTCTTTGATTTTCCTTATTTGAAGCATTATACCAAGGGAGGCACCATCATTTAGGATTTTCAATTGCAAAACACTTTGGTAACTAATTTGGACTTTTTTGAGGTAATATGGCTTGCCAAACATCGAAGAATTTTTTTATGAGGATTTTTTGTTGAACTCCATAAATATAATTTTCCAATGAAACACAACATTTTGTCACATTTTTAATAGTAATAGTGCAATTTCTTGTCACCTTTGAATGGTTATGGAAAATAAATGGCATACTCTATTCACATTGCAATTGAAAAGCACTCTGAGAACTAATTTGGAGTTCTGTGAGGTAATATGGCTTGCTAGCCATCGAAGGAAAACACTCTTAATCTAGAGAAGAAAATGTTTTGTTGTCAAAAGGTGACCTTTTTGTTGCACGTTTTGGTAGTGGCTTAATGATAGTAATGCCAGCACTTCGTGAATCTGGCATTTCAGAAGCACGCAGAATGTGAGCCTTTGAATTAATATGGAGCATGTTCCTTAACACTTATTTTCCACAGTGAGAAGCTATACTACATCTGGTTTCTTTTCAGCCTCTTTTGTTCCTCAACCAATGGTGGTTGTCTTTCTTTAAATAAGGCCTCTATCACTCCAGGAACACCAACAACCTAATTATCCAGATATAAAAAATAAATATTGTTACCACTGAAATCTTCACAATTAAAGTTTTTGCATTCAATACCCATCTACTCATATGCATGTGAATTGAGGATGTGCATTCCTAACAATGGTAACATGTTCCATTGATAAGTATCAAATATTGAAAACATACTCTAGAAAGTGTGTGTCAACTTGAACCAAAATTTGCACATTATTCTAGTAAAACATACAAGAATAACAAATGCAATTAACAATTCTACTGTCGCAAAAAAAAAAAGTAATAGAATTAAGCAGTCAAATACATGAAACTAACCATCAATAGAATTATAGAGAAAAACAATGCAAACACACTTTTTGAAATTGAAAACCTGGAATATAAAAATGCTCACCTCGTAGAAAGCACTTGGAGGAGGGAATTCATATTTTGGACTCAGATGCTCCACCATATTATCAATACAAATTGCTCATCTTCCATATTTTGTTTTGACCCTATTTCAACAAAACATCCAAAGCATAAGGTAGGCAGAAACATCTTCCCATTTTTAGCAGATGATTTTTCAAGCAAATTGCTAGCATCTAGCTCCCACAGCCAATGTCATTTAAAGTTTAGTATCTGCATCTCAAAAAATAATTAAAATTAGAATCTTGAATATATTACTAGAAAAATCATATGTATTAAACCCACCCATGGTGGTCAAGAGATGTTAATTTATTCCCAAAACCATAACCTATTTTTCGTGCAAAAAATAGCCACATTTAAAACAAAAACATAGGAAACACTTGATTATAGTACAATAGAAAATTATCAGTTGTCTTTTGAATGCTATCTAGTCAATCTCACCTCAAAAAGAGTCAAAAAATAGAAAAATATCATAGGCCATATCACCAACATAGATCCATATTAACCCCATATTTAGTTAACACCAAGTGAGATTAAAAAGAAACCAAGGCGCAAACATCTCAGTGCTTAAAATATATGTTGTTGAATATAGATATATGATAGTCTTATATATATATATATATATATATATATATATATATATATATATATATATTAATGAAATATTTTGAATGATTAGAAATTGTGGCGAACTAAAGGTTTGAAATTTTCCTTCTTTCTACATTAAACCCCTTCAGCCTGACTGTCACATGGTAATCTCAGTAGGATTTGTTTTTAAAATTGTTGAGTTATTGTCTAAACTTTGGGGTGGTTACACTGGAGATCATAACTTGTAGGAATCCATTTAACTAGAATTTGGTGAGAACAAGGATACTATCTCCTGGAATTCATGAAAAATATGTTCGAGGGGTCATGAAATTATGGTTAGAGACTTAAGGGTTTCCAAGTCATTCAAGAAAGATATTGTCCTCATGAAAATTTTAGTGCCTTGAACAAAAAAACCGACAACATTATAGTCTTCTAAGAGATAATTTTTGTAAATTTTGTCATAAGTGGTAAGAGAAATACAACTAGGAAAGTAAAGGACTCAAATCATGAAAATGTTACATCTAATAACATTAGAAGACTGAATAAATCATGATCATTCATGAAAATTGTCATTGTATATCACTAGTAGTAGGCCATATCACCATCATTGTTGGCTTGAGGGGTCCTGACCCAGGTTCGAAGGTTAAGGTTTGCCAAAAAACCCCGATACTACTGGCCCTTTCGGCAATGACCTACTTGCGCAAGCCAAGTTCTCACCCGAAGTAGTATCGGAGGGTGCTGGAACCAGGTTTCCGCGCCCTGGGAGAGAGTAGGTAATTTAAGGCAGATCTGTGTTGCAACTTATTAGGTTCGCACAAAATGAGTCTATTCGTATCCCTTTTAACAATATAATAAACACATAACCATAGTAGAGATATTATCACTAACAGATCTAATAAATACATTCGCATCCATGTGCGCATCAGCATATATCATCACAGAACATTATAATCGCAGCCAATTCCAGATCACAGATACATTCCTAGCTTAAATAAATATCACATCTGCGCTTCAACAGTAAACAAAATCAATCCAAATAGCACAAAGGTACTTAAAATATATTCCACATTCATTAGCATCAAAAATCCACTTACAACCCAAACACAGCCCACGCACACAACCTAGCGGGGTCTGCATACAACAGGACTTAGGATCTCTTTGCACACAACCAGCAGGAGTCCTTACCCAAAACAACCCAGAAAAATCTTAACAATTCGCACGTAGCATCGATCTTAAGTCTTACTTCCTTACTATATCCAACTATATATATATCTATAACATCGTAGCCTTTACTACTCGATGGTCCACAAATCATGGTTTCCAGACCCTAGAGCTACCCTTTAACCCATTACAAAACATTAGGGGCTTTGACCCACCTGAAAACGCCTACGCAATACTGAATATTACAAAATTGTACCAAAAATGAAGCTTAGGGAACCCTATTCCAACAGGCACCCAACACAATCTTGTGACTCGTCCCGAGTCACTGTGGGCGTGGGGTTTGGATCTTCGCCTGAAGCTGCTTGTTCGCATCAACCAACGAGGGAAACACTCTTTCGCTCTACGCAGAAGAATTCTGAGCAATATCCATCAACTTCTACAAATTTGGACCTTTTGTAGCAGCAGTGACGCTTTCCAAAGTTTTGTTTAGTTGCTTAACTACGATATCTACTTCTTGAGAGAGCTTGAGGGCTTCATTGGCCCAAGGCTTGAGGTGGTCGCTGAGAATATTATTTTTATCGCTAAGCTCTTCAATGTCATCTCTAAGGGTGTGACTGGTATGCAGTCATGCCAAGCACTGAGCTGGAACCAAAGTGGACATAGTAGCTTCGAGTTGTTCAAACTCTTCCTCCTTCTAGCGCATCTCTTAAGTAAATCACGGAGGAGAGGGTCGCGTTGTACCTTGGACCATAAATGCATGGCTATCTCCAACAACTCTGCGCCCTGAGAAATCTGAGCGGTAATAGTATTGGTGGCCTTTGTGACCAACGTGGTTCGTTGGGCTCTTACCTCGGGTGGAGTCTCTGGCTGCAATTTGGCCTGTAAGGCAGCAATCTGTTGTTCCATCTCCATCTTGACATTTTGAATTTTATTCTTTGAATTCCTTAGTGTTGGGAAAAGCCCCTCAATATTGGCTTGGGGGGTAGTAGAAGTTGGGATATCCTCAGTTACATCTGCGCAAAGCCTACTGATTAGGATTTCCAACTTGGTCTACTGCATGGCAGAGAGGGTGCATGCAGCCTATGCCTGGGACACCTCTGCGGTTTTCTCCACAATTTTCTACTCAGCTGTACTGAGCTGCTGGTGCACCCGATGGTCTCCATGTTGAATCTCCTTGAACAAGGATGTGTGAAGGACCTCTAGCGGTTCATGCGGCAGTCGAGCTAAATCCAATTGCACCTCTGCACAGGCCTGGACTTGCTTTCCTAAGGTAAGTGGGCTCAAGATGAATGTTGCACCTAGTAGAGGGTAGAGGCAAGTCACTTTTGGTTATTGGGGGTGGCCTGGTCTGAATAATGCTTGTTTGCAGAGTGTCGGTTTTGAGCTGTAGAGCTCGAAGCTCCGACTGAAGTGTAGCGACTGTGGCCTTTTGATGCTCTTCAAAATCCAGCCATTTATCTTCAGAGGCGAGGGGGACTGTGTCCGCTATCTGCTCTAGGTCTTCCTCTGTCAGAGTTACTTCGGTCTCCTGGCCTGGCCTTGTAGCTTGTCATTTATTTCGTTGGTCTTTAACAAGGTCACCAACCTATTTTGTACCTTGAGGGGAGTCAGCACCCTTCACATCAAGACCCTATACATCCATATCCTACTGCGAATCCTTTTGTGATTTTGGCTCCTCACCCTTCTCGGCATTCTTGCCCTATCCTTCGGTCTCTTTGGTGGTGTCAGGCGGGGTAGTCTTTTTGGTACTCATATCTGCAGTGTTGTGTGTACCTGATTTGAAGCCTAGCTTCCAATGTGGAGGCCAAGTAGCAATAAGATGGTAAATCTCCTTATCTGCAACCATATATGGCAGTGATACCCATGTTGGATCCTTGCGGCCCCAGATCTGCACATTGTGCATTGTGACTTGAAAAGCTACGATGCTCTTGTACTTGTCATAGATTACTGGTGACAAGTGCGGCTGGGAGTGGATTACTACTGCGAGCCCGCTCTAAAATAATACCCATAGGACTTTATTACCTTCGATGCGCTGCTCATCCTTTGAATCCCATAGATTCGCATACCGCGCTCCTTCGCACATATCCAGCTCGAGCTTAGGGAGGACCGAGTCTTCCGAGGCTTCCCATGTGACCAACGCGATGAGGAGTAGCAGAATTCCCTCCCATGATACTGGGCTTCACGCACGTTCTCTAGAAATTCATTACAGAGGAACTGGGACCAGTTGAAGCAGACCCCTTTCTCTCAGTGGGTAGCCAACTGAATAACATATGCAGGGACCGTAGCAACCTGGAATTTGTGCATCATTTTCAATGCTAAAAACAAGGTGCCCATGCGCGCACCAGGGTCACTAATAGTGTTGATCATGAAAACCCTGGTGTTTCTTTCAACGTGGTATCATCGCACACCTTATCAGCGATATTTTGCTCATATTTCTTACCGATACGCTCCATGGGATTCAGCCCTTTCATGGGAAGACCAATAATACAGTGAATGAGTGTTGCATCAATGGGAATGTGATCCTAGATCCACAAGCAGTCGTTTTGGACTAGAGCTAGCAGTTTTAGCACGAGTCGGTCGGTGACATTGTAGTGGCCAAAGTGAGGCATTTGCAGCAGATTTAATAACCCTGAACCAGCCAACCCACTTTCCCATGGAATTGGGACTACCTTCAGTACGTCATCCTCCAATAACCTTTCAAGATATAATTATGGTGCCAATTCAGGGAAGGCCTCTATGTTGGCTAGGTCGTGATCGTCGAATTTGACTGTGTGGAGCTTGCCAAAGGATTCTATAATGATGGGGACCTCACCCAAAATTAGAGGCATCTGTAGATAGGTGTACATCCCATCGAGTTTCTTGGGCGTGCACACTGAGGGTCTGTGAGGCCGAACATCTGGTGGTAGCCAGTTTATTGGTTCTGTAATCCGAACTTCCTCTTGGGCAAATAGTGGCCTCTTCAATGGGTTAGGCGAACGTGCCTGGGGAACCGTTCGGGGAGACTTCACATTGCAAGGGGAGGTGTGTGGATTTCCTTTAGCCCATTTCGCAATCTTCCCCTGCCCCTGTTCCTGTGCTTTCCTCTTAATCTTCGTCTTTTCAACCTAATTTCCCTTTGATGGTGTGGATACAACCTCTTCTACTTTAGGTGTGACCTCTTCAACCTCATCAGTGGAGACCATGGTCTGTGATGACTCAGCCGGATTAGTTGCAGTCATTCTCCCTTAGAAGATAAGTTCAAGATTGCTACTATCAGAAGGAGTAGCTCGCCCAGACATTAACAAAGCGCAATAGTCATATAATTTCACAAAGCACAAACTATTCAAGATGCATGAAACCCCCTTCTAATCTACCCTTCTACTTTTATAGCCTTGGAGATCAACGAATGGTTGGATGAGGCTTATCAGAAACTTACCATCAAGTAAACGGTAAAAAATCTTCCGAAATCGCATCATTAATTGCCGGTTGGCTACTCCTTTCAACGGTAGAATTTTCTTTTTACCCATTTTTACTGTTCTAACGACTAGTTTTCACAGCTGTATATTACCCCTGCACTCCCAACGCACCTCCTGCGCTCCCAGTACACCTCTCTGGGTTTCAATCGACCCTTGCGCTCCCAGTGCACCTCCTTGGGCTTCCAGACGTGCGAATGTTCCCTGCGCGTACCACTGTCCTACCTGTGTTTGTCCCCCTGTCTGTGCGCATTCCGCCCCATACAATTACGCTGCCCATATAGTCATTTGAACTAGTATGGTTTGTGTCGGCTGCCATTGACATAGCCTGGTACGATATCACCACGCAGTGTGGCTAACTGGACATCATCTCCATCAGTAATTTATTTTACCATATAGGGACCTAGCTAGTGCTGACGAAATTTCCTCGGGTACATCACAAACTGGATATCATATAGCAGGACCAATTTTCCCTCCGCAAAGATCTTTTTCCGAATATGTCAATCATGCCATGCTTTTTCCTAGGCCTTCTGAACTTGCTGATGGAAGTTAGCAATGAAACGATCTTCCTCCAAGGCCATGAGTTGCGCTAACCACTCCTCCATGATATTAGGCTCTTCCATGTTAATTAAGGCTGCAATGCGTAAGCTAGGAACAATAAACTCCATGGGCATAATGGCCTCCTTTCCATAAACCATCTGAAACGGTGTTTTCCCAGTCAGTTTCTTGCAGGTGGTTCGATAGGCCCAAAGGACTAATGGGATGCGCACGTCCCAGTCGTTGCGATCGAAATTATAGACCTTGGTCAGTGCATGTTCCAATATTTTATTAAAATCTTCTACAGCTCCATTTTCCTATGGATGATACTGGGTGCTTTTTTCTTGGTGGATCCGAAATTCTTTATTCAAGGCCTGTATTGTTTCATTAACAAAATGTGTACCTCTATCGCTCATCAGGATCTTTGGACAGCGAAACATGGTTAGAATATGTTCAAAAATGAAGTGCATAGAAATATCTGTAGTGAAATCCTTCACAGCTTGCGCTTCGACCCATCTGGTTACATAATCAGTCGCAATGATGATGTAGCGCACACCTGTCTTCTTCCCTGGTGGGTTGATGGGCCCAATGAACTCGATAGCCCATTTTTTAAATGCTTGCAGGGCCATCTGAGGTTGCAGGGGAATTTTGTCTCTGCACGACAACCTTCATGTCCTTTTGCATGTGTCGCAAGCTTTGCAATAGACGTGAGAGTCGCTATGTAGTGTGGGCCACCATAGCCTAGCTCTCAATATCTTCTGCACCGTTGCTTTCCCTGCATAGTGACCTCTTGCTACGCCCCCATGGGATTATGCTAAGATGGCGTGCCTTTCATGCTCCAAAACATATCTTCGCAGCACCTCATCAGCTCCCAACTTATACAGGTGAGCCCGCTATGATGGTAAAATCCGCTACGCAGGTTACCAGTTCTTTCTTATGTTGTACCGAATACTCTGCAGGCGCCATTCTCGTAGTTAAGAAGTGAATGATGTCAGCGAAGTTTGCATCAAATACCTTAATATCAAAAAAATACGTATCGGGAAATCCTTCTTCTAGGTTGGTCGGCTCTTTGCCACTGTCGATTCGGGATAAGTGGTCTGGCCCGACATTTAGTTTCCCCGGCTTCACGATGATCTCAAAGTCATATTGTTGGAATAGTAATAGCCATCGGCAAATCTTCGCCCCCAACACAGACTTATTCACTAGGTATTTAAAAGCTGAGTGATCTGTAAACATCTTGAAGTGCCCTCCTAACAGATAATGCTGGTATTTCTGCAAGGTGCATACCATGGCCAACCCCTCGTGCTCAGTAGGGGAGTAGTTGTGCTCCACACTAGAGAGTTTTCTACGAGAAAATGAAACTGGATGGTCGATTTCTCCTTCCCCAGGCTGTGTAAGCAAAACTCCCACGTGGATCCCTAATGCATCTACATGAACATGGAAAACCTTCACCCAATCAGAAAATATGAGGATAGGCGCAGAGACCATCTTCTCCTTGAGTAGTTCTAAGCTCTTTTGACACTCATTGTCCCAAAGAAATGAAACGTCCTTATTTAGCAACTTTACCATGGGTGATGTGATCAGCGCGTACCCTTGAATGAACTTCCTGTGGTAGCCTGTATGTATGAGGATAGAGCGCAGTTGTTTCTCAGTTGTAGGGACTGCCAGGTTGATGATAACTGCTACCTTGGTGGGGTCAACCATCAATCCTTGTCAATGAACTGTGTGGCCTAGCAAGATCCCAAAGGGTATGCAAAATATGCACTTCTTAATATTCAGGGAAATCTGGTGCTTTCGACAGGCGTCCAACATCATTCACAATTTTGAGACGTGCTTCTTTACCAACCCAAATACGGTCCAGTCATAAAAATATACCTCCAAAAACTTGTGGATGAACTCCTTGAATACTGCGACCACCACTCGCGAAAAGATGACAGGGGCATTCTTGAGCCCAAATGGCATGATAGTGTACTGGAAAGATCCCCATTCAGTGGCAAACGTAGTTTTGTTGCGATCTTCAGGTGCGATCCTGATCTTATGGTAGCCCGATAACCCATCCGTAAATAAGTACACTTCCTGCCCCCCACACTATCAAGGATTTCATATGAAAATGGCGTAGGAAAGGGATCATATACGCAGACATCATTCAATTTGCATAATTCAACACAAATTTGTATCTCCCCTTTAGTATTTTTCTCCTGAACCAC
Source organism: Pinus albicaulis (assembly GCA_034641835.2). NCBI lineage: Eukaryota > Viridiplantae > Streptophyta > Pinopsida > Pinales > Pinaceae > Pinus > Pinus albicaulis. The sequence continues at coordinate 1,158,365,879 of CM076575.1, read as the reverse complement.
CATAGGACTTACCCAATCTGACTGTTCAACTGGTTCGATGATACCCGTGACTATCATTTTGTCAAGTTCTTCCCTAACTTTCAGCTTATACTTGGGGTTAAATAGATAAGGGCGCTACTTCAGAGGGTGCGCATCTGGTTTTAATGTGATGCGCATGACACCCAGGTCCCCTGTAATCCCTTTGAGTTTTAAGAATTTTGTAGGAAATAGGTTCTGGTATTCTGTGAGGAGTTCTGCGACTTTTCCAACGGTATCATCATCCTAGTAGTCCCCAATTTTAGCTAGCTTAGGTTTCTCCTCCATTCCAATGTTGACTTCTCATAACTTAAAAGGCTTAGTCATATCGATGATCTGCAGTGGGGGTCCAGCAACTACGCGCTCTCCCTCTGACTCCGGGATAGAGATATTTCACAGGTCTTCATCACATTCCTCCATTGACAGATTACAACAATTGAAAATATTCTGCATATGTGTCTCCCACATTGGCGCCCCATATGTCACACGAGGGTGTGATTCATCAAATACCAAGGCATTTATATCCTGTAGGGCTTCGTCAAGTGCCTCTATTCCACTTATCAACCTGAACATCCCAACAAATGCATCCTTCAAGGTTTCCTAGTGACGGGTGCACTGATGTAGTTCTGCATCTAAATATCATGCAGTGGGGATTGGCCCGAAGGAATGAATGAACAGGTGGATCCATTCGTCCGTAGTTCTTTCACACCATTCCTCCATCCATGCGGACAAGTGCTCGCGCTGGTCTCCTGGGCCAAGGAAAGTCTTCACGCGCAGGTGAACCGAGGGTTCAAACCACAGGACCATCATCTCGCAACATTCCTCCCAATCCTGAAATGTCTCCTTATGTGTTTCCCACCACCGCGTCATGGTTCCGCGCATTGCTAGGTTAAGTGACCACATTATTCGTTCCCTTGGGACTTCGGCTTCAAATTTTCACAGAAAATCTGTAACACTATCAGAACCATCAAAGTAGGGCAGTTCTCTTACCTCTAAGGAGATAAATCGGAATCTTTTCATGATCAAGAGACATCGCAGCGCAGATACATCATGTAACCGATTCTTCCAATTTTCTATCTCCTCATCGGAGTCAAAGAGGAATTCAATGTCTTTCTCCCAACAAAGCACACCATCAATTGTAGGATTGATCTAATCCTCATCCCTAGCAGTTAATTTATAAATGTGATCCACATCCTCTTCTTTGTGCACTGGTTCTATATACCGCTCTCCTTCCGCAGGGTCTAGTGGGACTATCACCCTCATACCCTCATTTTCGAAAACCATGCTCCTTTTCTTTAGATTGATAATGCCTCCCATGTCTATAGCCCAATCTAGTCCCAGGAGCACAGGATAAGGATCCACATCTTCCACAATATGAATGACTTCAAAATTTGCGCGTACATTAACTCCTGTGATATCAACCATAATCTTTGACAGCCTCCCTAATGGTATGATTTTCTGTTGGTTAGTCATGCACAACTATATAATGGACCATTCTAGATTAGGTTATCCCATTCGCTGCCATGTTTTCTTAGGCAGTACGTTTGCATTTGATCCTAGATCCAAGATGACCTGATCCATTTCATAGTCACCGATCTGTGCTGTTAGCTGCATCTCCCGCCCCATACGCTTCTTATGCTTGTACATCTTGTGAACATCTCTAACCATTGTAGGAGGGTTAGTTCTTTCTACGCAGCTGTCTATCAGTATTTGAAGATTTTCAACTACCTTCTGGTTGCGTAGCAGCTTCATACATGGTTGTAGGAATGGCTTAACCTCGTCGTCTGCTCTTAGGTTTGTTGGAGCCTTGGAGGTAGATGCCTCATCCTTGGCAAAGTCCTTGCGGGCTGCGACAAAGGTTTATTTTTCCTTCTGTAGGTCCAAGCTTTCCTTTTTTATAGCAGCCTTCCGGATAAGGGGTTCAACCATAGCTTTCTCCTCATCTCCCCCAGTAGCCATGTTGCTGCGCGTTATGACATTAATACTTGGTCCCTCATCGCGTGGCTCCGCCTTAACCTTCTTCACATTCTGCATTGGTGTCTACTGTTTTTCCTCCATTTTTGCTATCAGTACTGGGCAATCTTCGATCACGTGATCCAATTGTCTAAAATATTTGCAAGATTGTTGTGTAGGGTTCAGACAGTCCCTTGCGAAGTGCCCTATTTCTCCACAGTTGTAACAGATCAATTGCCCTCTTCCCTGACCTGTGCCTCCACCCCTTCCCCCTCCCCTGCCTCTTGCGGGGGAGCCTCCTCTGTCTGAGGGAGATATTGGTGAATAAGGGTTAGGCTATACCATGTATAGGTTCCCTCGGTCTATCATCAAGTCATAAGTTTGAAAGTTATGCTCGTCATGTCCCACAGAGGAGAAAAATCGACACCATTGTTGCTTTAATTCTGGAACATAAGCACCAGGACGGGGATAATGGTTGGTATGGTGTAGTCTGGAAATGCGACAATCAGTGCACCATAACGTTGGACCACTCGGCCCCACAACCTCTTTACGACGCAATGGGCTGGGTCCCCCAGCCTACATGTAGTCTGCCAGTAGAGGGCACTGATCCGTGGTGTGGTCAGACACCCTACATCGTATGCACCATATGTCTGGGTCAGCTTATTTCCCTCGGTCTTTTTGTAGATTCTGGATTTCAAGGTGCATTGCCTCCAGCTGTCCCTAGATCTGCTGCACCCAAAACAAGGCATCGTCTCTTAGCGCAACTTCTAGTTTCATAGCAATCTCCAAGGCTTTCTTTTGTGTCTCAATCGCCTGCTGACCCATAGGTCCACACAGGTGAGGTAGCAACATAGCAATAAACCATTCTTTGTGCTTCTTATAACCATACGGAAATTCCCCATCTCTAATAACCTTCTTTAACCACTGATTAGCTTCCCATACAGACTTAGTAGGTCCCTATCTAAAGTCTTTTAGGTCAGTTACTAGCTGCGAGTAGGACTTAGGCATCCGGAATTGATGTTTTAAAGCTTTCTTAATCTCTTGAATAGACGGATAAGCATGTTAGCCTATGTACCACATATACCAGTCCAAGGCCCTTCCTTCAAATGAGAGGGATAGCTACGCTCTATTTACAATATCGTTAGCAACATTCTGTGTTGTCCATACTAATTCTGCTACAAACCAAATTCGGTCCATATCTTCATCTCCTACACCATTGAAGGTCGGTAGCTTCATGTGTGTGGCCATATCTTCTTCTGGTGGTGGCGGAGGTGTGGGTGAGTTCTTACCCTTATGCTGACTTGAAGGTGGTGTAGCTAGAGGACTATTTCCTACGTGTACAACCGACTCTCTTAATGGACTATAGATGGATCTATCCCCTTCTCGATTGGTTCGGTAGTACTTACCACTTCATGTTGTACATTCACTTTGATAAGAGGTCATTCATTCGATGTGGCTGCATAGAACGCCTTTTCACACAGTAATATTTTAATTAGCAATGGAAATGTTTGCAAGAACTTACCTCTGAAACCTTTGAAGAACCTCCGCTCTGCCTCATAATAGGATACGAACTGATCGACTACGAATTCCGTTACAAATCCCCCTAACACATTGTCCACCCAATGATCTATCGTACGGGTGATCGTGTTGTCAGTCTTCTCCAGTTTTTGAATCAATTCCGGCGTCCACTGCATAACCTGATTGTCCTTCCCACGTCTGAAATTCCACGAGCCCCGCTAACCACTCCAGAAGCTCATGCGCAAAATTTACAAAGAAAATTTCATAAACTTCAGTGAAGATGTACTTATTCTCCAACTTCTCAGCTGTCAGCTTCGTGCTGCGATTCTCTTTAACAACAAATTCCTGAATCTGTCTTTCAAACCAGTCTTCGAGTTCTAGTTTCTCAGGTCTCTAATAGCCTCGTGGCACTACCCGATCTCTCTCTCAAAATTCTCTCGGTCCTGGCAACGGAACCATTTTTTGGCTTGAGGGGTCCTGACCCAAGCTCAGAGGTTAATATTTGCCAACAAACCCCTATACTACTGGCCCTTTTGGAAATGACCTACTTGCGTAGGCCAAGGTCTCACTTGCAGTAGTATGGGAGGGCGCTGGAACTAGGTTTCCGCACCCTGGGAGAGAGTAGGTAATTTAAGGAAGATATATGTTGCAGCTTCTTAGGTTCACATAGAATGAGTCTATTCACAGCTATTTAAACAGTATAATCAACACATAACCATAGAAAAATTCTTATCACTAACAGATCTAATCAATACATTCACATCCACATGTGCATCAACAAATATCATCACAAAACATTATAATCGCAGCCAATTCTGGATCATAGATACATCCGCAGCTTAAATAAATATCACAGATGCACTTCAGTAGTAAACACAATCAATCTAGATAGCACAAAGGTACTTCAAATATATTGCGCATTCATTAGCATCAAAAATCCACCTACAACCCAAACACATCCCGCACACACGGCCTAGCAAGGTCTGCACACAGCAGGACTGAGGATCTCCGCGAACACAACTAGCAGGAGTCCTTACCCAAAACAACCCAGACAGATCTTAACAATTCGCACGTAGCATCAATATTAAGTCTTACTTCATTACTAGATCCAACTATCCATCTATTTATAACATCATAGCCTTTGCTACCCGAGGTCCACAAATTGTGGTTTGTGGACCCTAGAGCTACCCTTTAACCCATTACAAAACATTAGGGGCTTTGACCCACCCCAAAACCCCTACGCAAGACCGAATATTACAAAATTGTACCAAAAATGCAGGTTAGGGAACCCTGTTCCAACAATCATAGATCCATATTAAGAAACAAGAATGATAAAATTTATTATAGTTCTCTACATTATTGTCTTCCTATGGGTTGGAGAAAACATGTATCCCTTGCTTCCCCTATTTTCATTTTAGTTGTGTTTCCATGGATTAACTTCCTTTCTTAGGTTGATTTTCTTTCTGTACATTTTTGGATTTTATTTTCTTTGGTGAATGATAGGGAAGTTCAAGAGAGGAAAGGTTAGGTCTTATTTGCACAAGGATCTCATGCAACTGAGGAGGAAAGGTGTGAGCCCACTTCCCTTGGAATCTCTAGGTACTATGCTTTCCCAAATAGAAAGGAGGTCATAAGCTCTCACCAATGCCAAACAAAACATGGTTCTTGAAGTTCATAGTCCTCATTAATATTTCTTAAACTAGAGCCTCTAGTAGCTCACATTAAATATTTTTTAATTTCTTAAATGATATTTTGGTTCATATTCATTTGGATATTATCATAAATGGTTTCAAGATGGTAGAAGACCAATTGGTAAACCAACTATAACACAACATTATTTCTAGGGTTTTAAACTTTTTTATCAATTCCCAACGTTAAGGATATAGTCTCTGAAGGGGTAAACAACGATGATGGAAAGAGAAGGCCTTTCAATGAAGCAATTGAAAATGGAGTTTAACCACTTTGAATATATGCCAACATCAATTCTAATGTGGGAAATACTACTAGATTTCCTAAAAATTTCTGAAATGACACAATTTTCCAACATAACTATAATATGTGAGCCAAAATCTTAATGGCATCCACAATAACTATAGACTGCAAGGTTTTGTATGGAATTGGACCTAAACAAACCCTCTCCAACATCAATACAACTACAAATTATGAATTACATATAGGCGAAACCTCTAGAGTCTAGAATCCAAAAAATTCTTTTGAGCATAGAAGTTGCCTCAAACATTGTCACCTTTCTTTTCCATGTCCGAACCAAAAAAACTAGTAAAGAATGAAAACATAAAAAAAGGTGACCATTAAACCTCAAAATCTCCCATTTCATCATGTAGGAGTCCCATACTAGAAAAGAACCAAAAGTGAGACTTCTAGATCTTCTAAGAGAGGACAATATCCTAATGAGCAAGTCCAAATGATCTTAACCCCTCCAAGAAGTTCCAGATTCCAAGAAAGAGGTGCCAGGGTGTCCCATTTAGCTTCCCTCTGCATCAGAACAAGCTTAATGCATTTGATCTTAACCCCTCTCCAAGCACTTCGTATTCCAAGCAAGAGGTGGAAAAGTGTCCCATTGAGCTTCCCTCTACAACAAAAAAACTTTGAAGGTAAATTTTTCATGGGAAGAAAGAATCCATGAGAAATGGAATAAATTTCATAGCTAGCTAGGATCCATAAAATCCCTTTTCTACCTTTCAAAAAGGAATGAACAATATAGACAGAAGGAAGAATACAACTCAAGTCAAGGACAATAGAAACTAGACTGGAAATCCATTTCCCCAAGTCACTTCAAAAGAAAAAAACACGAGGAACTAAATGTCGTCTCATTATAAAGTAAAAACATCCAAATCCACTTAAAATGGAAAATAACAAGGAACTGAATGTTGTCTCATTACAAACATTAACTGTCAACTATAAATCAACAAAAAAATAAAGTAGAAGAATGACTAGCTTGAAGTACCAGGTATGTCCAGGGCTTGCAAATAGCTGGTGTTTCATATTTTTTCAATTCCCATAACTTATTTGTTCATTGTTTATTGGTTTTGAAATATATATATATATATATATATATATATATATATATATATATATATATATATATATAAATCATTGACAAAAAGATTTTCCAAACTAGAGTAGGAATTTGGAGATATGCTTTGTTGATAATACCTGAGAGTAATCTTTATTTGATATTTCTTCATCACCACACACATTTTCAAAATATTATGCAAATTTTTGGTTTAACTCCTAGCTACTACCTGGTTATAGTTGTTTTAATGGGTTTCTCCATAATTGTTTTCTAACTATTTCCAAAATAATGCAAAAAGATGCATATCATCTCTGTAGAAACCTACACAATGATTAAAACATATAAAATCGTCTATTGCAAATGTCAAAAAATGATTTTGTTTAGCACAAAAATGTTCTACATCATCATTTCAAAAATTCCAAATATAAAACTTGGATAGGTCTACCTTTTTTGAACCGAAAAGATCAAGTATATATATCAAAAATTTTAATGAATTTCAGCCAATAAAGGGATGAAAACCAGAAACTCATTGATAGGTTTGATCAACTATATCCTCAGATCTTATGGATATCCACTCTTACTCAGTGTGGTCCCTCTTATTCCTCATGAGGTCCTAAGAAAAATGAGGCAAAGAAAAAAAAAGGTATACACTCGTTGTCTGAAATCATTGAAAATTATGAGTTTTTAACAATGTCTTCATGATTCATAGAATCCTCAAACCCTTCTCCTCTCCTGATTTCTAAGGTGTTTTATAAAGTGAACCATTCTATATAAATATTTTTTTTTATCTTTACAATCACTTTTACTATGATATAAATGATTGACATATCAATAGGTACACGAAAGCTTCTAAAAATATTGTTATTGAGAAAATGTTTCTTTATTCAAAAATCGAACCAACCATCAAAGATAGTTTACTTTCTTTGTTCAAATAAAAATACTTGTTTAAATTTTTGAATTTAAACTAATATGTATGATACAGAGAAATGGGTATGCACTTCCAAAACATAAATGCACCGGAAATGTGATCACCCAAAAATTGGAAACAAGGAAATATATATGTGTGTGTGTGTGTAGGGTTATTTTATAAAATAACACATTATAGTCAATTGAATTTATCTTGGGTGGTTCGGAAGAATCATTTTGATCCTCCCCACCTAGGTTCAAGTCTCGTAAGTTGAAATGTTTAAGCTCTATAACATAATAACCATGTGACACTCTCAAGTGAGTATATATTGTGTGTTGGTCATGTACCAATAACCTCTCTCTTGCCTTCAAGTTGTATCCCCAATGACCCAAAAAATAGTGCACTATATTGGAACTTGGAAATAAAGAATGGTGAATAAATGGTTGAGAACATTTAAATAATTTAAATGACAAGGAATTTTCTACCATCACTTATATTGAGATCCTCATCATTAGTATAACCCTTTGCCTCTACCTCAATCCTTGAGGGACCTTAGTCAACACCACCTGATTTTGATGAAAATACATAATTCAAGCTTTAAAATATGGTAGAAAAAGCTTTGTGTTCCTAATCAATGATTTTTATTTTGAGAAGGGTATATTTTTGCTAAGGTCATGACAGAGGAGTCCAAAAATCAATATCACCAACATCGAGGTACATAAAGGGATTGACACTCTTGATTTATTTTCAATCTCATACCATCATATAAACATGTTGCAATAAACATGTTTCAATCCTACCAATCCTGAAAAATATTAAATTTGTTGAACTTTGAATGTAATATGAAATTATACTTTTTGCATATGAAGTCCAATGAGGTTGGAACCACTCTCGCACATCCTAAAACAATTAATGGTAATGTTGAAAATTTAATTTCCAACATCTTTGGTGCAAACGAAGGGTGAAAATCTATTTTAAAGAAAAAGTATGAATCCTAGAGGCTTCAACAAGTCTCATTAATTCATATATAACCTCTAATAACACATAAAAAAAATGTCGGTTCCAACAATCAAATTATGGTCAAATTTGACATTTTTGTTTGGAAATGCATTTTAAGGACATTGTAGCTGGCTTGAAACGGTATCAATCTGTATAAAAGGAATTTCCTACATGTTAAGTGTGTTTCAGTCACATTTTAGCATTTCAATATGGAAACACAACTAGCACGAGGGAGGGGCAGGTACGTTTCCTGCAACATATAATTTAAATAAATTGAAACAATATTAACTAATCTAAAACTCAAAATAGTATCACTTATCTAATTAAGGTAGCCTATGTTTATATATTTTTCCAATCTTACTATATATTTTGAAATAACATTTTAACCTAACCTTATCTAATATTGTACCCTAGTTTCTCAAATTTTCTATATAGAGAAGACTTACACGTTGTTTATTTCCGAAAATTCTAGTTCAAGGGTGATTTGAAATTAATCCAAAACTACCAATAACAAACCCAAAATTTGTTGCTGCCAAAATTTCCCTCAACATTTCTTTTCTAAGAAAAACCTCGTAGCAAACCCATGGGCACCTCCCCGCATTTAAAGGATGATGCCAAACACAAACCTGTTAGTACTAATTTTGGTTATTGATGCAGTATGAACATCAACTGAAACACATAATAGAGGCAACCATTCTAGGAGATCGACCCAGAGACCTCCCACATGAATCTTAAAGCATTCAGCCACTCGAGTTTTCCACTAAGCAGTTCCCTTCCTTCACTTGTAAATAAACCTAATTAATTTCATTCCACTGAAATATTCACAATTAAATTTTTTGCATTCAATACCCATATTATCATATGGATTTCAATTGAGGTTGTGCATTCCTAACAAAGGTAACATGTGTCATTGACAAGTAACAAATATTGACTAAATACTCTAGAAAGTGTGTCAACATTGAACAAAATTTGCACATTATTCCACTAAAGCATACACAAATTACAAAGGAATTTAACAATTATGTTGTCACAAAAAAATGTAATAGAATTAAGCAGAGACCATCAATAGAATGATAGAGAAAAACACTACATACACATTATTTGTGAATTCAAATCCTATAATATGAAAATGATCACCTCGTATAAAGCACTTGGATAAGGGAATTCATATTTTGGACTCAAAAGCCCCACCAAATTATTAAAACAGATTTTCTGATCTTGCATATTTTATTTGGGACCTATTTCAACACAACTACCAAAGGATAAGGTAGGCACAAAAATCTTCCCATTTTTAGTAGTTGATTCTACAAGCAAATTGCTAGCATCCAACTCATGTATCCAATGTCCTTTAAAGTCTAGTATATGCATCTCAAACACCTATTACCATCAGACTCTTGACTATGATTTCTAGAAAATTCATATGTATTAATCTCACCAATGGTGGTCAATAGATGTTAATTTATTCCCAAAACCATAAACTATTTTTGGTGCAAAAAAATATCCACATTTAAGACCAAAACATAGGAAAACACTTGATTACAGTACATAGAAAAATATCAATTGTATTTTGAATGCAAGCTTGTCAATCTCACCTCAAAAGGAGTCAAAACACAGAGAAATCTCGTAGGCCATATCACCAGCATAGATCCATATTAACCACATATTTATTTAACACCAGATAAGATTAAAAAGAAACCAAGGTGAAAACCTCTCAATGCTTAAAATATTTGAGGTTGAAGATAGATTATGTTGCACGAGTTTTTGGTACGTGGGTACTTTGGGTATGTTGGAAAGAGTATATGGTAAAACTAGAAGTTTTTCCCAAATTTACAGGAAACATCAAGTTGGGATCAACAATAATATAATAAATTATAAATTAAAATTTAATATATATTAAATTCCTTTTTCTTAAAGAAAGTGTAAATATTAAATGTACATGGTAAATTTAATTTTTAAATGATTCAAGACAACCATAAAAAGTTAAAACCAAAACTAAAAGCCACCCAAATCATATTGATGTTCATACTAGAAAAAAGGAAAAAGCCTAAAGTAGTACATAATTCAAAATTTCCAAGACCAAAAATATAGCAACAAAAATACAAAGCTTAAGATGATCATAGAGTACGATCTTCAACATCAAGGAGATCCATATAGGCTTGAACATCACTATGTATTGGATCAACATCATCGTCATAATCATCATCATCATATACAACAATGTAGAAATCTTGAGCACTTTTCAACATAGAAATTGTTCAACTTACAAAATCCTAAGGCCATGGAAATCATGTTTTCGTAGAAAGAGCCATCGCTGCCATGGTCGGTATGAATGCATGAAGGAAGAAACCTCTTGCATTGTGAAAGGGGAATCTAAAAGGCAGTTCTTATCTTGCCAAGTTTCCAGGTCCATAGAGGAATGGAAAAGGTGATAAAGCATACATGAATGTCGCTTATCCAATTTGCGGATGAGGCATCAAAATTGGCCAAAGAATCTCATTCCTTCATGCAGCAATGCATGGCGGTGAAGTTCCAGACAAAAAAATTAGCACCCCATATTCACTAGGCTGTGAAAGCCTCAGGGGTCCTATAATAGAGGCCTACTAGCCTAATCATGAAATAAATCAACCAAAATCTGGAAAAATCCCTTTTATTGCTCACTAGATGTGGGCGCAGTGCAATGCTTAAGCGACTCTTCACCATTACATCGGTTTCGGCCTTCGAAAAGATAACCCTCTTACTCGACAACTCGGTCAGTGAAGTGGCATGGCTTATGAATGTATCTGCCAGTGGAGAAGGGGAATGGAACAACTTGGGTTTTCCTCCCAATGTCAACAACGATGCCATGCTCAGCTTCATTTGGTAACAAATTGCATTCACACAAGGAGAAGCCCCTAAGAGGAGCGGAACTCCCACATGCTCTAGATCGGCACTCCCCATTGGCACACATTCTGGAAACTTGAAATATCTCATTGCCAAGCTCCTGAAAATATCCCATGTACCTCAATAATCTCCCCTTATTTTTTGAGCATTTCGTAGAAGCTCCCAAGCTCCCAAGAGCATAAGAGCTGGAGGTATGTGATCTCCAGGGATTGGGAGCAGTACCCATGCAACATAGAAGATAGATATATGATATTATTCATTATTATTATATATTTTTTTTACATTCATCATCATCATTATCATCATCATCAACATCATGATATATGACCTCGTGGGTTAGCTAAATTGCTTCGAACATACATTTTCAAGGTGGAGTTCATAGTGAGGTCTCTAGTTCTAGTCCAACTAAGGTTCAAGTCTAGATTATTGCTACTGGGTCACTAGCCACCACTATTATGACTAGTTGCTGAGCCATCCTCCATCCAAATATTCCATAGAAGATGGGGGAATCCCACAAGGTTCACCTTGTGAAATACATTGTGGTTTTATTTAATTTAATTTTATATATTATAATTTTTTTCCCATTTTGATTTGTAAATGTTATCTACATTCCAATGGAAAATATGTGGTTAATCTAGGTAAGAAACACATTTCAAATTATTACAAATGGCAGCAATAATATTGGGTTTCACAGGTTTTAAGGAGTGGATTAAGGTACTCATAAATTGATTCTCAAACACCTTGAGGTTCACCTAATCCGATTCTCGTACCCCACTAATTCTTTCCTACATCTTGACTGAGGTTCTCATACACAAGCAATGCTTCAACCTATAAACCTTCTCCTTTGCACATATGATCCATACTATTTTATAGAGTGCACCTCCCTTCTCTTAGTGTATTAAACTCAAAAAACATGCTCATCTTATTGTCTTGCAAACCAAACTTGCTTAATTCATTGTCACAAAGTATAATGTTGATAGTTCTTTGAGGAACATGCACTAAGGGTCTGGCTATGAACTGCATAGACCAGACATCCTTTGGCTCAAGTGTCAGGTTTGGCAGGTAAATTTTTGACAAAATTGCTTGACATTTGCACCTGGATTCATCCACTTCCATCTTGTGTCACTGGGTTGGGTCAGAATATGGCCAGAATGGAATCTCATTGAACAAATTAATACTACATCAACCTTTCCAATGAATGATCAACTCTATGGAAATCAGTGGTCATAAGATCGACTACACAGGTATACAAATATGCTTCCAAAACCCGTAGAAGGAACTCACTATGTAATGAATAATTATAGGGGGTCAGGTTTTGGACAAGCCTTTCTATAGAATTTTACTAATTGGCAGTCCTAAGTTGAAACCCACAGTTATAAAGTCACACATATATTTATTTAAAAAAAAATAAATTCATAATTTAAACACTAAAATATTAAATTTTTACAGCTTAAATATAAAGAAATTTCAACTCTTTCAGAAGATGATGATCATAAATGATTATAGAGTTGAAAATAGTAAGTCGATGCAGGTTAGGTTTCATCATCTATAATTACAAATCCATTACAGCTGTAATATATATATATATATATCTATAAGTACCAAACCAAAAAAAAAAAATTGAATAAAATTATGTTTACCTTGAGGAAGGGATGTTGATCTAGTAATGAAAATGTGGTATAAATATGCGTTGACTGGTGCTTGTAGAGAAAACAATAAAAGAAACTGATGGCCTTAACAAATGTTTTAACATAATGTGATGGCGCAACATCAAACACTACGTGGAGGTGTTGAAATGACTGCGAGGCTCTAGGTGACCTTCCTCCACCAGATAGTAGAGTTCTCGGACCCCTTGGTCTGTAAAAATAGCAAGGGACAATTGCAAGAAATATGACAAGCATATCATTGCAGACAATGGGATAGATCACCTTCCCCCTCCCGATACTTCAAACAAAGATGAGGGGGCATGCTCTCCAGCTTCTCGAACACCGCCATCACTGCAAATATTTGCATTGCCCGTTGAGGTGCATCGTGTATTTCCATGAGAAAGGAACAAAAAAACAATGACCAGAGAAAGAGTGTCGAACTCTCTCTCAAAAACCTTGGAAGGAAGAAAAGTAGCAGGAAATATAGGAACAATTTTAGATTTTATAATTGCGGGAAATTATATTTTAATAGGTAGTAAATTTTTATGAGGCAGTTGTTATGGGAACTTATGTTGTCCGCATGTTAATTTTGTGTTTGTTATTTTTTTTCTTCTTTTGTTAAAAAGGAGGTTGGTTGACATATAGATTATATCTAATGATGTTGAAGGTCTATGAGTGATGATGTTGGCATAAGGCTATCAATAAAAATTATAGAAGACATCCTTTATATAGGAAAGTATGTTCATATAAGGAGGGAAAGGGGACATGACGTTTACACATAACTGAAATATCCACTAACCCTTAAATAGGTAGCAAATATCCTCAAATCTATGAATAATGTTATCAATAAACTCAAGTAGTTGTAGGTAGCCCATTATTTTCAGGGAACCTCACATAGTGCTCAAAAATACCCTATTAGAAGCTAACCATAGTTTAGAAGACCTCCACATGTGTTGTTAAGAGAGACATGGGATAAAATTTGAATAAGGGAAATAAGGGGTAAAATAATATTGATGTGTAGCACCTACCAAAATCACCAAGTATATACCCAAACCATCAGATGACACACTTCTCTAAGTAAAATTATGAAATGCTATAGAACAACTCAACTTAGAAAATATAGCCAAAGCATCAAGACTTACACTACAATGCTTAAGTGATCTCAATAAAAATAATACACATTGGACATATCATATAGACATGGATCATACATTTCAAGTCAAGACCTAAATATACCTCAGAATCAATTAAAAATTACTAGCATAAATACGGGGTGACACAATTAAAAATTACCAGCATTAATTACTAATTCATATACTTGTTGCACTAGTTAGTTGGTCATATTTTTATTCTTTGACTATAGTGTTCATTTTCGTTAAACATTTTTAGTTTTTTCACTTATTATCTATTCATATATTTTAGTCCTGGACTAAATTATTCATTTAAGTTAGTCATTTTTAGTCTAGTCACTTATTATCTAGTCATATATTTTATCCCTAGACTAAATTAGTCATTTTAAGTTAGTCATTTTTAGTTGAGTCACTTAAAATTTCTCAAATTTACTAGTAACTCACTTGAAATAATTTCGGTGACTAATGTTTTTAGTCACATAATCATTAATTTCATCATTTTCTACTAGTGATTTTTATTGATGGGTGCAATAGTTATGTGGTTCCTGAAAGTGGAGTTGAAACCTTATGGTCTCTAGCGAATAGACATATTGGAGAGAAGGGACTTCGAATACTTCATGGTAATGGTATGGTAGAATGTATGTCTAATTTCTCTCTGAATTTCGATTTCTTGTGAACATTGTGTATATGGGAATCAAAATCGGGTGAGTTCCCCCTCTACTGCTAAGATAGCGAAAGGGATATTAGAGCTTGTGCATAATGATGTGTTTGGAACTATGTCGGTTCCATCGTTGGGTAAGTTTGTGTAATATGTGTCATTTATAGATGACTTCTCAAGGAACACATGGATATATTTCCTTCGAAAGAAATATGAAGTCTTTAACATATTTAAATATTTTAAGGCTTTGGTGGAAAACTTGACATATAAGAAGATAAAGGTGTTGAGGAAAGATTATGGTGGAGAGTTCCGCAAGAAGGAATACGAAGAGTTCTCTAAGGAGTGTGGTATATCACGACAAAAGACTACTCCATACACACCTCAGCAAAATGGAGTTGCAGAAAGAATAAATAGGATGTTGATGGAAAAGGCAAGAATCATGCTCAGTGGTGTCGGGTTAGGATAGGAATTTTGGGCCGAGACAATGGAGATTTAATGTTACTTGGTTAACAGGTCACCTTCATCATCATTGGAGGATAAGACTCCACATGAGGTATGGACTGGTAGGAAACCCCCTCTTTCACATCTGAGGGTATTTGGTTGTGATGCATATGTACATGTTCTAAAGGAGAAAAGAACCAAGTTGGATAATAAATCTTAAAGGTGCATCTTTATTAGGTATAAGGATGGTTTAAAAGGTTATAATCTTTGGAAACTAGAAATAAGGAAGCGTATGTACAGCCGAGATGTGGTGTTTAGAGAGGTGAAATATGTTATTAAACATGAAGTCCTACCAAAGGAAACTAAGAAGGTAGAGTTGGAGCTAAAAGAGGAAGAATCAAACTCTATAACAGAACAATATTCAAAAGAGGAAGAGCCACAAACTACAACTTTGAGAAGATCAGTTCGAGAAAGAAAGAAGTCAGAAAGGTATAGCCCATCTTCTTTCCGTTCAAATTTTTATTTATCTATCAGTAATGATGATCCCAGAATTGTCAGGGAGGCAGTGGATTCAGAGGACTAAAAACTCTGGAAGGAGGCCATGGTTGATGAAATGTCATCCTTCTACAATAATGAGGCTTGGGATCTGGTGGAGTTTCCAGTTGGAAGGAAACCCATTGGAATAAAATGTTTGTTTAAGAAGAAGATAAATGCAGAAGGAAAGGTGGAGAAATACAAAGTTCGGTTGGTAGAAAAAGGTTATTCACAGGTGTTGGGAAATGATTCTGGTGATATTTTTTCTCATGTTTCCATGGTATCTTCTATTATATTACTTTTAGTTTTTTTTTCTGCATTTGATTTTGAGGTAGAAAAAATGGATGTGAAGACAACATTTCTTCACGGGGATCTGGAAGAAGAGATCTACATGAAGAAAACTAAAGGCTTTGCGGTGAAGGGTGTTGATCAAAATTTAACATAAGTCACTGATGTTATTAAAGGTTGATAAGTTATGTATGGAACTTCATATCAAATGCTGGAATATTTGAAGAGTTGGCCAGAGTGAAGTGGAAACAGTAAAGCAGGAACAGGAAGTAACGTGGCAGAACTAACGTGCGGGCCCTAAGGATCGGTATGCTATGTTTCGAATCAGTCTTATGGAAAATATGTTCAAAAATCATGTGCTTCATATAGCAAAAGGTAAGGTAAAGTCCTTTAGGTTAACTGGTACCGAGGCCCATACCAGTATTAGACCTGGCACGCGACGTCCACCTGTGTCCAGCTCACGCCCAATCCCTATACGCCACGTGCCCCATTGTCAGCGTCCTTACGACGCTTACCCTATCTACTTCACCTTTTTTTTCCCTCTACCGTTACCCTCCTAAGGCTTTGAAATGCATTTAAACGAGCTAAAAACCCACTTTAGACTTTGTAATAGGGCCTAGCCCCTTTTTCTGCTAAACCTTAACCACTTCCCCATAACCCTTGCCCATGACCAAGCACTTAAAGCCTTGGGGGGCAAATCGCAAAGCGCATATCGCAATTTCACATGTTCGTGCTCGATCAATCTATCGCAAATATTTGCGATGCGATCCACCCATCGCAGATCTGCCCCATCGCAAAAGCAAAAAGCGCAGTTTTCTGTTGGTGCCACTTTCCGTCATCGCACTTCCCGCCTTTGCGATTTGCGATCATCGCAAATCGTACCCATCGCAAACCACACCCATCACAGATCCGCCCCATCGCAAAAGCGCAAAGCACAATTTTCTGATTGGTGCCACTTTCCGCCATCGCACTTTCCGCCTTTGCGATCCGCGCTTTCCGTATTGGGTCCCACCTCGTATGTTCATTCCCGTACCCCTCATGTGCATTTCGTTGCATTTCATGTGTTTCCTTTGCATTTCCACCAAAGTCTGAAGGTTTCACATTTTACATTAAAATTTCAATGTTTCATATGTATTCCGTCATGTGCATAAGTTATTCCACGGACCATTCTCCACCGTCGATCCCCACCACTAGACCACGATCGAACGGCCCACGATGCATTTCCCCCGCCAAACCCTATCATACACCGTACCATTGCCTTTTTCACCGTTTTTACGTAGAAAACACTGTTCGACCATCGTCGCGCCATTGTTCTCCAGTCCTTCATAATCACTCCCATATGCACGAATTTTATAATTCAGTCCAGTGTTTTGTAGGGTTATCAAGCGGGAGAGGCCGCCAGGATTACACTGTTCTTATGTGCAGCGGCAGGTCTCCACAGACAAAGGTATAGAAGAAGCAGGTAGCAAAGCCCAACACGCCAAGAGATATGTTTCTTTCATGAAGGGTTTGAAAGATAGCGAGGCAGAACATCATGGCATAGCGAGTCGATTCAAGGAAACAGTTTAGCGTCAGAAGATCATTGATAAGGTGTCGGCTCGTGTTATAGCTTCGAGGGCCCTACAATAGCTTGCAGCCAGCGTGGACCGTTTCGATACAGCGTGGGCCGGAATCGCAGCAGTAAGACCTCCATCGTGCTAAGATTCCACTACTCCTTCCATGCTCTGACCATTAACAAAATATGAAGCATGCCCCCAGGAAGAAAGGAACCATCAGTGGGCAGCCAGCAAAGGTGCACCCAGTTTGTCAGCCAAATTTCCAGTTCATCCGCAAACAGGCCGCCTCCAGCATCAGCAACGGCCTCAACCCTTCCACACCTATGAAATCATGTCAACTCATGATTCGGCCTCAACGGCCCATTTAATTTTTACTAAATTAGTTACTTTTAAGTTTCGAGTGGGTTGTTTACTCCACTCCAGCATTTTACTGTTACCAGACTTTTGTTTAATTTCCTCTTTTAAAAACGGCCAAGTGCCTGACTATCCATGATGGGAGGCCTTATTCCTCATCATAATTTTTTTTGTTCTGATAAGGACCTTTAACAGATTTTGGTCATGCGAAGAAGATATTTTCTCAAAAATATCTTCTTGCTGAGATAGGAAGAGGTCTATATAAGGAAGATTGAATGAGAAAAACAGGTTCCAGATTTCCTGAAGAAAATGGCAGTGTAAAAGTTTTTGTATGCTTGTCATGGAATTATCAATGCAAATACACAGAGCCCGTGGGGTTTTAGCGAAGAAAAGTTCTAGTTATGTATGAGGATTCCAGTCTTAATGCTATATACTTCGTGACTCTTTCTTTGTGATATTGTATCATTGTTCTCTCCACTGTTTTCAATTTCCTTTTATCGTTTCTTGGAATGCGAGTAACTTGCCACCTCGGGTATGAATTTATCACTGTCTGATACTCATGCTTTACTGGTCTATGTTGCTTTAAATATGGCTCATACACGATATGTCTTTCTGCTTAACACATCATTCATGTTTCCTCTGTATTAAACATCGTGGAATGTTACTCTCACTGAACTGATTGATATGTATGGATTCTTAGTTCCTAAGCCCATATTATGTTGAAATATGTCTTTTGAGCACCATTTCATTGGTAGTTAGTACTCCCCTTTCACTTTCTGCACCCCAAATATTTTTTTTGTTTAAAATACCTATATGTCTTTGAGAAACTGGCCCTCTCTGATGAAAGTTGTCTCTAAGTTTTCTGAAGTATATATGTATTGAAGATTCCCTTCTTGTCTTTGCTGTGTCTTTATAACTTTCTAAATCCGATGGTAGTTTGGTCCCACCCATATGATGATGCTTTGCACAAGTTGAAAAGGTAGAGATTCCTAAGCTGATAATAATCCTGAAATATACTTTGTACTCCCTACTGTTTAAGATGTCCTAGGCACTGGTCTTTGGCAACTCAAGGCTGTCTATAGGAGCTACAACATCTTTCTGGCGCCACTGCCGGGGACGAAGTCGAAATGAATTAAAATCCCTGGGCCTCGACAAACCTATTCACTCTTCAGTTAGGTGAGCATGAAGAGTTGAGAGTTGTACATTCCTCACCTTGGCGACTCCACATTTGTGTTGTAAGTTAATTTGTTTGCAGTCCTGGCTCCTCGTAAGCCGCACCTGAGGTCAGATACATCTCAGCCAAAGACACCTTCTATGTCTGACCCGGAAAGGATCCTACATAGAAGGGGCTGGAGGGAAAGGCAGTCAGTTCATACCGAGATTCCTGAATTCTCCCTAGAAAACTTTCCATATCTTCCGTCCTATTCCTCTCAAATCACCCAAATACAAGGCCCTGACTCCATCATAAGAGATACTGGTTACTATTCAGAGAGCCCACCTCGGGGAGGTGTCCATATCAAAGACGAAGCCGAGTCTAGAAATACTTCGCATTACTCTTTCCACCCTACCCCTGAAGTTGAGGAGATTAAGGAATTTACTGAAGTATCTGCTGTTCACAGCCCGACATTCTCGTCAACCCCTCAAGCCGTTGTTCACTACATCCCCATCATTATCCATACTTCACTTCCACCTTCTCCTCCTCCTCTTACAACTCAGATTCTTGCACTACCTCCACCCCTTCCAATGGCTAACGTCCCCGGTTTTCTGTTAAATAAATACGCCCCTCTGGCTCTACCTAATGTGCTAAATGACATGCCACAGGACTATTTAAAGATCTTGCCCCGTTTCAATGGGGAAAATGAGATCGAATCTCAGAAGCATTTGGAGGTCTTTTGTTATTTCACAGAGAATTTTAATGTGGAACATCTGGATGTGGTCCTAAGGCTGTTCGTGCAATCTTTAGATAGTGAGGCTAGAAAATGGTTCAAGACACTGGAAAACCATTCTATCACCACCTGGGACGGAATGGAAGAGACTTTCCTCAGAAAATTGGGAGAGAAGAAGGACCACAGACATTGTCTTACTGATTTTAATACACTCAAGAAAAGACACGATGAAGGGGTGGCTGAATTTATTAAGAGATTTAACAAATTTTACCTTTGCCTCCCTGCAGAGATGAAGCCTCATCAGACCGCTGCCAAGGTTGTGTTCGTGGCAGCTTTCGACTCAGAGTTCGGCTTCTCTCTGAGAGAAAGAAAGCCAGCCACCCTGGATGATGCTCAGACAGATGCATTGGAGCTCGAGGCAAACTTTGCCTCCACTGGTAAGTCTAGTGGAAAATCTGAGCAAGATACAAGAAGAAGGGGAAAGGAAGAGGTATCCTCCTCAGGCCAAGATAGAGATTCAGCAAGTGACAGGATTGAGGAGATGAACAAAATGATCAAGAATCTCTCAATCAAGCTAGTAAAGCTCGAAATGGAGGCAAATAATTCATCCTCCAAGAATTTCCAAAATGCTCCTAACATAGGTTTTAACCCTCAATACAGAAAGCCATCCTTGCAGATACTGCAGAGGGGACAAAAGGAGCAGCAAGACCAAGTTCCACACCCCCTCTATTTGGAAGGGAAAGTAGAGGGCTCTACTAAAGATACGACTTATGAGCAAGAAGAGGCTTACCTTGCTTTCTCAAACAGTGATCAAGTTGAATGTCCTTTACATGAAAGTAACGAAGTCGAGGTGCAAGCACACACAGAGGGAAAGGCTAATGAAGACAATGAAGATCCTGAGTTTGAGTATTACTGCAAACAGTTCGTCGACTTCATGCAAGCTCAATTCAATAGAAGATATGACCTCAGATCTTCTAGGAAGAGAACTCGCACTCAGGATCAGGAGGAGGACACATCGCAAGAAGAAGCACCTGCTCGAAAGGAGGCAACACCACAAAAGACCCTAGACAAAGGTAAGAGGCCCCTCAACCAAAACCTGCAATCTGATGCTCTAATGCCTTCATCCTCACAAGTAACTGCACCCCCTAAGGTAGAGCCCATCGTAAAAGAAGTTAAGCCTCCCCTCCAGAGCAAAGACTCAAAAGAAAAAGAGGTGTCAATAGATAAGCTGTCATCTGTCTTTAATTTACAAAAAGAACTTGAAAAAGTGAAAATCCCAGTTCCTTTGACTGAGTTGTTAAAACAGCCAGCATATCAGTCCCAAGTCACATCCTTCATGCTTCCCCCAGAAGTAATACACATCCCTGACAGTCTCAACTTACAAGAAGAAAGACCTATGGTAGTGTTTGGTCCACATGTTGAAGAATTAGACCCCTCTACACCTCCCTTTTACGTGTCTTTGGTGATCCATGACCTATTACTCCACAATTGTATGTTAGACTCTGGAGCCTCCCACAATCTAATTCCTCTGTCTGTCATGGAACAATTAGGACTCTAGATCACTCGTCCATATCAGGACCTGTACTCATTTGACTCCAAAAGAGTTAAGTGCTTGGGCATGATTAAGGACCTGGTGGTCAACCTGGCCCAAATCCCAGCTAAAAGTGTAGTAATGGACATCGTGGTGGCTGAAATTCCAACCTGTTTTGGTATGCTACTATCAAGGTCCTGGGGAACAAAAATTAGCGGGTCAATTAAACTAGATCTAACATATGCCACCATCCCAATTTTTGGTGGGCAGGAGAGGAGATTATACAGGGAGACCAGATTTGTAAAAACGGTTACCAAAGCTGACTGTTTAGAAAATTCACCGGTCTACAGTAAGGATCTAGATTTTCCGTGCTTGATGTTAGAAGAAGATTACAGTTATGCCCAGGAACCTTCCTTATGTCAAATAAGGACTCAACAATCCCCAGAAGGTCTTGAAATAGGGGTATGGACTCTACATTTCGATGGGGCAAATTCGAAAGAAGGTAATGGTGCTGGAGTTTTATTGATTTCCCCTACAGGCAAATGGGTCCCACTGTCCTTCAAATTAGAGTATGAAGCCACCAATAACGTGGCTGAGTATGAAGCACTTTTCCTGGGGCTACAGGCAGCCAGGAATATGAATATACAAACCCTGAAGGTCTTGGGTGATTCAGAATTAGTGGTCCGACAGATCAGAAATCAATGTCAAGCTAAACATCCTCGTTTAAGAGCTTACAGGAATGAAGTATGGAACATGGTGGAGAACTTTTTCTCAGCTTTTAATATTTATTTCATGCCCCGGGAGCAGAACAGGATGGCAGATTCACTTGCAGTAGCTGCTAGCACCTTCCGGCCACCCCAAAATCCCCTCCTGAGGTATGAGATAGAAGTAAGGTACCGACCTTCGATTCCAGAAAATCTCAAACACTGGCAAGTGTTTGAGGACGATGAACAAGTGAAAAGGTTTCTAGAGACATTTGGGGAGTTCTATAATATGGAAATCGACTGTTGTGAGGGGGATGATGTTGAGAACCAATCAGAAAACAAGTGGGAAGAAAAAATGGTTGGGAGAAAAGTGTTACAGCTGAAGGGAAATGTCATCCCTAGAGGCCTGGTGCCCCTAGAAAGGTTGTTTGACAAAAATGATGTCCCCAGGCAGCCCAGCAAAGCGACAGACGAAAACCAGGTAGAAGACCTAAATCTGGGTACTGAGGCTGAACCCAAAATTGTGAAATTATCCAGAACGGTCTCGGACGACTATAAGTAGAAGTACCTACAATTATTTAGGTCTTATAGGGATGTATTTTCATGGTCCTATCAAGACTTGAAGACGTTTGATATCAGAATTTTGCAGCATGAAATTCCTCTGAAGGCAGATGCAAGGCCTCACAAGCAGAAGCTCAGACAAATAAACCCTCTACTACTCCCCTCCATTGAGAAAGAAATCAAGAAGCTGTTAAAGGCTAAAATAATTTTGCCATTGAATTACTCTGAATGGGTGGCAAATCTAGTCCCTGTCCGAAAGAAAATTGGAGAAATAAGGTTGTGCGTGGATTTCAGAAATTTGAATAGAGCCTCCCTGAAAGACAATTACCCATTACCAAAGATGGACCACATTCTGCAGAAAGTGGTGGGGGCCTCTAGGATGTCTATGATGGATGGTTTTTCAGGTTATAACCAGGTGGCTATACTCCCAGAAGACCAGAAGAAGACTGCTTTCACCACGCCTTGGGGTACATTCATGTACGCTAGAATGCCTTTTGGGCTGATTAACGCAGGAGCCACATTTCAGAGGGCTATGGACATAGCTTTTGTTGGGGAACAAGATAAATTTCTGGTGGTCTATCTGGACAATATTACAGTATTTTTGAAAGATGACGCCGAGCACATTCAACATTTACAGAGAACTTTTGAGAAATGCAGAAGGTATGGTCTTTCCCTAAATCCTCAGAAATCTTTGTTTGCATTAGAAGAGGGTAAGCTCTTAGGACACAGTGTAACTAAGGATGGGGTCAAGATTGATCCTAAAAGAGTGGAGGTTATAAATGGCATCTCCCTCCCCAGGAATAAGAAAGAAGTCCAGGTGTTCTTAGGGCATATCAATTTTCTGAGAAGATTTATCCCTAACTATGCTGAGATAGTTAGGCATATAACAGATATGTTAAAAAAGAATAATGAGGTGAAATGGTCACCAGAATCGAGGCAGGCCTTTGCTAGGATAAATAATGCATTTGCTGAGGCTCCTATGCTGGCAAGGCTAGATTTCACTGAACCATTTATGATTTTCTCTTTCGCATCACCTCATACGGTAGCTGGAGTTCTCCTACAGAAAAACGAGGATGGGTATGAACAACCCATTGCTTTCTTTAGTCAGGTGCTTCACGACGCAGAATTGAAATACAATATATTGGAGAAGTAGGCCTATGCCCTGGTAAAGTCCCTCAAGGCATTTCGCATGTATATTCTGTAGTCTCACATTACTGCATTTGTACCCACCGCAGCGGTTAAAGATATCCTTGTTCAGGGTGACAGTGAAGGAAAAAGGGGTAGGTGGATTGCAAAGATACAGGAATATGATCTGGACATCAGACCCACTAAGTTGATTAAAGGGCAGGGGCTAGTAAGAATTTTATCAGAGTCAAATCATCAAGCTTTGGGCATCAATTTATCTATGATTGCAAATGAAGATTCTGAGGAACAGACAGGGCAGCAAGAAGTGGAAATGGCCACTCAGAAAATACTGATGAAGTATCTTACTAGTCCTTGGTACAAATAAATAGTTGAGTATCTCCTAACGCTCAGCTGTCCACCCAGCTATGATAAATCAAACTACAGAGCATTGAGGCTGAAATCACAAAAGTATACGGTTGCCAATGGTCAGCTATATTGGAAAGATCATTCAGGCATACTATTATTATGCCTCACAGAAGGCGAAGTGGAGAACATAATGACCGAATTTCATGAGGGAATCTGTGGAGGACATTACAGCTGGAGGAGCACAGCTCAGAAAATTCTGAAGGCTGGTTTCTACTGGCCTAAATTGTTTGGAGATGTCTTTGCTTGGGTTAGAGCATGTGACAAATGTCAGAAATTTGCTGAAAAACAAAAGCTAGCGGCTCTGCCCCTGATTCTTGTACACGTCGATGAACCGTTCAAACAGTGGGGAATTGACTTCATAGGCGAGATTCACCTGCCCTCAAGTGGACAGCACAAATGGATCCTGACTGCCATGGATTATTTCACGAAATGGGTGGAAGCCATACCTGCGCGAAATGCTACAGACACAGTGATAATCAAATTCATGGAAGAGAACATTATATCCAGGTTTGGATGCCCTGCTAGAATAGTCACTGACAATGCACAAGCCTTCAAATCTACAAAATTTGTGAATTTCTGTCAACAATATAATATCTCTCTAGGTCACTCTACAGCTTACTACCCACAGGGAAATGGTTTGGCGGAATCATCAAATAAAATGCTAGTGAGACCTCTAAAGAAGACAATAAATGAAAACCAGAGGAATTGGGATTCCCAACTGAAGTTCGCTCTCTGGGAAAATAGAATTACCAGTAAAAGAGAAACTAGGAAATCTCCATACGAATTGGTATATGGATGAGCAGCTGTGTTCCCTATACAACTAGCCTTGCCTGTGGCTCGATTCATGCAAGAGAGTCAGGATGAACCCGATGACATTACCAGGAGAATTAACCAGCTGGTGGAGCTCAAAGAAACGCGTAATCAGGTGAATCAGAGGCTAATAGAATACCAGAAGAAAATGAAAGAGATGTTTGATCAACATGCTAAAGACAGAAATTTGCAGGTAGGGGACCTAGTACTCAGGTGGGACGTGCGAAGGGCTGATAAAGGAAAGCACAGTAAATTCGACCCCCTTTGGTTCGGCCCTTTCAAAATTGCAGAACAGGGTGGAAACAATAATTTTAGGTTGGAGAATTTGCAGGGGGATTTGCTGGACACCCTTGTCAATGGTCAATTCCTCAAGCCTTATTTTCAGTACTGATCCGGGGCGAGAGGGCCCGATGTATCATATTGTATATTATTTCCTGTTTTACGCGTTGTTTTAATAATGTGTGTTGGTTGAAGAATCATGAAAAGAAGAGGTAAAAATCCAAAAGGGATGAGAAGTGGCCTTCACAGAAGACTAACAGGCGGTCTGCGTAGTTCTCGACACATTCAAGGATGAACGTGCCATCCCCAGGTGGAGCCAATGTTGATCAACATTTAACATAAGTCACTGATGTTATTAAAGGTTGATAAGTTATGTATGGAACTTCATATCAAATGCTGGAATATTTGAAGAGTTGGCCAGAGTGAAGTGGCAACAGTAAAGCAGGAATAGGAAGTAACGTGCGGGCCCTAAGGATCGGTATGCTATGTTTCAAATCAGTCTTATGGAAAATATGTTCAAAAATCATGTGCTTCATATAGCAAAAGGTAAGGTAAAGTCCTTTAGGTTAACTGGTACTGAGGCCCATACCAGTATTAGACCCGGCACGCGGCGTCCACCTGTGTCCAGCTCACGCCCAATCCCTATATGCCACGTGCCCCATTGTCAGCGTCCTTACGGCGCTTACCCTATCTACTTCACCTTTTTTTTCCCTCTACCGTTACCCTCCTAAGGCTTTGAAATGCATTTAAACGAGCTAAAAACCCACTTTAGACTTTGTAATAGGGCCTAGCCCCTTTTTCTGCTAAACCTTAACCACTTCCCCATAACCCTTGCCCATGACCAAGCACTTAAAGCCTTGGGGGGCAAATCGCAAAGCGCATATCGCAATTTCACATGTTCGTGCACGATCAATCTATCGCAAATATTTGCGATGCGATCCACCCATCGCAGATCTGCCCCATCGCAAAAGCAAAAAGCGCAGTTTTCTGTTGGTGCCACTTTCCGTCATTGCACTTCCCACCTTTGCGATTTGCGATCATCGCAAATCGTACCCATCGCAAACCACACCCATCACAGATCCGCCCCATCGCAAAAGCGCAAAGCACAGTTTTCTGATTGGTGCCACTTTCCGCCATCGCACTTTCCGCCTTTGCGATCCGCGCTTTCCGTATTGGGTCCCACCTCGTACGTTCTTTCCCGTACCCCTCATGTGCATTTCGTTGCATTTCATGTGTTTTCTTTGCATTTCCACCAAAGTCTGAAGGTTTCACATTTTACGTTAAAATTTCAATGTTTCATATGTATTCCGTCATGTGCATACGTTATTCCATGGACCATTCTCCACCGTCGATCCCCACCACTAGACCATGATCGAACGGCCCACGATGCATTTCCCCCACCAAACCCTATCATACACCGTACCATTGCCTTTTTCACCGTTTTTACGCAGAAAACACTATTCAACCACCGCCGCGCCATTGTTCTCCAGTCCTTCATAATCACTCCCATATGCACGAATTTTATAATTCAGTCCAGTGTTTTGCAGGGTTATCAAGCGGGAGAGGCCACCAGGATTACACAGTCCTTATGTGCAGCGGCAGGTCTCCACAGACAAAGGTATAGAAGAAGCAGGTAGCAAAGCCCAACACGCCAAGAGATATGTTTCTTTCTTGAAGGGTTTGAAAGATAGTGAGGCAGAACATCATGGCATAGCGAGTCGATTCAAGGAAACAGTTGAGTGTCAGAAGATCATTGATAAGGATTCGGCCCGTGTTATAGCTTCGAGGGCCCTACAACAGCTTGCAGCCAGCGTGGACCGTTTCGATACAGCGTGGGACGGAATCGCAGCAGTAAGACCTCCATCGTGCTAAGATTCCACTACTCCTTCCATGCTCCGACCATTAACAGAATATGAAGCATGCCCCCAGGAAGAAAGGAACCATCAGTGGGCAGTCAGCAAAGGTACACCCAGTTTGTCAGCCAAATTTCCAGTTCATCCGCAAACAGGCCGCCTTCAGCATCAGCAATGGCCTCAACCCTTCCACACCTATGAAATCATGTCAACTCATGATTCGGCCTCAACGGCCCATTTAATTTTTACTAAATTAGTTACTTTTAAGTTTCGAGTGGGCTATTTACTCCACTCCAGCATTTTACTGTTACCAGACTTTTGTTTAATTTCCTCTTTTAAAAACGGCCAAGTGCCTGACTATCCATGATGGGAGGCCTTATTCCTCATCATAAGTTTTGTTGTTCTGATAAGGACCTTTAATAGATTTTGGTCATGCGAAGAAGATATTTTCTCAAAAATATCTTCTCGCTGAGATAGGAAGAGTTCTATATAAGGAAGATCGAATGAGAAAAACAGGTTCCAGATTTCCTGAAGAAAATGGCAGTGTAAAATTTTTTGTATGCTTGTCGTGGAATTATCAATGCAAATACACAGAGCCCGTGGGGTTTCAGCGAAGAGAAGTTCTAGTTATGTATGAGGATTCCAGTCTTAATGCTATATAGTTCGTGACTCTTCCTTTGTGATATTGTATCATTGTTCTCTCCACTGTTTTCAATTTCCTTTTATCGTGTCTTGGAATGCGAGTAACTTTCCACCTCGGGTATGAATTTATCGCTGTCTGATACTCATTCTTTACTGGTCTATGTTGCTTTAAATATGGCTCATACACAATATGTCGTTCCGCTTAACACATCATTCATGTTTCCTCTGTATTAAACATCGTGGAATGTTACTCTCACTAAACTGATTGATATGTATGGATTATTAGTTCCTAAGCCCATATTATGTTGAAATATGTTTTCTAAGCACCATTTCATTGGTAGTTAGTACTCCCCTTTCACTTTCTGCGCCCCAAATATTTTTCTGTTTAAAATACCTATATGTCTTTGAGAAACTGGCCCTCTCTGATGAAAGTTGTCTCTAAGTTGTCTGAAGTATATATGTATTGAAGATTCCCTTCTTGTCTTTGCAGTGTCTTTATAACTTGCTAAATCCGAAGGTAGTTTGGTCCCATCCATATGATGATGCTTTGCACAAGTTGAAAAGGTAGAGAGTCCTAAGCTGATAATAAGCCTGAAATATAATTTGTACTCCCTACTGTTTAAGATGTCCTAGGCACTGGTCTTTGGCAACTCAAGGCTGTCTCTAGGAGCTACAACAAAGGGTAAGAAAGAATAGGTATGCAGATTAACAAATTCTTTGTAATCACCAAGGATGTGGTATCGGAAATTTGATACATATATACGAGGACTTGGCTTCAACAGAAGAAAAGAAGATCACTATGTGTATTTTAAATTAATTGGTGACCATGTTATTTATTTGGTCTTGTATGTGGATGATATGTTTCTGATTGGAAATGAAAAAGAAATTATCCAGTATTTTAATACCCAATTGTCCTTGAAATTCAACATGAAATATCTTGGTGTTGCAAACTATATTTTGGGCATGGAAATTAAATGAGATCGAGAAAAGAGGAAGCTATGGTAAAACCATAGGAATTATGTTGAGACAATATTGCAGAGGTTTAATATGAAGGATAGTAAAATGGTGAAGTTTCATATTCTTGTAGGCGTAAAATTATCTGTTAAACAACGTCCCAAGATACAAGAAGGGGAAGAGGATATGTCCTGTGTTCCATATGTAAGTGTAGTGGGTATCTTGATGTATGAAATGGTATGTACCAAACCATACATTGCACATGTAGTGGGAGTATTCAGCAGGTTTATGTCAAAACCAGGGAAGGAGCATTGGACAACAGTGGAGTGGGTTTTCAGATATTTGTGTGGCACTAGTGATTATGGTTTCTGCTACCAAGGAAGACCAAGATTGGATAGATTTTTTGGAATATGTGGTTTTTCTTATGCAGACTGGGTTGGAGATATAGTTGAGAGAATGTCCACAAGTGGGTATGTGTTTAATTTATTTGGAGTAGAAATCGGTCGGATGAGAAAAATACATTCTGTAGTGGATCTTTCAACTACACGGGTTGAATACATGGTTACCACTCATGCAATCAAGGAAGAAGTTTTGTTGCAGAGATTTTGTTCAAGTATGGGGTTGGTACAACGAGCTATAAGGATAGATTGTGACAACCAAAGTGAAATTTTCTTGGAAATGAACCATGCTTATCATTCAAAGACAAAGCACATTGATGTTTAGTATCACTTTGTGAGGGATGTGGTTGAGGAAAAAAAGGTGTTGTTGGTAAAGGTGTACACTTTGGAGAGTGTTGCAGATGCATTGAAAAAGTCTGTGAGAATTGAGATTTTTTCTTGGTGTAGAGAAAAAATGGGTGTTACAGGGCTAGACTAATGACTAAGCTCTCTTATGAATCCATGTGTGGAAAATAAAACAATAAGTGGGAGAATGTTGAGTGTGTGTTATATTATTTCCATGACTAGCCGCACATGCGAGGGGATCATGGGGGGGGGGAGGGAGCCCCCCTTGTTGGGGAGTTTGTAGGGGGTCGATATCCCCCCCTACATGGGGTCTATGGAATCGCACTAGGAAAAATGTTTTATGGACCCTATATTAGGTGGGCGGACCTACCTATTATTTTGTGCATGGTTTTTGCGCATGGTTTTTGCAGACGGTTTTGGGCATGATCTTTTTCTGTCATTGGTATTTTGTAGATCCAGTCAAGGGAACTACAATTATGTTCTAATCTAGGGTTAATGGATTGGGGTTTATGAATGCTTAAACATGTATATATATGTATTGTAACATTGAAAGGAATATAGTGAAAAATGAATTTGGTAGTGCCGGTTTTGGGATCAAGGGGAACATATCTATGTATATGTGTTTCATGTTTATGTTCTCATCATTGTTTATTTTTTTCTTTTAAGAATTCGTTTGCAGGTAATTTTTGTATAGGTTTAAAACCTACAACACACTTGTATTTTGTGTAGTAGTGTTTTCCGAGTATGTCGCATCCATGTTTTTCATTTCGATGTTACGAACCAAACCACCATGGTTTATCTTCAGGAAAAGATCCACGAGTAAGTGAGATCTCATATGAAGTATAAATAGGAAAAGGGGGAGAGGTGAATGGCGTGGAAATGAAAGGGAGGAATAATTTGAAATAGCCCAGATGGTATAAATAGCCCAGATGTTTAGTTGGAAAGGATAACAAAATTAGCTTCAAATTCTATCACTACAGAAGAACGAGGACTTTGGGGGGAAATATTTTGTATACATTGGTTATCGAATTGGCTAAAAATTTCGATAAGACTTTGGTCAAAGAAAACAGAGAAAATTTATTTGAATTTTAATTAAAAATTATGAAAATAAAGTTACGACATATTGTTCCATTATAAAAATCAAATTTTCATACATTTCAAACCACTTCTACCATTATCGCCAATTAATTAATTAATGGTTGTGCGGAGTGTAGAGAAAACTACACACAATGAAAGCAATAATATCTATGCACAAATCACTCTGCAAAATGAAATATCTTCACACAAAGCTCTCCGTACAGTGAAATATCTCCGCAAAAGCTTCAACTATAGTTCAATTGACATGCGTACTCCTAGGTTAATAATATGTTCATCTTAATAGCATAGGTTTATAGGTTCATTGGTAATAACAATTGATATTCATATGCAATTTACTTTGACTCATTGTTCAGAAGTGTGGAGCTCTACACAATGAAATTAGTTGATTGTGTGGGGCTTCTCACTCCTGCACAATGAACCATCGTTAATTTTTATTTCTTGGTTTGTGAGATAACTACGCTTATAATTATTCTATTTTTTATATTTTTTCTTGGTATTTGAATGATTTGCAGTGAAGTGGCACTTCTACAATTGACAACTTGAATGTTTTGTTATGTTTTGGGGCCTAGTGATGCAAACCGAGCTATAGTTTGTGTCATATCCATTGGTCTTTTCATTACCAGGGTGACTTTCCATTAGATGAAGCCATAGCTTTCCAATTCTTGTCTTTGAAGAATGGCATTGTGGACGGAAAAATTTCCGCATCATCCAAATTAAATTCAAGAGATGGAGTATCGAACCCCAATCATAACAACCCCAATTTCAACCCTGAACCCCTCCCTAGCCCTAGTAATGCTAGCTGTTGTTATCTGAAAATACTATAATCTAATACTACTCTACTCATTAAGTCAACCCAAGCTGGGAGCAAAAATAGATCAAGTGAAGCAAATGTAAAATGAGCCACATAATAGTAGGGGCATAAGTACATGAAGCAATAGTTTCTTTATTCAATCCAACATGTCCATCTAGCAACTCATTCTAAAGATTAATTAAACCCACATGAACAATTAATTAATGATGAGCAACAACAATAAGAATTTTTAACCAATAATCATATATATTTTACAAGTGCATTACTATAACATATTTTTATTTGCATTCATAAGACTAGGTGAGGGTTCCTTGAGAATTGAGTAGATGAAGCATGAAATGCAGAGTGATAATGAACGACTGAGGATGGAAATGGAGATGAAAAAAGTGGATATGATTCTTAAAAAACAAAAGAACTTGGCCAAGGCCTTTTCTTTGAACAAGGTCTTCTTTGCCAGTAACGTGAATCACAAATTGGGCAAGAATGATTACATCTTCTAATATGTTTGTATTTATACATAAAATGAAAAATTGCATATTAACATCCTCGTATTTTCCCTTCACGTGTAGGTGAGTTTATTTATGTAGCTCTTTGAATTACTATTTGAGTGGTTTCTAACATGTAAAAATACCATGCCACACACATTTAACAAAAGCTAACCAAAGTTGAATATTGTGGCCTTCATATAAGTGAAGATTTGTGAAGGATCATAATCAGTAGTATTCTTATTTGGAAACAATTTCTAGATAACGAAATTTAAAATGGCAAAGGTCATATTCCATTAGCAATTAATATAATAATATTTGGTGTTGGTTGAATTTCATTTTGGAAGAAATCTATAGCACATTGTCTGAAGCGTTATACAATGCATTCAAGGTGGTGGCTGATCATATGCTTGGGTAGGTTCAAATCTTAAATGCATGTTCTGTTGTGCATGGTCATGCCCAGGTTATTTTATGATACATATAACTTAGAATAAATGCTCTTTTGCATTTGTGTACATTGATTTATGATAAATATGTGATGCACATCTATAAGAATTTTAAATAAGGAACTTTGGGAAACAATGAGCCAAAGTAATAAACCATCCCTAAAATTACTACGTAATTTTTGGCTATTGAGGGGCATCTTCAAAATTATACTTTTTTCGCATCAGCCCTTGCCAACAACGCTAATGTTCTTACATCTACTACATCAATCACAAACTTTTCGAGAAGTGAGTAAATTTAGGAAGCACGTAATCACATTGATGGATAGGAAAAAGGCATAATAATTTGATCGGTGGCAGTCCCTACAAGGAAAATGAGGTTATGTCCTCCACATCCACATTTGCATTGTGTGGAAGTTCATTGTGCACAAAATTATTTTGCAGAAATTCAACTCATTGTGTGGAACCTTCGCACAATGATTTGAAATTCCCCAGAGTGAATGAACCAGCGACCAATACTCCCCATCACCCACATAAAACATGCCCATTCATTCACTAATATTGATACTAAGTAAAGCCATAAGATCCTCTACATGTAAAATTTACATTCAAAACACCCCCAAACCATTTCCAATATTGGATTGGGTGGGCATCTAGAACATTTCAACTTTGCCTTAATTTGACATTATCATTGAATCTAACACCAAATTACCAAGTCAATTGAAAAATGGTGCAATCATCGTATTTTACTAATTGCCACTAAAATTTGATAGTCGTACCTAGTCGTGTGTCGCCACTCCAACCAAACACAATGTGAATGTGTCTAACAAGTTTGTACAACATTCAATAGCGGTGATTCCATGGACTTTCTTTTTGGCCATGTCCATACATATTTTATTTAAATATACTTTCAGGAAAATCTAGTAGAAATTTCATTTGCCATTTCTCCATACTACAAGGCAGCTTCAGCGTTGAAAACGTCTCGACGCAGAAAATTCCTCATTGCAATTGCTCGTTTTCTCTCCACTCGTTACTCCTATATGTACAATGATGAAAAAGTAATCATACATGCACATACGCATATGTTGAATCGAGGGAGCCTAGCAGAGCCCAAAACACATTAAGAAACAGACAGACTCAAACAGACTGGAGAAAATAATCATAGACTTCTATTATAAGAGAGGCCTTGCCTTGCTTTTCTTGCTTAGGCAGAGGAAGGAAACAAAAATCTATAGATCAATGAGGAAGATATATAATTTCCTAATCCTCCATGAGGATTGCATGGATGCACAAGAAATTAATGCAGTGGTTGCTTCGAGCAACTATGAAGCATGTTAGGTTTGGTGTTGTCGTCTATCAGAGAGTCAGCAAGGTCGGTGGTAGATGGCGTGGGTGATGAGGTTGACTGAATGCGGCTTCACACTTGCACCTTCAAATATGTACAAATAACCTATAGTGTATTTTTTGGTGTCGATATCTCTAGCCATATATGCATCTATAAAACCCTCAAGCACAGTATCATCATGACCAAAACATAAACAATAATGACTAGTACCCTTAAGATACCTAAAAATCCAAGTTACTGCTTGCCAATGTTGTTTTCTTGGATTGGAAAGGAATCTGCTCAAAACTCCCACTAAATATGAAATGTCTACTCATGTGCATACCATGGCATACATCAAGCTTCCAACTACTGAAGCATAAGGAATCTTGCTCATTTATTCCTTGTCCTTGTCATTACTAGGACATAACTCAGCACTCAACTTGAAGTGAGCTACAAGGGGTGTACCAATTGGATTTTCATCCTTCATATTAAACTTGTCAAGCCCCTTCTTGATATATTTTTCTTGTGACAACCTCAACCTTTTGTTTTTCTTCTCCCGCATGATCCTCATGCCCAATATATGTTCTTTTACACCCAAATCCTTCATTGCAAACTTTTTTCCCAAATCCTTACTCAACCTATTGATGATATTCTTATCATGCCCAACAATCAACATTTCATCCACATATAAAAATAATATTAGATACTTTCCTTGATCATACCTCTTGATATAGACACAATGATCAGGTTCCAACCTATGAAAACCATGTTCTAACATGAATGAATCAAATTTCTTGTACCATTGTTGAGGTGCCTATTTTAACCCATAGAGACTCTTCTTCAACCTTCAAACAAGGTCTTCTTTTCCTTTTTCTATGAATCCTTCTGGCTGCTTCATATAAATTTCTTCCTCTAATACTCCATGAAGGAAAGAAATTTTTACATCTAACTGTTAACATTCTAAGTCTAAAGAAGCAACAAGACCAAGAATGACTCTAATGGATGAAATTTTGACAACAGGTGAGAAAATTTTAGTGAAGTCAATACCTTCCTTTTGGGTGAATCCTTTCACCACCAACCTTGCTTTATAACTCTCCTTCTTTTCGTCACCTTCATGCTTAATTCTATACACCCAATTTTTTTTTAAATCCTTTCTACCTTTTTGGAGATTTATAAACTCCCAAGTTTTATTTTCCAGCAAATATTTCATTTCTTCCTCCATTTCTTTCTTCCATTCTTTAATGTGTTGAATTTTACAAGCCTCTTGAAAACAATTAGGCTCACCTTCATCATTCAATAAGATATAGTTTGAAGGAGGATACCTTTGTGAAGGCTTATGAGGCCTAGAAGATCTGTGAACCAAATGTGGGGGTGCATTATCAGGTTGAATCTCCTTTAAATGTTCCTGCAAGATTACTTCTTCTTGGTGTTCACACTTTCCCCTTGTTGTCCTTCCTACCCTTGAATTTTCTGCCCATTTTCCTGCATTGGTGGGATGTCTTCATGCTACTCTTCAAACTTGTCAATAAATTTCTTGACTTCCACCTCACCTTTCCTCTTAAACATTTATGACTCATTAAATATAAGATCCCTCCTAATAGTTTTATGTTTAATTGGATCCCATAGACAATAACCAAATTATTCATCTTCATATCCTAGAAAAATGCATTTCATTGATTTTATTTGGGAATATGTACAAATGCTTCACATCCAAATATTTTCAAATGAGAATAATTGAAATTATTACAAGTCCAAACTTCTTCAAGGATGCCTCCATCCAAGGCTGTAGATGGAGATCTATTTATGAGGTAGCAAGTTGGCCTGGCAGCATCTGCCCAAAAATTCTTGTCCAAACCGGAATTGGACTACATGCTCCTTACCTTTTCCATAATGGTGCGATTCATTCATTCTACAACACCATTATGTTGAGGTGTACCACGCATAGTCTTCTCATGCTTTATGCCAAACCTGTTACAATTTTCTTTGAATGCATTTGAGCAATATTCTCCACCATTGTCTGTTCTTAGGCACTTGAGCAATTTGTTACTCTCTCTTTCAACAAAAACATGGAATTTTTGAAATATTTCAAACATTTCACTTTTAATTTTCATAGGATAGGCCCAAATCTTCCTAGATTCATCTTCTATAAATGTTACAAAATATGATGCTCCTCCTAATGAATTTATGTTAACTGGTCCAAACACATCTAAGTGTATCTATTCTAACACAATTTTCTTTCTATCATGACCACCTCTAAGAAATGAAACCCTTCTTTGTCTACCATATATACAATTCTCACAAAGATCAAGATTGTAGGATCTCAAACCTGGTAGTATTTTTTTACCAGCAAGGATTTTTAAACCCTTCTTGCTCATGTGACCCAAGCGCTTATACCACATATCTGCTGAATTTCCTTCTTTTGTGACAAAAACCAAATCTGATTTTCCTATCATTGCCTTCAATGTATATAATGTTCCTATCTTGGGCCCTCTAGCCATGACCATTGCTCCTTTGCTAATTTTCCAGCCTCCTTTTCCAAATCTTGTGGAATAAACTTCATCATCTAGATGTCCCATAGAGATCAAACTCATGCACATTTCTGGTACATGCCTGACTTGTTTCAACAATATATCTTGTCCATCCTTCATCTTGATCTAGACATCTCCCACTCCAACAATACTAAAAAAATGGTTATTCCCCAAATGCACTCTACCATAATCACTGGGATTATATGAAACAAAGATATCTTTGCATGGGGTTACACGGTGAGATGCCCCAGAGTCAATGATCCAATCAAAGATACCGCTAGATGTATATAAACATGCATCCTCTACTGAAATAGTAAACAACACATCGCCATCTGTGACTACAACAGTATTCTCATGTTCATTTGTGCTACATGACTTGTCATTTGTATTGGTCGGTCTTTGATCCTTTTGTCCTTTCTTCAAGGCTCGAAATTTTTTCTTCATGTCACCAGGTTTGCCACAATGAAATCAGATGATTATGCCCCTCCTTGACTTTGATCGGCCTCTCGATCTTGATCGCCCTTGTCAGCCTCGATCAATTCTCCTACCACGATCACTAGAGATAAAGCTTCTCCTCCCTGGTTTTCCGCAATTGACTTGCGGTGCATCTCCTCATTCATTAAACTCTTGCTAACATCATCAAGCATCAGGGTCCCTATAGGTGTTGAAGTACTCATAGCCACAATTAAATTTTCCCAGCTATCTGGCATAGAACACATGAACAAAATAGCTCTAATTTCATCATCTAGAGTTATTTTAACAGAGGCAAGCTGACTAGTTATAATATTTAATTCATTCAAGTGCTTAGCAATAGAAGCACCCTCCTTAAACTTGAGATTGTAAAGCTTATTCATCAAGAACACTTTGTTTGATGTCGTGTTCTTCTCATATATATCAGAAAGCTTCTTCCATAATCCTATTGTCGTCTTTTCTCTGGACACATTGAAATACACATTCTTTACTAGATATTGGAAGATTGTCGCAATTTCCTTTCTATATAGATTTTCGCATTCCTTATTTGTCATCTATGAGGGTTTCTTCGCTACACCCTCAATCAGAAAATATTAATCTTTAAAATCAATATATCCTCCCTCTGTGATTTCCATAGGGAAAAATTAGCCTTTCTCAACTTCTCCATATCAGTTATTTCTATCTCCATTATTAATAAAATTCACACCCCAAAAAACAAAAGATTTCACTTTACCAACTTTTAAACAAAAGGTAAAAAAAAATCTCCTTTAAGGTCAAAGGATCTCTCCTTTAATTGTATATAACAAATAATGGGCCTTTACCAAATTTTAAACTATCCAAACTTCACCCATTGGCCATGATTACAAAACATATATAAAATTAAAGCATATAAATGCTACTCCATTTCTCTTTTTCTTTTTTTAATAAAAAGGTTGAAACGGAATTATGACCAAACCAAATAAAAAACCATTATAGCCAGCGATAACATTGGAAGCAACTCCCGTTTATCTGACGCTTTTTCTAACTATGGCTCTTTGTTTATTGCCAAGAATCCCAGAGTCATGCCTTCCACCTTCATTCTATAATTCTGACCATGGAAAATCAACTGTAGTGGGTTTCCTCGAACAATTCTGGCAGTGGAAAATCTCCTGCATAACCTTCTTAACCTCTTCGTCGAATTTTGCGTGAAAATTTTCAGAACCTTCTACTGCTTTGCCTTAGTTGATAGTAATAAACCAACACCTTTTTTGAAGTATTCGTTGGGAGAGTGGTTATTTTTACCCACCAGCAACGAAGTCCCCAGCTCCACTCTCACGAACTCATACGACAAATAGGAGTGGCAATCCTTGGTTCAGCAATTTAAAACCAAAAGATAAAAAACGACAGGACCTCCATACATTCTTCAAAGATATCTAAACACACTATGTTTATCACAGGACCTGATACCAGCTGTTGGATCGAAGTAGCCCAGTAGAGCCCAGAACACATTAAGAAATATACAGACTCAGGAAAACTGGAGAAACTAAAATAAGCAAATAATCATAGACTTCTATTACAAGAGAGGCCTTGCCTTGCTTGGCTTGCTTAGGCAAAGGCAGGAAACACAAATTTATAGATCAAGGAGGAAGATCTAGAATTTCCTAATCCTCCATGTGGATTACATGGTTGCACAAGAAATTAATGTGGTGGTTACTTCGAGTGGCTGGGCAGCGTGTTATGTTCAGTGTTGTCATTTTTCAGAGAGTCAGCGAGGTCAGTGGCAGATGGAGTGGGTGGCGAGGTTGTCTAAATGCGGCTTCACATTAACAGCATCTCCTAATACTATCCTTTCCATTTTTGTGACTTCTTCTCTAAATTAGATTAACATAATTTATAGTTATTATAAATACGTCTTTCATCTTAATAGAGAAAATGCAATGATAATCGAGATTCAGAATGATACAAAAATGGTTGTGGGGAGGATTATTTTGGCAATATCAACCGTTATTTTAGTTTTAAGTATGTAATTTTTTCATGGTATTTACAATTTATTTCATTTTATGCTAGGAATTTCAATAGAGAATTTGTAATTTGTCTTGGTTAATCCTAGTGTGCCGCTAGAATAGAATCACAAGAGTCTTTCCTCGGGCCCAATAGAAGCACATAGGTGGGATAGGATGGGGTCGCAGTATTACCGCTTTGTTTTCTTGGAATTCCCACATTTATCTCTGTAATCCTTAAGTAAAATCGTTCCTCACCCTAAATTTTCTTTCGTGAAACACTTCAAGTACCATTACTACTAATAAAACTAATAAAATTTCCTTAAATGATAGGTTTTTGATTAGTTATTTGGAGAGTAAGGTACTACTCAACCAATGGGAGACAAAGGTAGTGCTTTCTTAGGTACTTATTTTGGAGGGGCCACCCAATAAGTGAGCTAAGGTTTCTTTTAAGTTGTGTCTTCTTGTCTGCTAATTGATTGGATGTGTTGCTCCAGATGTGTTTGGAAGATCTGACCTTTACAAAACAATGAGATATTAATTTCATTACAAAGTCACTCACTCATTACCCATTCAGCCACCCCGCCAAAAAGAGCCATGGTTGAGTCGCATACCAACATGGAGCTACGTCTGATGTGCACACATAGAATAGATATGAAGGTAGCCTAATGAATTCAACTAAATGTAATAAATTAAAGTCATATCCAATTCTAAAGAAAAGAAAACCCTAAGCTGACTTCCAAGGGCTATGATGATTTCATTGCTTCTGAGCATAATTCCTTTGTCTTAGTTTATGGTTTTAGTTATTTTTATCTCTTATTATACAAAGCAAACCGTATGCTTATATGAAATAAAGTAATCAGAAGCTTAGTTGAGTGAGTGCGGAGAAGTTGAGTGTGCGGGAGTGCAAAGAATGTGCTTTCTCTATGCACTCTAGCACATTTAACCTTTTCACATTCAAATGAAGCTTCACACAAATTTACAATAATAAATTTTAGTAAATAAAAGTGGTTGGTGACAACTTGGATTAAGAACTTATTTTTTTGAAGACATCCCATAGAATTATGTGCAGGTTGACTGATTGCACGACAAATTCACCGAATCAAGACTAAGTGTTTCACCGAATCAAGACTAAGTGTTTGGATTGATTGATAATGCATTTAAAATCAACCATGAGTGTAGAGAAGTTGAGTGTCTGGGAGTGTGGAGAAATGTGTTATCTCTGCACTCCACACACCCAACTTATCATGACGATGGAAAATTTTAGGGGCTAATATTCGTAGGTGGGCTAATTTTACATGGTTTTTCCAAAAACAAGATTCACCAATTTCCATTTTTTTGTAAAATAATTTGCCCAAGTTTTATAATATAAAATTATTTTACCTTAATATTGCTAAAATTATATAGAGAGTGTATATAAAAACGTAATAAATTTGAAAATTTTTACAAATATATCATCAAATATTTTATAGTTTTCATATTAGAGACTAGCAATATTCGTCGAGGTTTTTAAACTTTAAGATAATTTTCCATCCTTAAAATTTTCCTTATTCCCCACACAAATACTAGTGATGACCCAAACTTATACGTGCATAAAAACCCTCATTAGTGGTTGGAAATCTTACTATGGTCTTTCAAATATATGTATTCATTTTTGAAACAATGTCTTCTCACTAGCCAAGTTAGGTCTGAGTCATCTCCATCTGATGTAGCTCCATCAATTGTTATCTTTGCACGTGTTTCTTTTGATAGTCATGCTTCCTC
Organism: Pinus albicaulis; assembly: GCA_034641835.2. NCBI lineage: Eukaryota > Viridiplantae > Streptophyta > Pinopsida > Pinales > Pinaceae > Pinus > Pinus albicaulis. The sequence continues at coordinate 1,158,325,549 of CM076575.1, read as the reverse complement.
ACATGGTTGATCTACTAGCATGGCCTTCACGACTCCTTCAAAAAAATCACATAGGAATATTGAGGTAGTTTACAAGAAGAATAGGCATAATACTAATAATTGGTGGTAAAAGTAACTCATAATAGGAGTGAAAGCAATACTTAGGACTCCTCAGACAATAGGTCTCAAGTTTGAATCCCCGTAAACGTTTTTTTCAGAAGAATTGCTATCCCATTTAATTGTTTTAAATTAACTCAACTACACTTGTATTTTCCACCCTTTCTTTTGTGGACTCTTCATGTAATGGATAAATAATATCAGCTACCTCCTCTACTGACACGCTTTGTTAGCTATCAGAGTTGGACCAAGCAAGCCTTAGTATTGTGTGGCTAGCTCTATAACTCGAAGTGATATAATGAGTGGGTATTTACGATTGTCATTGTGCTTCAGTAATTTAAGCTACATATAACAAAGGTTGAATAGTTGTAATCTATTGGAGAGCGACCTATATGGGACCATAGTCAATGTGAATAATCTGCATGCGGATACCAAACTAGTAGTAGGAGTCTCCGCACAATGATTTTAGATGGGAACACATACTAGGTATCATCACCACTCTCACATATATATATATATATATATTCTCAACACTTGTGCATTTACATACTGGATGCAAACTTAATTTAATTTATCAGGAGCACATATTGTAGGATGTTAATTTATGTTGACAAATGAAGTTTGCAAAGCTTGTCTAGCTCAATATTCATAAAGGGCAAGGCTCTTAACCTTGTATTCATGGGTTTGAGCCATTTGGATTTCTCAAACTCAATGTCCTCATGTATTTTTGCAAAGTACAAAATAAGAATCATTATTCATGGACTTGAGTCATATTATTTCTTCATCTCAAGATTCCTGTCCATAGAGTGATTCAACATAATTTTCATGACCCACAATGAACAAAGGAAAACAAATCTTTAGTCACAAAATTCACAACAAAATGCATACTTGGAACTTCAACTGCAAATGAAAAAATTTGAAACCTCTCTCTAAAATGTCCAGCGGAAATGAACATATCAGATATGCATACAGCCGTGTGTAAGAGATCCATCATCAAATTCTCAACTCTGTTGTTATTATAAGTGCATGTTGGCTTGCTTTCCTACTTAGAACGGTTGTATTGTCTCCCTGTAATATGGATGGTAGCAAGATAGAGAGGAAGACTAATTTTAAGGCCATGAACTAACGTTCCCATCACAGAAAACCAATTCTTGTGGAGATGCAATAATTAAAATTAATCTTATGGCAATCTAAATATACACATCTAGTTCCCTCTATCTTTTATATATGACATGAAGTGACCACAAAAGAATAACATAAATGAGTTTAGCTCCGCAGATGGAAGTTATTAATTGGAGATTTGTTTAGCCCCCCCTCCACCTACATAAATGACCTGCAACCAGCACAAGTTATTAATTAGAGATTTGTTCAACCTCTTTTAAAGGAACTACAACTACATCGGTTTTGGCATTTTTGGGTATAAAAATAGTATAACAATGTCAGTGTTAGAGCACTCACCCACATAATTACCACTCACAAATTTATTTATTTTTAAATGAATTGCAAGGCACTAAAAAATACCAAAAATAAAATTCCCTCTTCCATGGGAATTATGTCCCATTAGACCTAGTTGAGCCAATCAAAAATTAAAAATAAGATTTCCATAAAACTAGAAAATTATTTTTGAATTTACCGAAAATATTAATATTGAGAATTTTCATGAAAATTTGGTTAAAATTGTTAGGAATTGAGAGATGATGAGAGAGATATTGTGCAGCAAAAACCATAGAATGTTTATTGATCACATAAATTAGTTACATATATAAGAATTAGAACATCAACTTCTAGATGATAAGATCCGAAGAAGGTGGATCTATTACTCATAGACAACTCACACACATAGGGAAATACCTACTTGTAGAATGACACTTAGGGATTCAGAATGACAGCTCACAACACATTGAAGCATTAATTCCAATACCCTCCCTTAATGCTTACATGGAAAATATATAAAAACACACACTACAACAATAAATGAATCTCTATCTGACTGATCTTCATCATCACTCACATCCACTCTTGAATCTCGCAAACATATTTTTTTCTTCACCACCACATCTTTGAGATGTCACTTGACCTCCATTTAAAACAAAACTTCCTCTGACCATCATTGACGAACTTTGTATAATTGACAGTTCTTGACTACCCCAAAGAATAGCCTAGATACTGAATATCTCTATGGACCTGCTTCCATCCTAGTAGTATGCATCGAAATACATACTTCTAGTTATATAGGTAAGTTGTCTATGTACTGAGCTTATCCAGTACTCCATCATGCAACTGACCTTTTTGACATACTGGCATAGATATGAAGAAAACATGTAACTAATGTTCTTGAAGCACCAAATAACGACAAGGCACATCAATGTGTAATAGTCTCACATAAACAATTCAATGATGTGCTCTCTCTGTAGCGAAGAACGTTGAGAACCATTAAATTGAAAGACTTTTTTTATGTTCATTAACTGGTATTTTATATGATTACAATAAAATCATGCTAAATTTACATATCATACCCTAAAAAGAGACCCAAAAAAATCATGATGACCAATATTATACACATGACCACTAAAAAAATATTCTTCTCCGACTATGTCTGCCCACATTGAATCCATCAACGAAGGAGACGTATTAACTATCTCGATCTATATACCTACTTAAAGTATATTCAACAATCATTATAGGAGGCTCTTCCAGGACTGTACATTCGAGCACACCGACCCAACTTATTGTTTGAAGTTTTGACTACTCGAAGGGACCCGCAAATCAAAGATCTATGGCTCTTTGGGCACTTTTTTCACACAACTATGGGTTGAATATGCAGAGCAAACAATATTGTCTTCGAAAAATTGTCAATCATAAATTACGCAGGCATCCACTATAACGTGGGTTGGTTCTTACAAACAAATTATGCAGAATGAACATCCACATGAGTTCTTCCTCAATCAACTATGCCCTGGACGATGGCTCCCCATTGATCATCACATCGACATTGATCAGCACAACGACATTGAACTTGAACTTCTTTTCATAATGATCATAGCAACTGATTTTATGTTTGTTGAGAATACCACAGATCCTTAAACAATTATAAAAAAAATGGCCTTTCAAATCTGCATTTTCTTTTGGAAGATACTCAAGCTCACGCCACTCGGGGTGGTTTTAAAATCCATAATCATCCACCTACTCCTATCCTTTGGTTTTTCCCCATATTACGCCCAATTTTAAAGTTATGAGAGCACAAATACAGATCTAGTTGAATAATAATTGCACAAACTTGCGAGAATTGAAAAGTAAAAATTGAAATTGAGAATGAATTTTATTCATCAATACTAGTTTGAGAATAATTACATAAAACAACTATGTTAAGCTTATTTATACATGCAATAACTATGTATAATTAAATCTAACTGAGGTTAAGTGTGATTTATGTTCTGTTAATGTGCACATGCACCACATGCAAGCATTAGAGTTAACTAACTAAAGCCAAGTGCACACCACATGAAAGCACTAGAGCTAACTAGATAAAGACAAGTGAACATCACATGCAATAACATTGAACTAAAGCTAATTAAGGCTAACTATGTGCATGTACACCAACACCCCCCCTTAAGCATAACTTAGGTGAGTGTGATGCAAAATGAATGAGTCCCAACAACAAGGCCATTTTAGGTACCCATATACAATGCATGAAAAGAGGAAAGAGCGGAAACCCAGTGGGAAGAAAACCCCCACTCAAAATATAATGCAAAAAGTAGAGAAAATACAACTGCTAGGTGTTCATGTCCTTCACCCCGAGACGATCTTGAAGAAATCGAAACTTCTTCTCAGTGAAAGTCTTGGTGAAGATATCAGTAGTCTGCTCAGAACTAGGACAACATTGAAGATCAATGATCCCATCATGGATCTGGAGGAATATGTTTCATATTTGGAAGTAGTAGTATCAAATCCCATGTTTGGATCAAGGACTGGATTTTCTTATACATGGTTGCATGCCAATATGGATTCCCTGCAACTTCGACATGCATTTGACGATCAGATTCATGTGCCCTATATGCATGCATGGGAATGGTTGTCTCTATCGATGCATGCATGTGCATGTGTGGCTTTAGATATGCCTTTGTGGATACATGAATGCGCATACATGGTGTTATAAATTCCTCCTTAGATGAATGCATGGGCATGCATGGCTCTGCCACTGAGAGTGCATGTGGGGCATCATTAAATTGAGACTCATTAGATATGCATCATCAACATCATCAATATTAGAGGAATCAAAGTCATCCTCTATGTTTTTGAAAGTAGTATCTTCATCACTAGCAGAGGAAGATATTTCCTCATGTGCAATGTCTTCATTATTGGACAAGATAAAATTCTCATCTGCAAGTGGTTCATTAACAATAGAAGAAGCATAGTCTTCTTGTTCAGCATTGTCTTGCGAATATTTCTCCACATTATTGGATTATTCACCACTTTCATGACTGCTATAATAATTCGATATATTTGCCTCCAAATGGTGTTCTTATAGATAATTTTAATCACTATATAATCCTTTCAATGTATTCCAGATTTCATGTGGTGATTAAATGTTTCTGATCTCATAAATAATATCATGACACAGATAAACACAATCTTCCATAAGCCATGTCAGATTTTTTAAGCGAATCTGACTTCTCATCCTCTGACAATGGTTATGTCTCAATTCCCATAACTATATGGTACAAGCCTTTTCTCATAAGATGAAGAAAAATAATTGGCTTCCATTCATGGGAATTGTATGGAGTCAGAATAGTGGAAGTTGGGAATTCCATTCTTTCACTTTGTGCTTGTAGCAACAATTGCGACAATTCTTTAATATTTTGATCCGCAAATCAAATCACCTAATAATTTCCAATGCTTTGATCTTCAAACCTACAAAATATTTTTCATGCACCTTCTCCAATCCCTTGTAGCTCTGGTACCATGTAAAATTATTAGAGCACAAATAGATATAGTTGAAGAATAATTTCACAAACTTTCGAGAATTGAAAAAGAAAAATTGGAATTGCGAATGAATTTTATTAATCAATATTAGTTTGAGAATAAATACATAAAACAACTAAGTTAAGCTTAGTTCTACATTAGATAACTATGGATAATTAAAGATGATTGAAGCTAAGTGTGCTTTATGTCATGTTAATGTGAACATGCACCACATGCAAGCACTAGAGTTAACTAACTAAAGCCAAGTGCACACCACATGCAAGAACTAGAGTTAACTAGCTAAAGACAAGTTCACATCACATGCAATAACTAGAGCTGAACTAAAGCTAATTAAGGCTAACTATGTGCATGTACACCAACACCAAATGCAACAATTTCCAATTATCTTCTTCAAGGTCATCCATTATCGTGTGACCACAACAGGAGATCAACGAATTGTGCCAATGAACATGACTAACAAGATAATTGAGATCAAGTTGTCCTTTTCCAAAATCTTCAAATTATTCAACCTTAGTCAAACTTATACCAATATCAGTTATTGGTGGATAAGAAAATTTGGGAGTTGAACAGACCCCAATGCGTAGATATCTCATGTTCCACAGATCTATTGACCGTCCTCATTCCATTCTTAAATTAATTGTTGTCTACCCATATACAGAAAGTGTAATACACTGGTCATCTTGGCGGTTCACATGATTTGAAACAGACACTAATTGTTATAAAAGCCAGTCAGTGGTTCCTCTTATATGTAGGTCATGCACTCACTGGTCATAAAAAAAGAAAACGGAATTTCATACTCTGACTCTGATCAACATTTTTTTTTATTGGATTGCAAATCTACACAAGAAACAAATCTACACACAACAAAAGAAACTGAGCCTCCCCAAAAACGACACTCCAACTTTGCAAGGATGGAAACTAAACCCCCTAACATGCTATCATATTTATCTGAAGAGAATGAAACTTTAGTTCTATTCCATTCCCCTATACCCTCCCTTGAGTGATTCAAGCCCATATAGTCTCTGATGCCAGGTTAGAATTTGAGAGATGAGGAGAGATAGATTGTGCAACAACATAAATCACACAATGTTTATTGATCACATAAATTAGTTACATATATATGAATTAGATCACCGACTTCCACTAGATGATAAGATCCGAGGAAGGTGGATCTATGACTCATACAAAACTCACACACATAGGGAAATAACTGCTTCTAGAATGACACTTAAGGACTCACAATGACAAGCACAACGCATGGAAGAATTACTTCCAATTGAAATTGCATAAAAATGGTGAAATAATCCATAGTCAATGCACTTTGACCGTGAAAGGAATTTTATAGTCCTTGGCAAGACATGGACTAATAATATATAAATATATATTGGTTTATAGAAATATATTGATTTTAATTATGTTTTGCTTATTAATTTAATTAAATTTTTCTTTAAAAAATAAATATTTTTTAAAATAATATTATAAAAATGAATTGTTTTTCAAAAATTATAAATTCAGATCAAATTTAAAAATTCCCAACAATAATATAATTAATAAAAAATAATATTATCAAATTTTAAAACCATGTTCCACATTTAAAAAATCTTTAAAATGCATTATATTATTTTTTTGTTTATTTTCTTGAACTAAACTACCATATTGCAAAGGTTTTTTATGTTTGCAAATTCTTATTCCTTTTGTTTAAAATATAATATACACAGATATATGGACATATATCAGTATTTTACTTAAAATCACGTAGAAGCTTTAAATATTTAACAAAATTTGTAGAAATATATATATATATATATATATAATCAAATTATGATCATAACTACTGTTGTTAAATATTTAATGTAAGTCGTTAGTTTACTGAAAGGTGATAAGTCGTGCATCGAACATTATATCAAATGGTGAAATACTTGAAGAGTTGGTCGAAGTGAAACTAAGTAAGAAGAGTCACGTGCCTAAAAACTAGAAGCGGAAATAATACGAAGGCTGAGGTATAAAGTGAAAAAGGGGTAGCGGAAATATAAAAGGTGCAATTATGTGGTACGAAGAGCGCAGAACAAATATATTAAAATAATTGCCGCTTTTTGAATATGCACACAAGGGAAATTCTGAGGGGGTCGAGCAGCGAGGGAGGGAAGAGACCCATACCCCCGCGAAATTGTGATAGCATGGCGTGGTGGGGACCCAAGGATAGAAGGAGGTGGCAATGCCTGAGCACGAAGTGTAGTGACGTGGCAAAAACAATGTGGGCCCTTACGACTGGTAGGGTATGTATTCAATTCGCTTTGTGAATGATATGTTTCAAAGTATCAAATGGTGTTACACGGCAGAAAGGTAAGGTAAAGTTCATAGGTAAGCTGGTACTGAGGCCCGTAGAAGTATTAAACCTGGCACGCGGTGTTCAACTCTCCACAAAAAATGCCCAATCCCTACATGCCGCGTGCCCCACTGTCAGTGTCCTTACGACACTTGCCCTACTTATTTCACCTCTACCCGTTTTCACCTCAGAATTACCAGTCTCAGGTAGTAGTTTCCCGTATTTTACTGCAGTAAAAGTCTCAGGTCTTCCAGTTACGGTATATACAAAGCAGGAACAAGTGCCAGGTCTACCCAATCATCACCAGACTACCCTCGCGTTGCTTTCCCAAGAAAATTTACCTACTGTACAGGTACTCCATCCCTTTCATTCCCTTTGTTTTCCTTTCGTTTCTCTTTTCAGATTTCATATGTCAGTCATGGGAAGGGGGACACCCAAGAAAAATGAACCAGAAACTCCTCAGGTCCGAGAAACTAGAAACCCTCCCGGGTTCGAGCCTTTCATCGACCAGCAAGCTGGAATCTGCAATCACCAATACCCTTTCCCCATTAGCAGTATAAGGCCTGAACTTTTTTCGCATCATGTTCATAATAGGGATCGATACCGGGTGGTTGTGTCAGGATTTTACCATCAGATTACCCCCCCAGTTTTCCCGGTGGTCGAGTTCATCTACTGGCTCAGAGACGCCTACAATGAAGACCGAGGCACGTTTACCTCCACCTAGGGAAACTAGATTTTCTCCCTTTTTCCCGACATCATCAAGCAAGCCCTCCGTTTTCACACCAGTGCCACCTGCACTGATTTCAGCGACGAAGCTTTAACTTCCCAGTTTACCAAATTGCCATGGGAGCATCAAAAAAGCTTCATTGCTTCTATTTCCAGCAGCCAGGCTACTACCCTTCCCGGTACGGAACTCCTCCCATTAAACCTGTTTAAGGAGGAAGTACAACCCATCCTTGCGCTCATTGCGGGTCTGTTAGGTGTAGGCGGCTTGGGGGAAACCTCCAAAGTATGTGTTTTCTTTCTGTGGTTAATGTCTCAGAAGGGGGTTGTCCTAGATATCTCGGGTTACTTATCTGCCAGCATCCACACCCAGTTCCAAGAGCTTCCCGAACCGATCATTTTCATTTCTATTCATTGGTGTTCTATCTTTTCTTGTATCAGCATGCTGATAGGTTCGAGCGTTTGGGCTTGGATAGGGTATACGAGGTCAATTCTCAGCCCCGACCTGTTTTTGACTGGAACTCTGCAGTGCGCCAATTGCAAAAAGGGGTGGGTTACTCTAGTTTCCTGAACTATTTCATGTCCATTACTTACACCATCATTCATGGTTCGCCCTCACCTAGGGTTTTTCCTGAAATGAAGAACTGGCTGCAAGCTAGTAAAATCCAGAGCACCGGGGACTGGTATCTCTCTGATAATTATACTGAAATTCGGGTCTATGGAGCCGAGATCGCCCCTTACCTACTACCGGTGTTTCCTGCCCGACGAGTTTATGCTCTGAAGTATATTCGTCAAGCCCTCAAGGCTGACCAGCTCCACTTTGTCCCTGCTAAGAAAGGTTACATACTGAGGCTTCCTACCCAAATCAGCCCGTTCGGCGTGAATTCAAGACACGCCCTTCCCATTGTCGAAAAGATATTGCAGGGTATGGACCTGAGACAGGGGCAGACTTGGGCTTATGATCCCCGGGAGATTATTTCAAACAAAAAAAAGAGAAATCGGTTCACACATTATGTACATGAACCAAGACCGTTTATAGAGTGGAAGGCTAACATGCAAATTTGGCCTTTGGTTTCGCAGATGGAGACAGATTCATCTGCCACAGGGGAAGAGGAAGGCATCAACAAAGGCCAAGAAGAGGAAGTCGGTCCTTCAGGAACAGGTTCTCCCTCTCGTAGTGAAGCTGAAATTATAGGAGAGGAACAGCTGCTTGAATCGTTCATACCATATGCGCCACTTGACAGCAGAAAGGCCGGAATCAAAGTGTTGAGGGACAGCACCACCTCCTCTGAATTCACTGAGGTTTCACAGGCCATGGGGGACTATACCTCACCAGTGGCAGCCGAAAGGATCAAGAAAAACAGTATAATCAGAGATAAATACAAAACTGAGCTGGAGGGGTATGTAGAAAAGTATCACACCAGGATCTCCGCCACCATGAATGTGGATACTGAGCATTTGGTGTTATCTATGGCCGAAGCCCTTTTGGACCCTGATACAGGTGCCACTAGCTACCGGGTACTCCAACATGCTATTGACATGACTAAGGTGCCAACAACTGATATGTGTAACCTGTTTCAGGTTGTAGCTGATATGCTAAAGGATGAGGTAATGCGGGCTACCATTGCACTGAGGAAACTCGAGAAAAATCATGAACAGATGGGGACTACCCTGAAGAATGAGCAGGCAAGTGCCCGCACCCAGGCAAATCGAATACGCGGTCTCCAGGATCAAATCAAAGGGAAAGACACTGGGGAAACAAACCCGTAGGGCTTTTTAATAGACCAATTGCGGAAGGAAGTTACCTCACTGAAAGGCAAAGCCCACATGCCAGCCTCCCAGCATGTGCAGACAGCCGAGTTGGCACAAGTAGAGAAAGAGAAAAGGGAATTGGCCGGCACCTTGTCACAAGAAAGAGAAGAGAAGGAGAAGTTGGCAGGAACAATCGCTACTCTTCAGAGTAGATTGACAGAGCTACATAACACTTGGGATACACACAGCTGTGCGCCAGCTACAACGCCACCTGAGACGAGTTCACTTTCAGAAAAGCTGGACGCAGCGAAAGCTGCAAATGAAATACTGGAGAAACAGGCTTCCACTACAAGGCAAAGGATCACGGATTTGGAAAAATACCTATCAGAGAATACCAGAAGGATAGAAGCATTGCAAAAAGAAACTGAACAGGAAAAGAGAACGAGGGCTGACCAGCAGAAGACTATAAATGATCTCAACGCATGCCTAAAAGGTAACCTCACTCTCAGAGAAGATAGAAAGATTAACTGGTCTGAGATCATTTCAGCTGTGACAGAGCAATGGGAATTTCTGCAAGTCATCGAGGAGATGAAATCTTCAGTACTCTATCTCAGAAGGCGATTTCAGGAAGGGGATCTCGATTTAGTCAACAGAGCTCAGCGTGCTAGAGAGTATGTGTCATTCTTGAAAGGTCTGAGAGCTAACGAAGCAGAGCAACATGAAATAGTCAGCCGGAACAAAGAGGCCTTGGAATGTCAGAAACTCATCGATAAGGAATTGGCTCGTGTCGTGGCTTCGAAGGCCTTGCAGCAGTTGATATACAGTGTGGACCGGTTTGATGTAGTTTGGGCTGAAATTACGACAGCAGGGCTTTCGACGTGCTGAGACTCCACCACCCCTTCTATGCTGCGACCATTACCGAAATATGAAGCATGCCTGAAGTAAGAAAGGGACTGGATAGATGTCATGTCAGATAAAACCACCCGGCTCAAGGCTGAAACCATGATCGCATCACTGCGCCCAGAGTTTGCTCTCCTTCACTTGTTAAAACATAAAGTCCCTACTGAGGCAAATCTGAGCGATCTCACTGAGGCTTTCATCAGGGTAGAAGGATTTGCAATGATTCATGAGCCTGCCGCGGACAGTCAGCAGAGGTGCGCCCAGTTTGTTAGCCAAATTTCCAGTTCATCCGCAAACGCGTCACCACCAGTATTAGCAACAGCCTCGACCCCTTCTCACAAATGATGAATTGTTATTTCATGATTCGGCCCTCGCGGCCTTTTTACTTTTTAATAGATTAGTTACTTTTTAAAGTTTCGAGTGGGCTGCTTGCTCCACTCCAGCATTTTACCTTTTTATCAGACTACTGTTTAACTTTCTGTTTTAAAAACGGCCAAGTGCCTGACTATCCATGATGAGAGGCCTTATTCCTCATCGTGAGTTTTGTTGTTTTGATAAGGACCTTTAACATATTTTTGTCATGAGAAGAAGATATTTTTTCAAAAAATATCTTCTCGCGGAGATAGAAAGAAGTCTATATAAGTAAGATCGAATGAAAAAAAATGGTTCCAGATTTTTTGAAGAAACTTTTTGTGTAAGAATATTTTGTATGCTTGTGGACGAATTGTAAATGAAAATGCACAGAGCCCGTAGGGTCTGAGCGAAGAGAAGCTCTATTTTATGTGAGGATTCCGGTCTAGATGTTGTATGGTCTGTGACTCTTTCTTTGTAGAATTGTTTCATTGTCTATTTCACTGTCTCCATTTGCTTTATATCATGTTGTGGAATGCGAGTGACTCACCAGTTCTGATATAAATTTATCGTTATTTGGTACTTATATGAGGCTAGTCTAGCTGCTTTAAATATGGCTCATGCATGATATGGTATTTCGTTTTACACTTCATTCGGATTTCTTCTGTATTGAATATCGTGGAATCTTATTCGTTCAGAATTGATTGGTATGTATGGATTCTTAGTTCTTAAGCCCATGCTATGTCAAAATATGTTTTCCGAGTACCATTCCATTGGTAATTAGTGCACCTCTTTTACCTTCTGCACCGCAAATGCCTTGATTTAACAATCCCTATATAACATTTGGAAACTGGCCCTCCTTGATGAAAGTTGTTTCTAAGCTGTGTGATGCATCTGTGTAAACATTCGCCCCCTTGCTTTCGCAGTTTTTTTATATTTCGCTGAATTTGAAAACTGTCTGGTCCCATTTAAATTTGTGACTCATCAGAGAAGTTGATATGGTAAAGAGCCCTCTAAATTGATAGTGGTTTTAAGACATACCTTACACTCTTTACTATTTAAGATGTCCTAGGCACTGGTCTTTGAAAACTCGAGGCTGTCTCTAGGAACTACAACATATTTTTGGCGTCATTGCCGGGGATGAAGTTGATGAAAAATTTAAATCCCTGGGCCTCGACAAAATCTTATTTCACTCTTCAATTAGGTGAGCATGGAGAGTTGAGAGTTGTATATCCCTCACCTTGGCAACTCCACATTCATTTTCCCTGCTAAATCTCTTTGCAGTCTTGGCTCCTCGGAAGCCACACCTTAGGTCAGATACTTCTCAGCCAAAGACACCCTTTGTGTCTGACCCAGAAAGAATTTTACATAGAAGAAGCTGGAGGGGGAGACCATTTTTTCATACTGAGATTCCACCACTCTCCCTAGAAGACCTTCCTTCTTCCTCTTCTCAGGTTGCCCAATTGCAAGATTCCAACTCCGCTCTGGGAGAAACCAGTTATTACTCAGACTATTTACCCTCGGGAAACCTCCGAGTCAAGGACGAGGCTGAGTCAATAGATACCACCCGTTATACTTTTCATCCCACTCCAGAGGCTAAAGAAGTTAAAGAAGTCACAGAGATATCTGCTGTTAATTCTCCACCCTCCTTCCTCTCAAGCCGCTGTTCACTATATTCCTATCATCATCCACACCACACTTTCACCTACCCCCCCACTTACTCACCAAGCCCTCTTGTTACCTCCACCTCCTCCTCCAATGGCTAATTTCCTTGGCTTCCTGCAAAACCGATACGCTCCTCTGGAGCTACCTGCAGTATTAAATGACATGCCGCAAGATTATTTAAAGATTCTGCCCAGATTCAGTGGTGAGAATGAGATTGAAGCCCAAAAACATATCGAAGTCTTTTGCTCTTTTGCAGAGAATTTCAATGTGGAACATTTGGACATATTCCTAAGGCTGTTTGTGCAATCTTTAGATGGGGAAGCTAGAAAGTGGTTCAAGACACTTGGAGCTCGTTCTATCAATACATGGGAGGGAATGGAGGATACTTTCCTCAAAAAATGGGGAGAAAAGAAAGATCATGGTAATATTCTTACTGAATTCAACACTTTAAAAAATAAACATAATGAAGGGGTGTCAGATTTTATTAAAATATTTAACAAATTGTACCTGAGTCTCCCCGCTGACATGAAGCCTCACCAGACTGCTGCCAAGGTCGTTTTTGTGATAGCATTTGATTCTGAATTCGGTTTCTCCTTGAGAGAACGGAAGCCAGCCACTCTGGATGATGCACAGATCGATGCATTGGAGATAGAAGTGAATTTTGCCTCTACTAGCAAATCCAAAGGGAAACACGAACAGGATGCTAAAAGAAGGGGAAAAGAGGAAGTATCCACCTCAAGCCAAGACAGAGATTCGGCTAATGACAAGATCGAAGAAATGAACAAGATGATCAAGAATCTCTCAAGTAAGCTGATCAAGCTTGAGATGGAGGCCAAGAATTCACCCCCAAAGAATTTCCAAAATGCTCCAAATATAGGATTCAATCCTCAATACAGAAAGCCACCCTTGCAGATACTGCAGAGGGGAAAGAAGGAGCAACAAGATCAGGTACCGCACCCTTTATACTTGGAGGGGCAAGTAGAGGGTTCCACTGAAGACCCTACCTACGAACAAGAGGAGGCATGCCTTGTTTTCTCAAACAATAATGACATGGAATGTCCTGTACATGGAAGTGATGAAGAGGAAGTACAAGCTCACTCAGAAGTGAAGGGCAATGAAGATACCGAAGAGCCTAAGATTGATGACTACTGCAAGCAGTTCGTCGATTTCATGCAAGCTCAGTTCAATAGAAGATATGACCTCAAGTCCTCCAGAAAGAGAACTCGCACTCAAGAGCAATAGGAAGACACGCCTCAAGAAGAGACACCCGCTCAGAAAGAGGCAATTCCTAAGCAGATCCAAGACAAAGGTAAGAGGCCTCTTAACCAATCTCTACAATCTGATACTCCAATGCCTTCATCTTTGCAAGTAACTGTGCCCCCTAAGGTCGAGCCCATCGTAAAAGAAGTTAAGCCTCCCCTCCGAAGCAAAGATTCAAAAGAAAAATAAGTGCCAATAGATAAGTCTTCATCTGTCTTTAGTTTACAAAAATAACTTGAAAAAGTGAAAATCCCAGTTCCCTTGATTGAGCTATTGAAACATCCAGCATATCAGTCTCAAGTCACATCCTTCATGCTTCCTTCAGAAGTAACACACATTCCAGATAGTATCAACCTGCAAGAAGAAATGCCTATGGTTGTTTTTGGCCCGCATGTAGAGGAATTGGATGTTGCCACTCCCCCATTTTATGTGTCATTAGTAATACATGACCTGCTGCTGCACAACTGCATGTTAGATTCAGGAGCCTCCCATAATCTTTTACCCCTCTCAATCATGGAGCAACTAGGACTATAGATCACCCATCCATACAAATACCTTTACTCATTCGACTCCAAAAGAGTTAAGTGCCTGGGCATGATAAAAGACTTGGTGGTTAACCTGGCGTAGATTCCAGCAAAAAGTGTAGTGATGGATATAGTGGTGGCTAACATCCCAGCTCGCTTCGGAATTTTACTATCGAGATCTTGGGGAACCAAAATTGGGGGATCGATTAAGCTGGATCTGGCCTATGCCACTATCCCTGTATTTGGTGGCCAAGAGAGGAGGCTGTACAGAGAGACCAGATTTGTTAAGACAGTCACTAAAGTAGATGATTCAGTGAATTCTCCAGTTTATAGCCGGGAGGGGGATTTCTCATGCTTAATGCTTGAGGAAGATCAGGAGTATGCACAGGAACCATCATTTTTCCAGATCAAGACAGAACAGTTCAAAGAAAGTCCCGAATCAGAAATCTGGATGCTTCACTTCGATGGAGCCAACTCTAGAGAAGGAAACGGAGCTGGGGTGTTATTGATTTCACCTACAGGAAGATGGGTGCCTCTATCTTTCAATCTGGAGTATGAAGCCACAAATAACGTGGCCGAATATGAAGCACTCTTACTTGGGTTGTAGACAGCCAGGAGCATGAACATACAAAGTTTAAAAGTTCTGGGAGATTCAAAACTAGTAGTCAGGCAGGTGAAGAATCAGTGCCAAGCTAAACATCCTAGGCTGAGAGCCTATAGGAATGAAATCTGGGATCTGGTGGAGAACTTATTCTTAGCATTTAATATCCATTTCATGCCTCGGGAGCAAAATAGAATGGCAGATTCTTTAGCAGTGGCTGCTAGTACTTTTCGGCCACCTCAGAACCCTCTCTTGAGATATGAGATTGAGGTACGATATAGACCATCGATCCCAGACAATATCAAACACTGGAAGGTGTTTGAAGACGATGATCAAGTCAAGAGATTCTTAGAAACAGTCGGGGAGTTCTCAAACATGGAGATTGATGTTTGTGAAGAAGTGGAGACTGAAGACATTGCTGGATAGAAGTGGGAAGAAAAGGTAGCTGGCCATAAATTTCTGCAGCTGAAAGGGAATGTCATTCCTCGAGGATTAGTACCTTTAGAAATGTTGTTTAACAAGAATGATGTCTCATTACAGCCAAACAAAGTTGTGGAGGAGAGTCAGGTAGAGGACCTGAACCTGGGCACTGAGGCTGACCCTAAAATCGTGAAGCTGTCTAAGAAGGTCCCGGGAGAATATAGACAGTTGTATCAGAAGTTATTTTAGTCCTACAAGGATGTGTTTGCGTGGTCATATAAAGACCTAAAAACCTTTGATGTCAGCATTATGCAGCATAAGATTTCATTGAAGGGAGATGCAAAGCCACATAAGCAAAAGCTTAGATAGATAAATCCACTATTGCTACCTTCTATTGAGAAAGAAATTAAGAAATTGCTGAAGGATAAAATCATTGTACCATTGAGGTACTCTGAGTGGGTAGCGAATCTAGTCCCTTTACGGAAGAAGAATGGAGAAATAAGACTATGTGTTGATTTTAGGAACCTGAACAGGGCTTCATTGAAAGATAATTACCCACTGCCCAAGATGGATCACATATTACAGAAAGTGGTAGGGGCTGCCCGGATGTCGATGATGGATGGGTTCTCTGGGTATAATCAGGTAGCTGTGTTGCCAGAAGATCAAAATAAGACAGCCTTCACCACCCCATGGGGAACGTTTATGTATGCCAGAATGCCTTTTGGGCTGATTAATTCAGGGGCCACTTTCCAGAGGGCCATGGATATTGCTTTTATTGGAGAACATGACCAGTTCGTGGTGGTATATCTAGAAGACATTACTGTGTTTTCAAAGGATGATGCAGAGCACATAGAACACCTACGCAGAACCTTTGAGAAGTGTAGAAAGTATGGCCTCTCCCTTAACCCACAGAAGTCTTTGTTTGCACTAGAAGAGGGCAAGCTTTTGGGACACATCGTAACCAAAGATGGAGTAAAGATAGATCTTAAAAGAGTGGAAGTCATAAACGGCATTGCCTTGCCCAGAAATAAGAAGGAAGTTTAGGTGCTCCTAGGATGTATAAACTTCCTAAGGAGGTTCATCCCTAACTATGCTGAGATATTTAGGCACATAACTGATATGCTAAAGAAGAACAATGAGGTGAAATGGTCACCAGAGTCGAGAGAAGCCTTTGCCAGAATTAAAAATGCATTCGCTGAAGCCCCTGCGTTAGCCGGGCTAGATTATGCCAAACCATTTATGATCTTCTCCTTCGCATCCCCTCATATAGTAGCTGGAGTTTTGTTGCAGAAAAATGAAGAGGGGTATGAACAGCCTATTGCCCTTTTTATTCAGGTGCTTCGGGATGCTGAGCTGAAATATAATATATTAGAAAAGCAAGCGTACGCTCTGGTGAAGTCTCTCAAAGCTTTCCGTATGTATGTTTTACAGTCCCATGTCATCACATTTGTTCCTACAACAGTTGTTAAAGACATTCTTATCCAGGGGGACAGTGAAGGAAAAAGAGGAAAATGGATAGCCAAAATACGGGAATATGAGCTAGATATTCATCCAACCAAATTAATCAAGGGGCAAGGTTTAGCCAAGATCCTCTCTGAATCGAATTTCCAGGCCTTGGGTATCATTTTGTCTATGACAGCAAATGAAGATTCTGGAGCAAAGGAGGAAGCACATGGAATAGAAATAGCCTCCCAGAAGATACATATGAAGTACATTATCAGCCCATGGTACAAAGAGATGGTAGAGTACCTTCTAACCCTCAGTTGCCCGCCCAGTTGTGACAAGACTAAGTACAGATCGCTGAGGTTGAGGTCGCAAAAGTATATCATTGCGAACGGTCGATTGTATTGGTGAGACCCCTCCGGTATCCTACTCCTGTGTCTTACAGAAGAAGAGGTGGAGAATATAATGGCTGAGTTTCATGAAGGAATCTGTGGAGGCCATTACAGTAGGAGGGCTACTGCTCACAAGATTCTGAAGGCTGGTTTTTTCTGGCCTAAACTATTTGGAGACGTGTTCACTCGAGTTAGAGCCTACGAGAAGTGCCAAAGGTTCGCA
Source organism: Pinus albicaulis (assembly GCA_034641835.2). Lineage (NCBI taxonomy): Eukaryota > Viridiplantae > Streptophyta > Pinopsida > Pinales > Pinaceae > Pinus > Pinus albicaulis. Next base: position 1,158,307,890 of record CM076575.1, on the reverse strand, counting down.
GAGAGATAGAAGCTCGTGCCTCTCCCCATGATACCAGTCCATGTAGATGAGCCATTCCAGCAGTGGGGAATTGACTTCATCGGAGAAATACACCACCATCCAGCGGTCAGCATAGGTGGATATTGACCGCCATAGACTATTTTACCAAATGGGTGGAATCTATACCTGCTAGGAATGCAACTGATGCTATGGTAATAAAATTCATGGAGGAACACATCATATCCAGATTTGGTTGTCCTGCTAAGATAGTAACCGACAACGCACAAGCCTTTAAATCCACCAAATTCGTCAACTTCTGCCGGCAGTATAATATTGCACTGAGTCACTCTACGGCTTATTATCCCCAAGGGAACGGCCTTGCAGAGTATTCAAATAAAACTCTGGTCCGAACACTAAAGAAGACTATCAATGAGAATCAGAAGAATTGGGATTATCAGCTGAAATTCGCCCTGTGGGAAAACCAAATTACTAGCAAGAGGGCAACTAGGAAGTCTCCATATGAACTAGTTTACGGGAGAGCAGCAGTTTTTCATGTGCAGCTAGCTTTACCGGTAGCTCGGTTCATGCAAGAAAATCAGGAGGAGCTTGACGATGTAACTAGGAGGATTAATCAGTTGGTGGAGTTAGAAGAAAAACGAAATCAGGTGAGTCAGAAGCTGATCGAATATCAGGAGAAAATGAAGGATATTTTTGACCAACATGCCAAAGACAGAAAGTTACAGGTGGGAGATCTGGTGCTGAGATGGGACATCCGAAGGGCAGATAGAGGGAAGCACGGAAAATTTGATCCCCTTTGGTTCGGCCCTTTCAAAACTGCAGAACAAGGTGGCAACAATACTTTTAGGTTGGAGAATTTGCAGGGAGATTTGCTGGACACCCCCGTTAATGGTCAATTCCTCAAGCTTTATTTCTAGTACTGATCTGGGCCGAGAAAGCCTGATGTACCATATTGTATATTATTTCCTGTTTTTAAATGTTGTTTGAATAATGTGTCTTTGTTGATAAATCATGAAGAGAAGAGGTAAAGAGTCCAAAGGGATGAGAAGTGGCGTTCACAGAATACAAACAGGTGGTCTGCGTAGTTCTCGACACATTCAAGGATGAACGTGCCGTCCCCAGGTGGAGCCAATGTTGTTCAATATTTAACGTAAGTCGTTAGTTTACTGAAAGGTGATAAGTCGTGCATCGAACATTATATCAAATGGTGAAATACTTGAAGAGTTGGTCGAAGTGAAACTAAGTAAGAAGAGTCACGTGCCTAAAAACTAGAAGCGGAAATAATACGAAGGCTGAGGTATAAAGTGAAAAATGGGTAGCGGAAATATAAAAGGTGAAATTATGTGGTACAAAGAGCATAGAACAAATATATTAAAAGAATTTCCGCTTTTTGAATATGCACACAAGGGAAATTCCAAGGGGGTCGAGCAGCGAGGGAGGGAAGAGACCCATACCCCCGCGAAATTGTGATAGCGTGGCGTGGTGCGGACCCAAGGATAGAAGTAGGTGGCAATGCCTGAGCACGAAATGTAGTGACGCGGAAAACGCAATGTGGGCCCTCATGACTGGTAGGGTATGTATTCAATTCGCTTTGTGAATGATATGTTTCAAAGTATCAAATGGTGTTACACGGCAGAAAGGTAAGGTAAAGTTCGTAGGTAAGCTGGTATTGAGGCCCGTAGCAGTATTAAACCTGGCACGTGGTGTTCACCTCTCCACAAACAATGCCCAATCCCTACATGTCGCGTGCCCCACTGTCAGTGTCCTTACGACACTTGCCCTACTTATTTCACCTCTACCCATTTTCACCTCAGAATTACCAGTCTCAGGTAGCATTTTCCCGTATTTTACTGTAGTAAAAGTCGCAGGTCTTCCAGTTACGGTATATACAAAGCGGGAAAAAGTGCCAGGTCTACCCAATCATCACTAGAATACCCCCGCGTCGCTTTCCTAAGAAAATTTACCTACTGTACAGGTACTCCGTCCCTTTCATTCCCTCTTTTTTCCTTTAATTTCTCTTTTCAGATTTCATATGTCAGTCATGGGAAGGGGGACACCCAAGAAAAACGAACCAGAAACTCCTCAGGTCCGAGAAACCAGAAACCCTCCCGGGTTCGAGCCTTTCATCGACCAGCAAGCTGGAATTTGCGATCACCAATACCCTTTCCCCATTAGCAGTATAAGGCCTAAACTTTTTTCGCATCATGTTCATAATAGGGATCGATACCGGGTGGTTGTGTCAGGCTTTTACCATCAGATTACCCCCCTAGTTTTCCCGGTGGTTGAGTTCATCTACTGGCTCAGAGACGCCTACGATGAAGACCGAGGCACGTTAACCTCCGCCCAGGGAAACCATATTTTCTCCCTTTCGCCTGACATCATCAAGCAAGCCTCCGTTTTCCCACCAGCGCCACCTACACTGCTTTCAGCGACGAAGCTTTAACATCCCAGTTTACCAAATCGCCATGGGAGCATCAAAAAAGCTTCATTGCTTCTATTTCCAGCAGCCAGGCTACTACCCTTCCCGGTATGGAACTCCTCCCATTAAACCTGTTTGAGGAAGTAAAACCCATCCTTGCGCTCATTGCGGGTCTGTTAGGTGTAGGCGGCTTGGGGGAAACCTCCAAAGTATGTGTTTTCTTTCTGTGGTTAATGTCTCAGAAGGGGGTTGTCCTAGATATCCCGGGTTACTTATCTGCCAGCATCCACACCCAGTTCCAAGAGCTTCCCAAAACCAGACATTTTTGTTTATGTTCATTGGTGTTCTATCTTTTCTTGTATCAACATGCTGATAGGTTCGAGCGTTTGGGCTTGGATAGGGTATACGAGGTCAATTCTCAGCCCCGACCTGTTTTTGACTGGAACTCTGCAGTGCGCCAATTGCCAAAAGGGGTGGGTTACTCTAGTTCCCTGAATGATTTCATGTCCATTGCTTACACCATCATTTATGGTTCGCCCTCACCTAGGGTTTTTTCTGAAATGAAGAACTGGCTGCAAGCTGGTAAAATCCAGAGCACCGGGGACTGGTATCTCTCTGATAATTATACTGATATTCGGGTCTATGGAGACGAGGTTGCCCCTTACCTGGTACCGGTTTTTCCCGCCCGACGATTTTATGCTCTGGAGTATATTCAGCAGGCCCTCAGGGCTGACCAGCTCCACTTTGTCCCTGCTAAGAAAGGTTACATACTGAGGCTTCCTACCCAAATCGGCCCGTTCGTCGTGAATTCAAGACACACCCTTCCCATTGTCGAAAAGCTATTGCAGGGTATGGACCTGAGACAGGGGAAGACTTGGGCTTATGATCCCCGAGAGATTATTTCAAATAGAAGAAAGAGAAATCGGTCTGCACCTTATGTACATGAACCAAGACCGTTTATAGAGTGGAAGGCTAACATGGAAATTTGGCCTTTGGTTTCGCAGATGGAGACAGATTCATCTGCCACAGGGGAAGAGGAAGGCATCAACAAAGGCTAAGAAGAGGAATTCGGTCCTTCAGGAACAGGTTCTCCCTCTCATAAAAAACAGAAAACAGTCTCAGGTGAAGCCGAAATTATAGGAGAGGAACAGCTGCTTGAACCGTTCATACCATATGCGCCACTTGACAGCAGCAAGGCCGGAATCAAAGTGCTGAGGGACAGCACCACCTCCTCCAAGTTCACTGAGGTTTCATAGGCCATGGGGGACTATACCTCACCAGTGGCAGCTGAAAGGATCAAGAAAAACAGTATAATCAGAGATAAATACAAAACTGAGCTGGAGGGGTATGTAGAAAAGTATCACACCAAGATCTCTGCCACCATGAATGTGGATACTGAGCATTTAGTGTTGTCTATGGCCGAAGCCCTTTTGGACCCTGATACAGGTGCCACTAGCTACCAGGAACTCCAACATGCTATTGACATGACTAAGGTGCCAGCAACTGATATGTGTAACATGTTTCAGGTTGTAGCTGATATGCTAAAGGATGAGGTAATGCGGGCTACCATTGCATTGAGGAAACTCGAGAAAAAGCATGAACAGATGAGGACTACCCTAAAGAATTAGCAGGCAAGTGCCTGCACCCAGGAAAATCGAATATGTGGTCTCCAGGATCAAATCAAAGGGAAATACACTGGGGAAACAAACCCGTAGGGCTTTTTAATAGACCAATTGCGGAAGGAAGTTACCTCACTGAAAGGCAAAGCCCACATGCCAGCCTCCCAGCATGTGCAGACAGCCGAGTTGTCACAATTAGAGAAAGAGAAAAGGGAATTGGTTGGCACCTTGTCACAAGAAAGAGAAGAGAAGGAGAAGTTGCCAGGAACAATCGCTACTCTTCAGAGTAGATTGATAGAGCTACAGAACACTTGGGATACGCACAGTTATGCACCAGCTACAACGCCACCTGAGACAAGTTCACTTTCAGAAAAGCTGGACGCAGCGAAAGTTGCAAATGACATACTGGAGAAACATGCTTCCACTGCAAGGCAAAGGATCACGAATTTGGAAAAATCCCTGTCAGAGAATACCAGAAGGATAAAAGCATTGCAGAAAGAAATTGAACAGGAAAATAGAACGAGGGCTGACCAACAGAAGACTATAAATGATCTCAACGCATGCCTAAAAGGTAACCTCACTCTCAGAGAAGGTAGAAATATTATTTGGTCCGAGATCATTTCAGCTGTGACAGAGCAATGGGAATTTCTGCAAGTCATCGAGGAGATGAAATCTTCAGTACTCTATCTCAGAAGGCGATTTGAGGAAGGGGATCTCGACTTAGTCAACAGAGCTTAGCGTGCCAGAGAGTATGTGTCATTATTGAAAGGGCTGAGAGCTAACGAATCAGAGCAACACGGCATAGTCAGCCGGCACAAAGAGGCCTTGGAATGTCAAAAACTCATCGATAAGGAATTGGCTCGTGTCGTGGCTTCGAAGGCCTTGCAGTAGTTGATATACAGCGTGGACTGGTTTGATGCAGTTTGGGCTGAAATTACGACAGCAGGGCTTCCGACGTGTTGGGACTCCACCACCCCTTCTATGCTGCGACCATTACTGAAATATGAAGCATGCCTGAAGTAAGAAAGGGACCGGACAGATGTCATGTCAGATAAAACCACTCGGCTCAAGGCTGAAACCATGATCGCATCACTGCGCCCAGAGTTTGCTCTCCTTGACTTGTTAAAACATAAAGTCCCTACTGAGGAAAATCAGAGCGATCTCACTGAGGCTTTCATCAGGGTAGAAGGATTTGCAATGATGCCTGAGCCTGCCGCGGACAGTCCGCAGAGGTGCGCCCAGTTCGTTAGTCAAATTTCCAGTTCATCCGTAAACGCGCCGCCACCAGTATCAGCAACAACCTCGACCCCTTCTCACAAATGATGCATTGTTATTTCATGATTCGGCCCTCATGGCCTTTTTACTTTTTACTGAATTAGTTACTTTTTAAAGTTTTGAGTGGGCTACTTGCTCCACTCCAGCATTTTACCTTTTTATCAGACTGCTGTTTAACTTTCTGTTTTAAAAACGGCCAAGTGCCTGACTATCCATGATGAGAGGCCTTATTCCTCATCGTGATTTTTGTTGTTTTGATATGGACCTTTAACATATTTTGGTCATGCAAAGAAGATATTTTTTCAAAAAATATCTTCTCGCTGAGATAGGAAGAATTCTATATAAGTAAGATCGAATGAGAAAAAATGGTTCCAGATTTTCTGAAGGAACTTGCTGTGTAAGAATATTTTGTATGCTTGTGGACGAATTGTAAATGCAAATGCACAGAGTCCGTAGGGTCTGAGCGAAGAGAAGCTCTATTTTATGTGAGGATTCCGGTCTGGATGTTTTATGGTCTGTGACTCTTTCTTCGTAGTATTGTTTCATTGTCTATTTCACTGTCTCCATTTTCTTTATATCATGTTGTGGAATGCGAGTGACTCACTATTTCTGATATAAATTTATCGTTATTTGGTACTTATATGAGACTGGTCTAGCTGCTTTAAATATGGCTCATGCATGATATGGTGTTTCGTTTTACACTTCATTCGGATTTCTTCTGTATTGAATATCGTGGAATCTTATTCGTTCTGAACTGATTGGTATGTATGGATTCTTAGTTCTTAAGCCCATGCTATGTCAAAATATGTTTTCCGAGTACCATTCCATTGGTAATTAGTGCACCTCTTTTACCTTCTGCATCGCAAATGCCTTGATTTAAAAATCCCTATATAACATTTGGAAACTGGCCCTCCTTGATGAAAGTTGTTTCTAAGTTGTCTGATGCATCTGTGTAAACATTCGCCCCCTTGCCTCTGCAGTGTTTTTATATTTCGCTGAATCTGAAAACTGTCTCGTCCCATTTAAATTTGTGACTCATCAGAGAAGTTGATATGGTAAAGAGCCCTCTAAATTGATAGTGGTTTTAGGACATACCTTACACTCTTTACTATCTAAGATGTCCTAGGCACTGGTCTTTGACAACTCGAGGCTGTCTCTAGGAACTACAACAACTACTACATAATTATCCTTTCAAATTATGTAATTTTGAATTAAAAAAATTTCACCTCAACAAAAATTGATTATATAATTAATTAAGCTCAAAATTTCTAATAATTAAAACCAAAACTAAGGATAGCCTTATTTTCTATCTGCCAATTGTGCCCAGCACAAGATTTAGAGAGGCTTGCTTCAAAAATGTAATAGGAAAGAATAAAGGTAGATGCACTTAATATAGAATTGGTCTCTAGCCCACTCCCACTCGAATTTAAATTTAATGGAACAAAAATGAAACTCTTTGATAGATAAACTAGAAATTGCACCACATGTTGCAAAGGAAATATCGTAAGGTTGTAATATGGGAAAGAATAACATACATGAAAAAAGAGGTAGTAGGAACTTTCTCGGCTCCAACTCCTCTAGAATAAGGGGTGGAGAATTATGCTTAATGAACCAGTGGACCTCAAATCAAAATATTCATCTTGGGTAATTGATGTGGAACAACTTTTTTGTTATTAATTGCATGTAAGATGTGATTTTTCATAATGGATGAGACAGTTTGGCCAAAGTACTCAAGACCTCTATATGATGAAATCTTCATGTTTATTTTTTTCTGCATGAAGGATGAACTCGGTTTTTATGACCAGGTTGGGCAGACTTCACCCTTCCATGAATAATAGATTCCTCCCCAAGTGACCCTTTAGAAATACATTTTTTTTCAACTGATTGCAATAGGTAAGTGTCTTTTGTCTATTATTTTCCGAGTCATTGAATTTAAGGGCAGAGGTAAAGAGACTACTAGACAAAAAATAGTAGAGTGACTGAATTTCAAATGAAAATAGCATTGAGGAATCTCTTCTGATTTTCTCATGTGGGCCTTCTTCAACTGATGAGGTAGTAGGAACTTTCTAGGCTCCAACTCCTTCAAAATAAGCGGTGGAGAATTATGTTGAGTGAACTACTACTCATGGAACTCCGACTCCTCCCTATAATTGGAATGTTTCTCTTCCCATAACTCTATCTTGGGCTATAATTCTAGATTTCTCTTGTTTCTAAATAATTTTTCTCTATATCACTATTGTTTGTCTCTTTTTGAGTGCTTTCTTGAATCAGTGAGATAATGTAGCTCATCTGGATTCCAAAATCCTTGACTAATCCATTTTCTTAAGAGTCCTCTTCTGTTTTTAATTTTGATATTTGGTCCTCCATAGCCTTGTCAACATCGTTTCCTTATAAAGAATAATATATTCTTGATAAGTCTCCATCGGCTTGCTTTTATTGGTCTACTTTTATTCTTCCATATACCTCATATCTAAATGAATGGAACTTCAGATAAGCTTTGTGAAATTTTCTAAATTCCATGATTTTTCATTCCACTTCTCATGTGTATCAGGGAAAATGGATTCCACACATTCAACGTTATTCGTTTTTAGGGCTTGTTGTAAGGTTCACATCTTTTCTTCACCATGTCTCCTTTCTTTTGTATGCTTGACTTTAATACAAAGAATTGTCACTGGCCCCTTTAAATGTGCACAATTAATAAAATTTCCCCTATTTATTTCATGTTGACTAGAAAAAATATATTTTGCATATCCAATTGTATTTTTCCTCCACACCTCTTCCATATCTGTTGGGTTTTGTTTCATATGTTTCTTTTCATCAAGAAGCATAAGTATTCTAGAAAAGGGATCCCTTAATCCTAGAAAAAATAGAGATCCCTCCCCTCTTCTTTGTTGTTCATTAGAAACATGAGCTTCTTTAAATTCATATTGAGTCACATTCTGGCCATTTTCCATACTCGATGTATATTCTTCAACCTATTTCTTTTTATTATCAAGTACTGCTTGAATGATTTAGATATGCTCCTTGAGCTATGAAAGAGTTATTTTCCCCTTCCTCTAGTCATGTTTATGAGGAAACCTTATGTGAAAGAGTTGGTACTTTCATGGACCCCATTGGAACATGTAGGAATTATTTACTCATCCGTTACTTTAGGAAAACCTATGTCCATATGGTGTTGAATTTTCTTGTGAACAACAATTGGATGTGAAGGGTTATTTTCTTTACATACCACTTTTGGAATAGTGAAATTCAAATGTTCCTTCTTTTCTTTCAAAATTTTCACTTCAGATCCAGGATGGATTACTTACTTTTTCAATTTCTTTTTAATGAGCATGAATTCATTATTTATGCATATTTTTCAGTGTGTGAAAATTTTGTGCGCTCTTCAAAACCACAAATTTAATCGGTTATTTTGCATCTATCTCCTGTTGAGTATTTACAGTGATTTTCCTTTAAACACCAATACTCATTTCCAGGCCCAATCTAATCAACTCTGACATTGTTTTACTTCCCTACATAATCTTCCATTCACAATGCACTAGTTGAGGAAGTTCCGTGGCAGTTGCTACAGATGCCTCGTTCACTGCAAACTTAAGGTCTCCAATCTCTACTTTCAGGCCATTAAACGACCTTGCAAATGCTTTTGTCACTTCTTTATGATAACCTCTGAATTTTTGGATAAACCGCAGCCACTTTGCTTTCTTCAATATATCCCTTACTTGCGGATATCCCTCCATGAACTTAGGTTCTTCCGGTTCTGCTCTTAACAGTTTACCCATCCTTCTTTCTGCTCTTCAAAAAATTTTCTGCGTGAGGGTTCAATGGAAATAGAATGGCTGAATGCACGGAGATGAGAAAAATGACTGTAGGTAGATATCAAAGAGTGGATATACAGGCTGTAGCGTAATAGAGAATGAAATGAAGTGAGACAGAACAGAGAGGGGTTTTGTGAGCACGGCAGAGACACGGTTGTGAAATTAACAGAACAATAGGAGGAGTATAACACATCCGGCAGTGTTTTGAAATTTGGTGGCTGCACAATAAATGTGAGCATGTTTAAACAACGGCTATGGATTTATGCGGCTGTAAGAGTCTGTGGTCAAATCAACTACGTCTCATTATCATCGGTGGAATATTGGAGTATGAGTGAAGATCGGGGTTTAATTATGGAACCGTTTGAGAATGAATGCGAGAGGATCATATGGAGATCGTGAAAGGGTTACGGGAGTTGTCAATATAATCATTGCACATCATGGATGGAGCTTATGGTTTAGAACTATATAAAAAATGTGTTTTCAATGCTATTTGAAATGAATTTTACTCATACCTTGGAATCTTTGCCTTTTTCCTTGGTATTCAATTTGTTGCTCTTCATTGATATCTTGAATGCTCCATGTCTTTATTTTTGGTCCTCTCACCTGCATTTAATTTCATGATTATGGAAATAACATCTGGTTGTACATTCTTTTTGAAAACAGAGTTGTAGCTGCGGAATCTGCTTCTGGCTGCGGAAACTGGTGTCAGCTGCGGAAACAGATGTCAGCTGTGAAAACTGACACAGCTATTATTTGGATGAATGAACATGAACGGATGACAAATGACCAGATGGAAATGGTCATGAAAAATAATTTTATTGATGAAATGGAATAAAATGAAGTGAAATGGAATGAAGTGGAGTGAAAATGAAGTGGGATGAAGTGGAATGGAATGGAGTGGATGGTCACAAAACTTGTAAAATGAAAGAGATATTTTTTTTTTTGTAAAATATAGAGTTTCAGGTGTTCCTGATTTTCACCCTATATTTTCTGTATAAGACTGCCAATCAGTGATTGGTTTTCAGGCTTATACAATTTTTTTTTTTTTTAATTGAAAAGAACAAAAGCTAGGCTGGTGAAGAAGAAGAATTCTTCTGTACCAGCCTGATTGCAGAATTCTCTTGAAACACTTTGACAAAATCCTCTTTTGAGAGTGGATTATGATAAACTTTCAATCTGTGGCCATTCACAATAAGAGGAATTTGAAACTCATCAATGGTCTTGATTCTTATCGCTCCATTGCTAAAGATCTTGTCAATCTCATATGGCCCAAGCCAATGAGTCTGAAATTTTCCTTGAAAATCTTTAAACTTGGAATCAAATAACAATGCCCAATCTCCTTCTTGAAACTTCTTCTCTTCGATGTACTTGTCATGCCATTTAGCTCTTTGATATTGAACTAGATCAGTTCTTAAAATTGCTTCTTGTCTGATCTCATCTAGCTCATTCAACTGCTCCATTCTATGCTTTTGGGCTTCTGATAAGTCCATCCCCAACTGAACTTCTATCTTGAAGGTCTTGACTTGGAACTCAATGGGGAGCAAGACTTCTTTCCCATAAACAAGTTCATAGGGAGAATGTCCTGTTGTATTTCTCCATGTAGTTCTGTAGGCCCACAAGGCTTCAGGAATTCTTTCTGCCCAATCTCTTCTATGTAGATGAACAGTTTTGGTGATGATACTTTCAAGAACTTTGTTTGTGGACTCCACTTGACCATTTGCTTGTGGATGGTAAGGAGTAGATATTCTGTGCTTGATTTTGTAATCTTCCATCAATTTCTCCACCAAGTTAGATGTGAATTGGCTTCCTTGATCTGTCACAATTTCTCTTGGAACACCAAAGCGAGTAAAAATATCCTCATAAAGAAAATGAACAACTGAATTTTCAGTAGCAGATACTAATGCTTTGGCTTCTACCCATTTAGTAACATAATCAATACAAACCAATATATACTTCTTTTGCTTAGATGGTGGATTAATAGGTCCAGTGAAATCTAAAGCCCATTTTTCAAAGGGTTCAATGAGTACCTGTGTTTGCAATGGAATTTCATTTGAAAGGGTAGGTTTCCCTACTCTTTGGCAGCTGTCACACCTTTTGACATATTGTTTTGCATCTTTGAAGAGGGAAGGCCAATAATATCCTAAAGAGAGGATTTTATGGGCCGTCCTTTTGTCTGCAAAGTGTCCGCCGCATGGTTCATCATGACATGCCTTAAGAATATCAGGCATTTCATCTTCCCTGACACATCTTCTGATCACAAGATCTGGCCCTGTTTTAAACAATTCGTTAGAAATCCATGAATATTTTGAACTCTCCTGAATATTTTTTTGTTTTTCACTTGGAAATAAATGTGAAGGTAGTTTCCCTGTAACCAAATAGTTAGAAATATCTGCATACCAAGGGGTCTTAATAGTTACTGCAAACAAGTATTCATCAGGAAACTTATCCTCTACAGGAGAATCTTCTTTAGTATTCTGAATCCTAGACAAGAAATCAGCTACTGTATTTTGTTTTCCTAGTCTATCCAACACAGTAATATTGAATTCTTGCAAAAGTAAAAGCCATCTTGTCACTCTGCCATTAGTAACAGGTTTGTTCATTAAATATCTAATTGCGGAATGGTCAGTATGAATAAAAGTTTCATAGCCTATTATGTAATGTCTAAACTTATTAATTGCATGAACAACAGCTAAAAACTCTTTTTCAGTCACAGTATAGTTCAACTCTGTGGGAGTCAATTTTTTACTGGTATAATAAATGGCATAAGGAACTAAATCTTTTTGACCCAACACGGCTCCTAGAGCTGTATCTGAAGCATCCGTAGAAATATGGAAAGGGAGTTTCCAATTTGGTCCTCTCAAGATAGGTGCTTCAGATATTCTTGTTTTCAAAGTTTCAAAGGCTGATTGACAATCAGGATCCCATTTAAATTCACGGTCTTTTGTAAGCAATTTGAAGAGTGGAGATGCTATTTTAGTGAAGTTTTCTATAAATCTTCTATAGTAACCAGCAAATCCTAGAAAACTTCTAACATCTCTTTGACAATTTGGAATAGGTAACTTGGAGATGACTTCAACTTTTGATCTATCAACCTTAATCCCATCTCCTGAAATATGATGTCCTAAAACAATCCCTTCAGTAAACATCATAAAGCATTTTCATGGCTTAATGAAAGGTTTGTTTCTTTACATCTTATAAGAACTTTTTCCAAATTTTCTAATGCCTCTTCAAATGAATTACCATAAACTGTAAAATCATCCATATAAACCTCTACACAATCATGGATTAGATAAGAAAAAATTCCTAGTACTGCTCTTTGGAATGTTGCAGGTGCATTACATAACCCAAAAGGAAGTACTTGGTAGGCAAAAGTTCCCCATGGACAAGTAAATGTGGTCTTATCTTGATCTTCAGGTGCTACCTAAATTTGATTATAGCCACTAAAACCATCCAAAAATGAAAAGTACTTTTTACCTGCTAATGTATCTAATACTTGATCGATAAAAGGCAAAGGAAAATGATCCTTCAAAGTTGCTTTGTTCAATTCCCTGTAATCAATGCATACCCTCCATTTACCATTCTTTTTAGGTACTATAACCAGAGGAGAAACCCATCGGCTATCTGAAATTGGATAAATGAAGTTTACATTGAGTAGTTTTTGGAACTCTTCTTTCACTATCTCCCTAAGATTTGGATTCAACCTTCTTTGAGGTTGTCTGATTGGTCTACTGTTTTCCTCAATATAAATATGATGGATGCAAGTCTTAGGATCAATACCTTTCATGTCAGTATACTCCCATGCAAATGTAGTAGAATTTTTTTGCAAGATTTTGGTTAGTTCTTCTTGTTGTGACTTTTCCAAATGTTTGTTGATATTCAATGTTTTTCCTGGAAAAATATCAATAGTAGAACTACCAAACTCTTCCATAGAGTAAAGAGACATTTGTATTGATGATAAATATTCTATGTCAGATTCCAACTGAAATTGTGTGGGGTCATATTTTGAAGATGTCTCAAAATTTTCTAATGTGTTCAGAATTTGACTATCCTCACTGATTTCAGAAATGGTAAAGACAGGTTGTATAATGTCCTCATCATCGACCCATTCATTGTCTCCTACTTCTGTGATTGCTTTTGCTGGAGGATACAAATTGAATTTCTTTGTCGAATTACCATTAGAAATGTACATATCCCCGGATCTACAACTAATGAAAGCATCAGCTGTGGCTAGCCAAGGTCTTCCTAAGATAAGTGGGTGCCCTCCTAGATTACTCTTGGGAGTCAAAATCATAAAATCTATTGGATATTCCCAAGAATCTAAGGAGACTGAAATATCTTCTAATACACCATCTGGTTTAATAATTGATCGATCTGCAAGTTGCAGTAGAGTAGGTGTAAAAAGAAGGTTAGGAAGTTTTAGCTGGTCCATAGTTTGTCTACTCATAATGTTGATAGCAGCCCCTAAGTCAATCAATGTGTTTGGAATTTCTATCCCATTTATATGTGTCTTGACAATTGGACTTCCTGGATCTACATACTTTTGCATGGTAATTTTTCCCATCATAATATCTGCAATCTTTCCTACCAGGTGGATTCTTCTTGTGTCTTTTAGTTTCCTTCCTGGTCTTTTGAAACTCAACTCCTTTATTGTTTTCGCTAGAATAGGAATCTCTCGAATGGCTTGTAACAAGGGAATCTTGATACAAACATTCTTCAATTCATCCAGAAAGTCATAGTTAGGCAACAAGATTTGTTTTTCCACCCCCTTATCAATTTGTAGTCTTTCAGGAAAAGGAGGTGTAGATAAAGATGCAGGTTGCTCAACTATAGGAGTTGTGGGGGTTAACTTTTCTTTTTCTTTTTGAATGCTTGAATTTTGAAGAGATTCTTCCTCAGAACCCTTATTGACTTGAAGAGAATCCTCCTCAGAGGTATCTTGCTCTTGAATATCTATAGAAGGTTTTTCTAAAACTCTACCAGATCTGAGTTGTACATAATTGAGAGGAACAATCATATAGCTAGGAAATTGTTGTCCTTCTACCATGTAAGTATTCTGAGGATTCTTATTGTTAGGATTTGGAAATGGGTGAGCTGGAAGTTGATTTGTCTTTTGTTGGTATGGGAGCATAAGTTGAGGATTTGGATTCTGTTGAGAAGGTTGTTGTTGTGGAAATGGCAATGAAAGTTGTGGATTTGGGTTTGGAAGTTGTGGAGCTTGTTGATTTTGAAAAGATGGAGGATATTGATAAAATTGAGCAAATCTCCCATAAGGATTTTGCATCCCTTGTACCCATGGCTGATATGGATTTTGATGTTTGGGCCAAGGTTGTTGCCAAGGATTCCAATTTGGTGGGGTTTGAAGATTCATAGGGTTGTTAAACCCTTGATTTTGTTGTCCCTGCCAAGGTCTCCTTGCAACAAAATAGAGAGATTCCACTGAATTTGGGTCTTCTTGAAAGACAGCTTTGAGTCCAGGAATTGAAGGACAATCCTTGATCTCATGATTCTCTGAGCAAATCATACATGTTTCTACAACTTTTGCATCCAAGGGACATTCCCTTAAAGCATGTTTCTTCCTACATTTTGGACAAAAGATGGCTAAAGCGTCTGTTTCTGCTTTTTGCTTGTTTTGGATTTTAAGGGTGTCTAGTTGTTCACTAAGGCTCCCTAAGATATCAGTTTTGAACTCATCAAGAATATTACCAATCTCTGCCCTACTTACTGATCCAGTTGCAGATTTGTTAGCCCTAATAAGAGAAGGATCCCTAGGCCCTTTTCTGTTTTAGATTTTCCTCTTGAGAGATGGACACATAGTTCTGTTATGTCACGAAGTGGGAGTTGAGAAATATCTCCTTTCCCCATCATGTTTAAAATATATATCCATTCATCTCTAATGGCTTTTAATATGAGGGCTTTCAAGGTTTCATCATCTAAGTTGCTCATCTTTGCTCTTTTCAAGTTGTATTGAAATCTTTCAAGTAAATCTTCCAAGTTTTCGTCTTCTTTTTGCATCATTTTGAATACCTCATCCTTGTGATTGGTTGGAATACAATAATCCAAGTATCTATCCAAAAATGTTTGTTTCATATCATTCCAAGTCCTAATAGATTGAGTGGCTAATCCCATGAACCATTTCAAAGCAGCTCCCTTCAATGTTGAAGGAAACGGTTTGAGTTTTTGAGAGTCTTCCATATAGTCATAGGTTCGGCACACGACTTCAAACTCAAACAGAAATGTTTCAGGATCCTCACTTCGCAATCCATAAAAGTTAGGGAGAACATATGGTGAGATATTTTTCATTGTTGCATGAGTTTCCTCATCAACTATAGGGAATCCAAACAAGTTGTCTCCTTCCCTATTTCTACCATTATTTCCTTCACCATTGTTGTCTCCATTGTTTCCTCCTCTTCTACCTCTACCTCTACCTCCATCTATTACTTCCTCTACCATGATAGTTTCTTTAGAGTCCTTAAATTCCTCTAGTTCTTCTACCAAGGGAGGATGAGAGAGAGTCTCTTTGTTTTCTAAATGGGTTTTAGTAGGTGGTATAGGAGAATCCTCTAATTCAGCTGTTCCTTGACTTCCCAAAATCTTAAGGCTAGGGGTAGATGGTGGTGAATCTGGTCTATGCCTTGAAGAAGATGGAGTTGTGAAAATCGAACTCTTGGCTTTAGCTATAAACCTTCCCCTAGAATCTCTTGCTCTATGCATGTCATTTTTTATTTTATTTTTTATTTTTATTTTTTTTTTTAAAGTTGGGCTAATAATCCTCTTTCTGATCTTCCAGGTCACACTAGGTGCAAGAAGAGAGCATACTTAAGAAATTACTAAACCAATAACTCTCTTTTCTGATCCTCCAGATCACACTAGGTGCAAGAGGAGTGCATACTTCAAGAAGTTATCAAGTTTTCCCTTCTTTTATTATTATTATTTTTTTATTTTTAAGAAATTGGCTACCTAGTTACACTTCCCCGGCAATGGCGCCAAAATGTTTGGTCAATTTAGTGTGTCCTAAATTGCTACATTAATTTATCAATCCGGGATTCGTAAGTTGATGAAGTGCGGCGCACTATATGTGCAAGATAACCTATTTCTTAACTTTTTGTCGTTTTTGGTTTTCTAAGGTGAGATGGAGATTCTAAAATAAAAACAAGTATGGTTATGTTTGTTCAAGGAAATGATATCCTCTATAATGATTTACCAACTTGAAACTTAAAAAGGAATTTGAAACATATAATGACAAAACTTGAAAGGAAATGAAAATGTGCTGCTGAAATGAAAAGGTGTTGCTAGTCTAATAAATCAAAACAGTGAACTAGTGAGCATGAAACCAAACTATTCTTGCTGCTGTCTAAACACAAAATAAATTATGCTGAAAGAAATCCAAAAGTTGCAATAAAGTAAATCTAAATCAATTTACATCAACTTGTCTTCTGATCCCTCATCATTAGTCCAGCTATGATTTTCGGAAGTAACCATAAACAACTTGAGTAACTGATATCTAACTTGCAGAAAGTAAACTAATATCAAACCACACATTCATAATTCAATCCCTCACCATCAGTCTAGCTGTGGCTTTCGGAGGTAACTGAAGATTTCATGCACAATTTAATATTTCTAACTTGCAGAAAGGAAACTAATATCAAACTACACATCCATAATTCAATCCCTCACCATCAGTCCAGCTGTGGCTTTCGGAGGCAACTGAAGATGTTATGAGCAATTTAATATATCTAACTTGCAGGAAGGAAACTAATATCAAACTACACATTTCATAATACAATCCCTCACCATCAGTCCAGCTGTGGCTTTCGGAGGCAACTGAAGATGTTATGAGCAGTTTAATATATCTAAATTTAACTACTAAAGCAAATGAGCAAAACTGAATTAAACAAAGCAGTACTGAAATTAAACAGAAACTAAGAAAAACAAATTAGCAGCAGAACAATGTTAATTCCATGTCATTAGTCAAAACGTTATGCAAATGCCCGGGCTGCCTATTTATAACCTGAAACAAGAACACTGATCAGTTATCAATAATATAAAACATGAAAGACAGAAGTAAAATAGAAAGCATGAAAGATTATAAACAGAAATGAAGCATATATACCATGAAAGATGCAATGTATAAACATGTGAATGGATTATGGCACAATGAGCTTTAAAGAAGTAAAACAAGAACTATACAATAATGCACAGAACCTTGGCAAGTGCAGGGGCCCTCTACACCAGCCTTGGCAACAATCTTCAAGTACGAATTACGTTTGGAAACAGTCTTCTTATATTAAAATGCAGTCATAACAGAAAGGTGATATTACGGCACAATGGAAACGTAATTACATTACAGAGCTATCTCCAAACTAATCGAGACTAATCTAATATGAGTATACAAACGCGTTATTTATAACAAAAGAAATATAACTGTCTCCTAAAGTTTATGCTGATGGAGAACACGTAGACCATTACGTCCACAGATCTAGGATCATGGCTGTATTGAAGAGTAAATCTATGAGGAGTGGATGTTTGAATTCGGCTATGGAGCCGTGTACAGATGTTGATTTGTCCCCCGCAACTCAGAAACGGCCATATGAATCTTCACGTGACACGAAACAGAGTCCTGTCACCGTGGGACTCTACGGTTGACTTCCATTTGGACACCTTTGACCGCAGCCTCTTTAGATGAATTTGCTCGAGCCAATAGGACACGATCCATGTCCACATCATTTCTGACTTGCCCATGTGGCTCATTTTTCCTGTAGACACCTGTAACATAGAGTTTCACAAAATGGTTGCGGAAAGTTGCAGCAGCTGCGGAAAGTGGCAAGATTCCACAGCTAAATGAGCAAAATCTAAATCAAACAGAAGACACAAAAATATAGTTAAAAACCATGTTAGATGCTCTTTTGCAATTAATATACAATGATATTGACAACTTGGGAGGTTCAGGTGGATGAAAAAGGTATAGAAAAGTGTATGGAAAAGATGCAGATTTGAGACTCAACACTAGTGCTACACTCCATGTATTCCTTCATAATCCAACTTTTCCCTTCATGGTGTATAGGTCTTAAGATCTCCCATTCTCCTTGAGGCATTCCTTATCAGAAAATTTTTAAATTATTAGGCAATATTAGAGGATGCATCCTCAAGTTATCATTATTTTTCTTTTTTGTTTCTCCAACACCTACAGAAACAAGCTATTATATATATTTGAAAGTTCATTTTGAAAGTGCTAGAGACTTCTTTAATTAGAAAATAGAAATTCTCATACACTATTCTAATATTCATTTCCTATAAACATCATGATGTCTAAAGAAATCCTTACCATGAAGAAAAGGAGAAATTCAAAGGGTGTTAATTTCTCATGAGTGTGTGAAGTTTGAAAAATGGAATATTAATATTTTTTTTAATTATAAAATATAATTTTTCATACACCAATCTATGTGGATGGAGAAATATTTCTTTATTATAAAGATAAATAAATTTGCATAAACCAATCTATGTGGATGGACAAATATTTGTTTGTTATAACTATAAAAAATTTCCATATAAAAGGGGCGAAATTAAAAAAAAAGTGTAGGCTTTAGAGATTTATTTATGTAGTTAGCTTAAATGAAGGAGGTTACCTAAAATATTTCAATTGTCTAACATTCCACATTCCATGTGGTGGGGGAATTTGTTTCTCTGTTATAAACATAATTATAAACATACATTTTTTCCATACAAAAAGGGCAAAATTCAAGTGTGAATGTGTTATAAATGTGCGATCATATTAACAGTTATGTTATATTTAAAAAAAAGTAAAATTCCAATGACTTTAATTGATCCAAATTAATGTATTGGAAATCAAAAAGATATTTTAAAGTTTCAAAGGATTATATTTATATAAACATTATATTATACTTAAAATATGGGGAAATTTTTCCCAGAAAAAGAGAGTTGTTATGTTATATTTTTTTAAAATAAAATTCAAATGACTTTAATTGATCCAAATTAATGTATTGGAAAGCAAAAGGATAGTTTAAAGTTTCAAATGATTATATTTATATAAACATTATATTATACTTAAAATATGGGGAAATTTTTCCAAGAAAAAGAGAGTTTAGTGTTTGAAAGGATTATATCAACGATAAAACTTAAAGTTCGAGAAGATAAAAGTTAAAAGACAAGGTTAAGTTAAAGTTTCACATTATTATAAGGTTTTATTTTTTTCCTTTCTCTCCCAATTATAGCATGACAAGAAGTGATTCATCTCTTTCTCTTCTGAGAGCCTATGGACCTCCTTCTCAATACACTGGAAAGAGTGAAATTCAAAAGTTTTGGAGCAACTACAATTGTTGGGAGAAATTTAAAAGTTCACATTTTAATAAAAAGTGCAAAAATGGAGATTAAAAGAAAAGAGATAACTATACCCTCTGTTGTTTTTTTTCATTTTTTTTAATACTATTTTATAAATATTCCTTATAAGTAATATCTAGTAATTGGGGTGTACTAAAGGGACAATAATTATCCTACCATGTTGTAGGAGAATAAAATATTTTGGTAATTTTTTATCACTATATATTTTAATTAAAAGTTTTATAAACTTCGATCTAAGTCTTTTGTGACCCATAATTTAGATAAATGACTTTCAGATTAATCACATCATTAGGATTTGGTCGTTGTTTTGAACCATCTAATGTGGTTCATCCTCAGGACAAGGTGAAAAAATAAGATCAATATAATCAAATAAATAGTGAGGATGCATCATTTCTCGGAAAGAGCACGAGAAAAACTAGCTGTTAAAATCTAGTCGTTGAAAACTAATTGTTAAAAAACTAGCTGTTAAAAACTAGTCATTAAAGACTAGCCCTTCTAATTAAGGGTTGGTCTTTAACGGCTAGTTTTCAATGGCTAGTTTTTAACAATTAGTTTTTCTAGTGATTTTTCCGCAATGATGCATCCTCACTATTTATCCAGTTAGATCGATCTTATTTTTTCACCTTGTCTTGAGGATGAACCACATTAGATGGTTCGAAATGTTGACCAAACCTAATGATGTGATTAATCCAAAAGACATTTATCTAAAGTATTATAAACTATAAAAATTAATTAATATTTGAAATATGATATAATCTTTTATATTACTAAAATCAATTATAATAAAATTCACAAATACATATCACCCAAAATGGTATCACCCAAGACAAAGATCCATTCTCAATATGGTTATTGTGAGCACAATAATGGTAGAATGTTTTTCTCTCTATTCAATTGGTAGTGGTGTACTTGAATTTGTTTGCATTTGGTTACTACAAAAAATATATTTCTAGATACACATGTTTGATAATAATAACATTGGAAAGGTTATGTGAGATAAGTGAGGTTACAGGTATTGGTAAGTACAAAAAAGAGTAATATGTACATATATCAAATATCTATTAAAAATAAGAGTTACTTTATAATATGTAATGGGAGTCGGAAGAGAGGAGCTCAACAAAATATTTTGGTAAGTTTTTACAACTATATATTTTAATTAAAAGTATTAACTCAACAAAAGATTTTGGTATGCTTTTATCACTATATATTTTAATTAAAAGTATTATAAATTATACTTGTTGTCTTTAATGTTGCTTTTTAAAATGTTTTCCAAATTCATTGAAATCACAAGTTTGACGGGTAAACTCTGCAGTAACAAGTTTGATGGGTAAAATCCGCACAATCGAAGTGCCCTAGGGGTTTTTAAGGGCGTTGAATCTATATATGCATTCAAAAAACCAATTTAAATAACAAAAATCAAGTTTTTACCTCAAACTTTTCCACTGGATTCCAACCAAAAAATCCAATAAAAACTCTAAAAATTCTCATTAAAGGAAATTCCTAAGTTATAAAAATTAATTAATATTTGAAATATAATATACATTTTTATATTAATAAAAAATAATTATAATAAAAAAAAAATTAAAATAATAATTAGATAATGGTAAGGAAAATATATTTAATAATTAAAATTTTCAATATATTAAATAATATGAAGATATATTTATCTTTTAATATTTAAAGTAACTTTTATAATAACAAATTTTGTTTTATTTATATTTTATATTTTATATTTATATAGAGTTAAAAAATTTACTTATTCAAGTTGTTATTTGAATTATAATTTTTACCATTTACATCAATCCAAAAGTGATGAATATTGTAAATGTTATAAAAAATAAAATAATATTATAAAAAATCCACACATTTTCTAATAGTGTCGTGTTTTATTTAATCAAGTTGTTATTTGAATTATAATATTTACCATTTGCATCAATCCAAAAGTGATGAATATTGTAGATGTTATAAAAAATAAAATAATACTATAAAAAATCCACACATCTTTTCTAATAGTGTCATGTTTTATTTAATCAAGTTGTTATTTGAATTATATTTTTTGCCATTTACATCGATCCAAAAGTCATGAATATTATAGAGTTATAAAAGTAAAATAATATTATAAAAAATACACACATCTCCTAATAATATCATGTTTCTCATAAAGAATAAATTACATATCATTATTTAAAAACAAACCAGTTAACTCTGTTTTTTCTTTTTTTTCTAATTTCAAATTATTAATGATATATTTAAACTAAAACACACAAAAATATCAAATAAATATGAATTTCCCATCTTATCAAATAATACTCATACTAATGAAACACCCATTTTTTAAACTTTATTCTTCTGTTTTAAAATATTTCTAATAATCAATTCCAAAAAAAATACAGCTCCTATCTCTCCCTAGCCATTTCTAAAAGTTCCAAGTAGAAAATTTTTGAAGCTACAACATATTCCAAGATGAGAGGGTTGTCACTATTTTTTGTGACTAATTTCATTTGAGAATACATAAAACTGTATCTATAGACATAAACATGGGCAGATGCATTGCATTGTAACTTGCATAGAATCAATAAACATGCAAGTTGTCTGGCATTTGAAGAAGAGTCTGGTTCTTATTCCGTTGGATAACTGGGAGATATCGATCCCTTCTTCAGGTCTTTTATTACAGGGTAATCAATAACTTCTTCTCTCTCACCCTGCTAGTTGGCAATTGTTTGGGTAAAGAAACTCACGGCTGGTTCCTTGATTTTTGGCTAATGAGCATTCCAATAGTTCTTGACTTCGTTATGAGTTATTCCTGGTATATGTCCATAAATTAATGCCCACCTGTGATTACAGCAAAAAATACATATTAAGATCAATTTTATGCCAAATGACAAGAAAAAATGAAAAAATGAAAATATATCAAGAACGTGCAGACTGCAAACAATGTTTTCCTACATGTTACCCAGTAGTTTATGAAGTATTTTTATAAGGTCTTCTTCATCTGGCAAAATGTTACCATGTTTGAGGTTTGGTCTAAGATAATTCACCAAAATAAACCTGCAACTCTTTCCACAATGCTTCAAACCTGCGTGCAACCATGCTACCTTTTTCAACTCTCATCTCTACATGTTCATTAAATGTACAATTGTTGGGAAGGTAAATCCTCTCTGTGGAAAAAGACGATCCCTCTAGCCCTAGAGTTGGTCTAGCAACAAAGGGAGAAGCTAAAGTGTAGGTTCCTAATAAATGAAGGAAAAGGACAAGGTAGATCGACCTACCTGGAGTCCAACGCTGTCGTGGCTATAGTGGTGGTGGCCTCTTGATCTCTGTCTCGACGGGTCACAATCCTTCTACAAAAGTGCTCAAATACCTACATGAAGATCAGCAAGAAAGAGCAGCATACAAGACAATGATCTCATTCATAATCAACTAACCAATCAAGGAGGGTTAAGCATATTGCATCAAATAAAACACATTAACACATATGGGAACCAAACAATAGTCATGTATATATATAAATAGAAGAAAGAGTTACAACCAGAGCCTTGATGTTGCAGCCTCCTTCAGCTGGGTTCAATCAAAGTGCGTCTCGAAGGATCGTCAGGGAATTCAGACGAGGTGAGGACACAAGCCTCCAATGTACGGGATGGGGATTGCAGGGATAGTGACAAAATGTTGTGTAACAAATTCCCCCTAAAGCATGAGGTCCGAGAGAGAGGGAGGGGTGAAATTCTTTACGAGAACACATTCGAACCAAACATCGCTGTTGGAAGACCTGCAAGTACAAATACAATTGATATCTCTGATACATGAACATGTGGCATGGGTGCAACCATACATAATAGACTACATACATAAACTAAGATCCGATGTATGGACGCAGCCATCCAGCAGTGAGGATCAACAAATAGACTCAAGTATGGTCGCAGCCATCCAAAAAAGAGTCATGCATAAAGTCATGATAAAACACAACATCCCACAGCCTGGATCTTATCAGACAAAAGCCAGGGTCTTGCGCTCCATCTCGACCTGAACAAGTACAAATTCAAGCATGCGAATATGTGAGATGAAGTCGAACATGCAAGAAAATTACCTAATTACCAGCCAATGATGAAAGTTGTTAACAGGCACAAGAGAAACCACTAATAATGACAATGGCTCTCAAGGTGCAACAGGTACAATCCACGGAATGTGAACAGTGATCTGGCATTGAACACCCATATAATTACTCGATCAAAGGTTAATGATGTGGACCTGTCGTCAAATGAGAAGAACTTGCCATTGAGTCATGCAAGCTCCAAGATACTGGAAGGGAGTCTCTAGATCAACTTCTTGGAAAACGAGTTGAGGTCGACAGGAAGTGACCAGGTCGAAGGAGGGCCATAATGTTTCCCATATCATCGACACAAGACACAGGAACATGATGATAGTGAATCAAGACCAAATAGAGGATCAGAGGGAGGTTGAAAACTACAGAGGCAAACTTCTCTTGAACATATTAGCGACACGACTCTGGATTTGGTAGTATTTGACATCAAGGGATTTGAGGTCATGATGATGTGGCAAAGAGTAGATGAGAGGTAAAAACAGATTGCCCAAATCCATGGAGGCAAAAAATGACGAAATGAGATGTCCCCAACCCAACACGAATGTAGACGAGTGACATGTTCAAGAGTGACATACTGTCAACACAACTAAAAACTGGTTCCATTTTCCCCCACCATTTCTGGTGAGTACCCCAATTATTTTTTAAAAACAAGCTTGAAGGGGATAGCATATGCTTGTAATGTAAGTTTGTCCTTCGGAAAAATCCATCCTAGTAAATTTTACGAGCCCTAGGAAGGAGGAACTCGGTGAACGTCATGGTGACAATGTCCGATGTCATCAGGGTTTAACGAGTCTGACAAAGGAAGAACTCGGCATCTTTTCATGTTTAGAGAATTTGAAAAGAAGCAGAAAATAAAACTCCAGCATGTCCCTTTTCGTAAATATTCCCTCAGGTCCGAAAAGGTAGAAAACAATATCTGAAAGAACCTCTTAGTCATGATAGGCTAAGGTATTCCTTTTTCATAAATAATCTATCCCAACACAAAAAAGGGGTAAGCGTATACTAGGTAGATATCGTTTCGCATCCATTTAACGAGTTCAAAACGACAAGAGTCTCAGAAATATTTTCAATTTTAGAGAGTCAGAAAAGACCTGAAATATGACTCCAGCGGTGACTTTTTCATGTTTTTACCGAGTCCGAAAAAGTATAAAATAGAACTCGTCACTTCATTGCTATCTCATTAAAAATCGGTTGTTGCACAAGAGACAAAGGTAAAACCCATTTCTCGAAATAACATAATGTAATAATCGAAAAACATGTCTTAAAATCTAATTAGGGTTCTGAAAAGTTATAAAATTCCAAATAAGGTAAAAAATAATTACTTTTCACTTTTACCTCTTGTGGAGCAATAGTTACCCATTTTACACTGTGATTGTGTGGCGACGATAGTGGGAAATCCGACAGATCAATCTCGAATCCGTCAGTTCCAAGTAAGAACTAACATCCTTTCCTACATTTTAATTCTTCATTCATTACCTGCAACCCAAAATTTGGAATTATGTGGGGGAATTTGTAAAAAATAGGGCATGGCGGTTGCCCCGAGTATCAGGTACGAACTCGTGCCAATCGCCCAAATTTCTGAACTGGGACACGCCCATTGGCGCAATTGTTTCCCAAACAGTCGCGCCAACCGCGAAAACCTTTTTAAGCTTACAATGCAAGCAAACAGGTCTAATTTTCACAAATTAAAAGATTTTAATTTGGCTAATGAGGTTCATATGAACATGTTTGCAGGTGTGAAGCGGTAAAATGGTGATCGAATAGAAAGAACGGGAACACAGTGAAGAAGACTGTGGACTAAAAAAATTCTTTTAGTCCACAGTCTCTTCATGACTAAGAGACTGTGGAGAATTTTTTTAGTCCACAGTCTCATCATGACTAAGAGGTTCTTTCACATATTGTTTTCTACCTTTTCGGATCTGAGGGAATATTTACGAAAAGGGACATGCTGGAGTTTTATTTTCTGCTTCTTTTCAATCTCTATAAACATGAAAAGATGTCGAGTTCTTCCTTTGTCAGACTCATTAAACCCTGATGACATCGGGCCTCGTCACCATGACGTTCACCGAGTTCCTCCTCCCTAGGGCTAGTAAAATATACTAGGATGGATTTTTCCGAAGGACAAACTTACATTACAAGCATATGCTATCCCCTTCAAGCTTGTTTTTCAAAAATAATTGGGGTACTCACCAAAAATGGTGGGGGAAAATGGAACCAGTTTTTAGTTGTGTTGACAGTATGTCACTCTTGAACATGACACTCGTTTGCATTCGTGTCGGGTTGGGGACATCTCATTTTTTCATATTTTTCCTCCATGGGTTTGGGCAATCTGTTTTGACCTCTCATCTACTCTTTGCCACATCATCATGACCTCAAATCCCTTGATGTCAAATACTACCAAATCCAGAGTCGTGTCGCTAATATGTTCAAGAGAAGTTTTCCTCTGTAGTTTTCAACCTCCCTCTGATCCTCTATTTGGTCTTGATTCACTATCATCATGTTCCTGTGTCTCGTGTCGATGATATGGGAAAAATTATGGCCCTCCTTAGACCTGGTCACTTCCTGTTGACCTCGACTCGTTTTACAAGAAGTTGATCTAAAGACTCCCTTCCAATATCTTGGAGCTTGCATGACTCAATGGCAAGTTCTTCTCATTTGACGACAGGTCCACATCATTGGCCTTCGATCGAGTAATTATACGGGTGTTCAATGCCAGATCATTATTCACATTCCGTGGATTGTACCTGATGCACCTTGAGAGCCATTGTCATTATTGGTGGTTTCTTTTGTGCCTGTTAACAACTTTCATCATTGGCACCCATCCCACCATGGAAAACATGAGCATGGTGATTGACAGGGTATGTCCAGGGGTCAGAAAAGGATCAGGAAGCAGGAAATTGGATATCCAGACTATCCCGGACTTGGCACTAAAGGTAGTGCTACACACCATCATATGAGCTGCTGGCTCACAAACACCATAAGAAGCAACAAAAACACAGCTACTCCTTGCAGTAGACTGTCTAACACCAACCCTCTACAACTGGGCAAAGGCAGTGACGATCAATATGAAATGTCAACTGATGAAATGCAAGAAGACCAAACTAAACCAGTTCGGATATGGGTCCATCCTGGTATCGTTCTTATTGGAACGACTACCAATCTTCCAGCGACAGGAAGTGATAGTTCTGACACCACCAACACAGGAGCCACAGATGCCCCATTGGGTAGCATTGATGCCAAGGTCAGGGGGTGGTCAATAGATGTCCTGGAGACCAGAGTTATTTGATTGGCTCCATCGACAGCTGATTTTCGTGGAGGAATGGCCCTACTCTGGCATAGTTTTTACTAGTGATCCAGATCTCCAACTCCTATAAGGAGAGGATTGGGATGAAGAACTTGGTAAGACTTATTTTTTATTTTCACGATTATTATGATTTTTTTGTTATGTATGTTCTAACATTAAATCCATAATTCTGCAAACGTTGGCCCAGAAATACTTGGAGACATGTCTCCGATAGCGAGGCGAATCCCTCGCGACTTTGATATT
Organism: Pinus albicaulis; assembly: GCA_034641835.2. Classification (NCBI taxonomy): domain Eukaryota; kingdom Viridiplantae; phylum Streptophyta; class Pinopsida; order Pinales; family Pinaceae; genus Pinus; species Pinus albicaulis. The sequence continues at coordinate 1,158,280,763 of CM076575.1, read as the reverse complement.
TCCCCTCATGGTCAGGGAGGCGAGGAGGAGGAAATCGTGCACAACCTAGAGGTAATATCTCGCGGGGTCCTGGACTATGCACAATTCGATGATGTTCCTCGTGCATACCAGAGAAACACTGTAGGGGTGTCAAACCGAGTTCACCACTTGTTGAGGTGGCTTGTACGGGAAATGACATGCTATCATGAGCATCACGCCGATTAGACACCTAGGATTTATTTCTGCATATTTTTGAGAGACATGGTGTCTCAGGATGTAACAAAAACACACATATTTTTGAACTTATGATGCACACTGATGCAAACATTCGACATATATATATATATATATATATATATACATCTATTTTCCTATATGGATCTTTTTCATGTGATGATGATTTCACAGATTATGCAAATGTCTATCTAATACAATGTTAGCCATTACAGTATCAGTCAATGCATTCATTTTCTTAGGAATATGTTGATATGTGATATAATCAAAATGACTTTCCAGCAAACGAACACATAAATACAACCTTAAAATCTGAGGGTTTGTAACTGAATAATGTCCATTAAGTTGAAGAACAACAAGTTGTTAGTCCAGATTTACAACCAATGAAAGGATGCCGAGGGTAATCGCCTCGATTAATAGTTGAATGACAGCACTATACTCAGCGACATTATTTGTAGTTTGTCCTGGACATATACCTTGTAGATCTATCAACTCACCAGCAGGATCATAAATCACCCAGGCTGCCGAAGACAAGTTCTAGGTACTACGGGAAGCACCATCCGTGAAACCGACATAAGGGGTAATAGACATCTGCACAATAAGCAATGACCCAATAAGCATGAAAACGCTCACAAATCACACCAAGCCAAAAATGTACAAAAATGAAAAGAACACCTATATACACGAAACATGCACGAATGACTCATGCATAATATTTTTTGAGATACAACCCATTTCTGGGCTGATCCAGAGGATGACCTTCGTAATCAATGAGCTCATAGGCCCCATTCCACAAGACACATTTAACAATGTAGGGCCCATGCCACATGGGTTGAAATTTTCTTGCCCCCAGATTATCATGAGCTTGGTCGTATATGAGGAAAAGGTCTCCTTCTGTGAAGGAATGAGGGGAAACTGAATGTTCAAAATGAGCTTTGACCCATTTCTTATGTGCCTCAATGACCAAAGCAACAAAGCAGTGAGTTTAATCTAGCCTTTCTAAGTAGAGAAGACACTCTTCTTCTGGTGAAGTGTTCGGTAGCAATTCAAAAACCACCTTGAGCGAAGGTATTTCACACTCAATCGGAAGGGTAGCTTCCAGACCATAGACAAGCTGAAATGGAGTGAATCTAGTCGCATCCTTAACTCAGGTTTGGTATGCCCAAAGAGCCAAAAATAACATGAGATGTCAGTTGGATTTATGCATCCCAATCGTACGTTGAAGCATGGTGACAAGAAATTTATTCACGGCTTCAGCATGGCCCTCGAGGATAGTACGGCATTGAGCTGTCGTGACACAAACCCAACTTGGAAGTCAACTCTACCACCATATAATCTCGAAAATGGGAACCATGATCGGTAACGATGGCTTGAGGGACACTAAACCTAGAAATGATTTGATTGAATATGAACTAAGTTGTTGTCTTACCGTCAACGGCAAGTGTAAGCATTGCTTCGGCCCATTTGGTGAATCAGTCAATGACTACGATAATATAAGCATGCCCCCCGACTGAGTGAGGGTTACACATCATAAAATCAATGCCCCACTTCACAAAGGGACCAACGGTAATGACAGAATAGAGATTTGCTGGCAGCGCGTGCATCTTGTGCTAATAGATCTAGCAATCATGACATTTACAGATAGCAACAATGCAGTCCTTAAAGATTGAGGGCAAGAAATACCCAGCACGAAGAATATTATATGCAGTGGCATAACCAGACATGTGACCACCACAGGCGCCACTATGACAATCATTCAGGACTTTTTAAGCCTCCTTGAGAGTCAAACACTGACAAAGAATGGAATCTACTCCGATGTGGTAGAGTGTATCTCCGTCTATACGATAAGGTTACGATTGATGACGGATGCGTTGGCGAGCATCCTTCGTCAACTCAAATCTAAAATTAGAATTCTGAAGATATACAATGCTATCACCATACCAAGGATTGAGAGTGCTAATCAGAAAAATTGAATCATCCGAAATGCATTCCTCAGAACCAGATGGAGCGGAGTCAGAGGGCAGGGAGAAGATCAGATTAGCAAATATTAATAATTTCTTCAACTTGGCAGTAGTAAATTCCAAATCGAACTCTTGGAGGATGAAAATACACTTCGAGTACTTGCCCCCCAGCAATTGTCGAGACAATATATAGGTCATAGGGTTGCAGTCAGAAATCACAGTCACAGTACGCAACAGAATGTAATGATGAAAACGTTGAACTTCTTGAACTGTAGCTAACACTAACTTCTCAACATGAGCATAGCACGTTTTGGTATCGAGAAGGTTACGAGGGAGGTATTAAATAACATTCTCATCACCATCATCATCGTCTTGCACCAAAATCATGGAAATCATGCTGAAAGTGGCGACTAAAAAGAGGGAAAAATCGTGATGATAGTTCGGAGGACGCAACAGAGGAGCATTGAAAAGAAATGTCTTCAAAGCATTGAAATACTTCTGGGTGATCTCATCCCAAAGGAACGGGATGCCCTGCTTTCGTAATCACATGAATCCCTTAGCCACTTCGGCATAGTTAGGTATAAAACGATGTAAAAAATTGGCCTTCCCCTATAGACTCTGTAGCTGATGTAATGAGGATGGAGAGGGGATATTAATGATAGCCTCGACTTTGAGTGGATCGAGGCGAATCCCATCTTTGGAAACGATAAACCCCAAGAGTCTACCGGAATCGACGCAGAAGACACACTTATGCGGATTCAGTCATATGTTATAGCATTGACAGTGAAGAAATATCTGACAAATATGGTCAGGATGGCCCTTAAATTTACTAAATGAGCCGGAAGGTCCTCCAGATAAGGCTGAACGATGTGCTTAATATCATGAAAATCATATGACATCACCTGCTGAAATGTGGCCCCAACATTCGTCAAGCCAAAAGGGAGCTTCTTATATGTGAAAGTACCCGAAGGACAGATGAAGGCAGTCTTATGTTGATGAGTCAGGAGAATGTTACTCTAGTTATAGACAAAAAAGTCATCCATGAGGGAAAATATCTCACTCCCAGCGCAGTCATCGATGATATGATCAATAAAGGGAGTTGGATAGTTATCCTTAGGACAGGCCCGGTTTATGTTACGATAATCAACACAGACCTGAATGGTACCCTGCTTCTTATCTACATGGACAATATTGGACACCCATTCTGTCAAGGGAATCAGATAGATAAAACCAGCATTGAGAGGCTTTTTAACTTCATCCTTAATGGTGGCAGCCTTTCTAGGGTGCACAAGACGAAGGCACTGACGAACAGGCTTCGAACCAATGTAGGTAGGAATTTCATGTACCAATGTAATAGGATCGATGTCAGGCATCTCTTCATAGGACCATGCAAAGACATCACAGAAATCACAGAAAAGGCTAGTATAAACCTGAACTTCATCTAAAGAATAGGTGACCCCGATATGGATGTTCTCGATGATGCCCGGTTTCACAGAAATGTCGATAGGCATCTTTTGCGTGATGTTACTCAAGTTACCCTCCGTAAAAAATTCATGTGTCAAAATATGCATTTGAAGCGAAGGAGAAGGAACTTGAGATGCAAACCTCTCAAGACGCATAGACATGACCCCAAGACTAGGAATGAATGAGGAACGATGATGATTATCATCCCACAGAAGATCCTCGAGAGACATAGTTTTCATGATGCCTTCATTGGAGGGAAATATCTATTTCAAGGGATTAGGTGAATATGAATCGCCGAGCCAAGGAGATTGAGAGTAAGTGTCAAGAGATATGCTCAAAGGAGCATGATCAGAAGGCGGAGGCTCTGAAGCCAAAATAAGTTCACAATAGTCTATCTTGATCGGACTTAACGACATCGAATCTCTGAAAGAATCAATCTGCTCAAGCGAAGGGATGATCCATGGGTTGTCAGACCAAGAGATGATATTAATCTGAATAGTATTGGCTAGAGGAAGAGGAAAAATACCCATGAGGGCAGGATCTTTGAAGAGATGCAACCCTATGCTCTTGTAGGGAGTAGGAATTTGATCCACATACGGAACGTTGTTCACGGAAGAAGAAGTGAAGAACGACAACTGATAAATAGTAACAATCTTTCCTTTGTGTCGGAATTTCAAAACACAAAAGAGAGTGGACGGAATGCATAACATGGTGTAAGAAGACATACGGAGTACACATTTGGAAGGTGGTCGTACAACAGGGTCAGTACTGGGCCTTTCAATCTGAAGAGGGCCAGAAGCAGGTGGAGGGGGAGGACCATCAGCGATATCTTTCCCCACTGCCTAATGCGATCTGGTATAATATTTCGACCAAGTAGGAATAGAAACAGATGCATAACCGTTCATCATGAAAACATGAGAGCCAAATGGGGCAGAGGGCTGAGGTTGCTCTACCATCTGGGTCTGTTGTGATGGAAAAGGTTCGTTGAGAACAACCGTAGTTCCTTGGGTGGCTTTGAGAAATATAATTACTTTGGCTCATCGAGGTCAGTCCTTGGTGTATTTCTCTTCATCACAAATCAAACAAAGGTACTTCGGCTTACACTGTGAACCATTATCAGCACGAGGTTTAGACGAATCCAGTTTCGAGGCATCGGCTTTGGCCTTACCTTTACCCTTTTTTTTTCTTTGGAAGTATTATCCACTAGATTGGCCTGAATGGCATTGACTTCTGTGATTTTACTAGGATTTGGGGTAGAATGAGAAGCAGTATCATTGGAAGGGTTAGAATTTTTCTTCCTAGGATTTGAAGGAGAAGACTTCCGAGAAGTCTGAGACACGGAACCGATGATACCATTGACGGATGGTGTCGCCGGTGCTTTGGACGTTCCAGGTCGAGGAGCATCAGGTAAGATATCATACAACGTGCTAGACTGAGAGTACATTAGATCGAGGTACTGGGCATGATCAATGGATTGTTCTTAGATAACACATGCCTCCATCGCTATGTCTTTAGCGATTTTATTGAAAAATGAGGTAGTGAACCAATCAGTTATAAGCTGATTAGGAATATCAAACTTGATCAAGTGATGACGGTGCCTCCATTCATGAATATGATCTAAGATATGAGTAGCTCGGTCCTATTTCAAGGATGTGAGGAGGTGAATCCTGGTCTCATAGCGAACCGGTAACTGAAAATGTGTAAGAAACACCATGGCTAAAGACTTGAAATATTGAAAGATGCCATGAGATAATTCAATGTACCACTTTGCAGTGGCACCAGTATGAGCCTGTTGGAAAATACATATTCGGATGGAATTGTCAACCCAAGAGTTAGAGGAACACCACAAGTGGTAGGTCATAACATGCGCTTGGGGGTCTTCTCCGGACTTGCCCTAAAACTTAGGACAATCACCAAGAATATTATTTGGAACTGGAGACCAATACAGGTTATGAAGAATCGGATCATTCATTAAATTTGACACATCTGGTAGTTCCAACGTAATGAGAAATGGAAATTGAGGATTAAAAGGCATCGAGGGTCTTTGATAAGGACCAGTGTTAACATTCCACCCAGTCTAGGAGAAATTATGCCCCCATATGTTTTGTTCTGGAGGATTCTAACCATAGGGGTTATAAGCCTAATATTTCTTCCCATGCTGGGTTTGAGGACCGGGATATTGATTCTGAGCATACCATTGAGGTCCTTGTTGAGAAATGTATGGATTCTGTTGCGGAACGTAAGCATTGCCTTGAGATGGATTATACACCACCTGGGATTTATTTTGAGGGTAATAAGTGAAAACTTGGGGCGCACTATATACTGCCTAATATTGACCTTGAGGAGGGTAAGTAGCACCTTGAGGTTGAGTAGGTGGACCCTGCTAAGCAGGTTTAACAGGCTGCTGAGCTGGTTGAACAGATTGAACAATCTATTGAGCTGGTTGAAGAGGTTGAACTGGCTGCTGAGCAGGTTGAGTAGGTTGAATCGGCTGCTGAGGCTGAACATGTTGTCCATGTTGAGCAGGTTGGCCTGGATAATGAGGGCCACTGGGTTTCCCTTGTGGAAGGGGTTGGCCCAATGGTTTACGATGGACCAGGTTGTCCCTGATAACCAGGTTGACCCAGAGCAGGACCATAGGGTTGTCCTTGCTGCACAAAGTTTTGGCCTTGCTGAACGTAATGCTATTGCTATTGCGCAAAAGGTTTTCCCTGTGGTGGATACATTTTCCCCCCAGGAACATAAGATGCTCCTGGTTGATACTGATATTGAGGTTGACCAGAAGAACCGTATGTTTTCTGGACTGAAGGTTGTCCCTCTAAGGGTTGTCCTTACGGACCATAAGGTTGTCCCTGCTGGATCAAAGGTTGTCCCTGTGAGGGTTTTCCTTGTAGACCAGAGGGTTTTCCTTATATTACCAACCCTCAATGAGGGACGGTCCGATAAGTATCAGCCGGAGGTAGATAAATAGCCTTATTTGGATCAATAGGAGGCAAATCAACGGGGTTACCAAGGACATCGTAGTGATGCGAAGAATTTAGGGGAGCTTGGGGCTGCAGAGAACCTTGAGAGTTCTGCTGTTGAATAGCCAATAGGTACTCTTCGAAAGTAAGGCCGCCATGAATAGCAAAGGAAGTTGTAGCCACACTAGAAGTAGGCATGGCCTCTGCAACGTGGAGTTGTGATTTTCCCGAGCCGCGATTGACAGACCACGTGGGATTAAGAAAGATAGACCTGTGAGTGTGAAAATATCCTGATGACTGATGTGTAAAAACCAGTGCAGATGAAGCCACACAAACGGTAGGTTTGATTGGGAAAGATGTAACAACGACTGACGAACTAGGTGTCGAAGGCGACAGTCCTAACGAAGGAAGGACCGAACTCCTTGGAGGAGTCAAAGTACTGGATTGTGCTATGGACGCAACACCAGAAATAATCTGACTCAAATTCTGATAACCAGGTGGAAGTGACACCAATGGAGGGGAAGATTGATTAGAGACACGTGGGAGATATTCAGGGAAAAGCTGAGATTCCCCTTTGGAAACAGGAATTTCTTCACTGTGAATAGGACTCGAAGAATCCATGTCTGATGAAGCCGTAAGATCTTCGAAAAGATGACGAGGACTAGGAGGTATAGCAGCAGCTATAAAAGGTGATCATGAGGTAAGAGGAGGGAACTCTTCCTCACTCCCAAAACTAGACCAAGCACCCTGAGGAGGCCAATTGAACTCAACTGACTCTTTAGGAGGAGATCGGGTAGCGAGAGGTTGAAAACTTGGGAGAATAGGCTGCGCAAGCTCGACAGACCTAGTGGACTGAGGGGTTTTGAAAGAAACATTAGGAAAATAACTACCACTAGGAGGTAGTGAAGAAGACGACGAAACTGGTGGTTTCACCACTGTGAAAATATTTCAACACAGGAAAGAAAACGAGATAACCAATTTAGGGCTTGAAGGTCAAAGTCTAAGGAAGTAAAAAAACAAGACAAGTAAAAAAAAAAATTTAAACGCCCACGTGATCATGAGTGATTAATTTTATGACACTGGAACAAAAGTTTCATGTTTCATGTTTTAAGAGTCTAGAAATAGATAAAAGATGACTCTAGTCACTTTCAATTTTAAAAAAGCGTGAAAGGACAGATGCTCGATGATCTCTTCTCTTTTTAAGGAGTCACGAAAATATTGAAATGACTACTCAAGTAATCTAAGCAAGAGGATTTACGAAGTTTCCGTGAACTTCCATATACACCTTAGTGATTAAATGAAATATAAATGGCCAAGGACTTAACATACGTGCAGGTAGTCTCCCCGAATTCTGTGTTCGGTGTATCCCGATTATAGGGTGGCAGACTCGACTTCCTATGGACAAAGGATTTGAACCTATGAGGGTCTCCCTTTATATACTCAACAGTACGGGGAGCACAAGCCCGTACTATTGTTTTCTAAAGCTAGGTGGAAAACGACAGTGACTAAGTTTAACGATGTCGGAACACGTCACTATCCTAGACCGCTAAAAACGTTCCGTTATGTTCCAATGCTTCCTTAGTTTAATGTTTCAGTTTCAAGGCCTTACCGAATTTGATCTCAAATTTCATAAATGCAAGCTACATGCAATAGAGCACCATTTTCCATTCCATGAATGCTAACTAAGAGAAGGATAGAGATCTTTCAGAAAGTAGCAAACAATGAAATCATAAGAAGAAGTTCCCTAATGCATCTAATACAATCAAAACGAGAAATGAAAAACTTTTTCCTAGATGCAAGCGCTAGTTATGCAAAAGAGATTTTCAATTTCGATGCAAAAAAAAGAATGAATTTTTTTGTTTTTTGAATGAATGAAGCACATAATGCACTAATTACATTAAAAATCAAATCAAACACTAGTTTAGAGCACTATGAATGTAGAGATCTCAAAATGACCAATTCAAAATCAATACAGACATAAAAACGTGCTCAAACCAATGATGCACTCCTTCAAACAAAGAGAAAGTTTTCAAAATGACCCAAACGAGCAATGTGATCTATGCTGGAAGTGAAGAGACGGAGAGTTAAACAAGCACAAAAGTAATCATTCAACAAACCAAAAACTCCAAGATCAAGAAATACTAATACAATTGATCAGGGAATCGAATTGACCACAAACAAAAAGACTCAAACTTCAATCAGAAGGCTCAATGAGTGAAAGACACCTAGAACCCTAGGGTTGTGAACTGAACCGATGAGAGAATAGACAAACAGATGAGAAGAGCAAGCCTAAAGCAATTGTTGAAGAGGTAAATCCCCTCTGCGGACAGAGGTGATCCCTACTAGCCCAGATTGGGTCTAGCAACAATCAAGTCACACAAAGACGCAGGTTCCTAGCTACAAAAGACCAAGATGCAATAAGAAACCTACCTCAAATCCCACGTAGTTTTCGTTGAAGAGAATATGACGTTTCCCGTCCCTCGCTCGACAGATCACGATCCTTCCGTTCGACACGTCCGGAAACCTGTACACATGAAAGGAGACAACAACACCACGTAAAATCTAAAGCATGTAACCATATATCAGTCAGAGAAGATGTAATTCATTGCATAAAGAAATAAACACATGAATGGAACCATAATCAGAGTCACTTATATTAAAATAACAAAGGAAATATTACAACCCAAAGCTCTGACATTGTGATCTTCCTTTCGTGGAGCTGACAATGGAGTGTGTCTCAAAAAAGCTCATCGGGAATCTAGATGAATCTCTCTCTCTTCGGCTTGGCTCTCAAAGGCTGCTTGGCTATAGTTTCCTTCCTACAAGTTTAGCTAGAACATGTTCAAACCTTCAACCATTCAGCTATTCAGCTCTTCAGCTAGTTCAACCATTAGCACATCAATGGAAGATGGCTATATTTATAGAGGAACAGAGGAGGTTGGGATCCCTAAAATAGTCGAAGAGAGGCCTTATCCCTTGGGAATTTTCCCCATAAGGTGGAAACAAGAGGCCAAAGGAGGAAGGTTGTGGTTATTCAGTCGAAACCACTCCCTATGACTCATCCACGAAGTTGTTGTGATTGAAACTTCGCCTCTTTTTTAAAAAAACTTTCCATAAACAGATTGGTGTGGGTGCTTAACTGGGACAGAGTGCCAAATGGCACGAGCTCAGTTTTAATTTTCCTCATTGGCACGAGGGAAAACAGGCTACCAGGGCCAAGGCAAAAATAGGTGTTTTTAGTGGTCTGCTCAGGAAATGGTCAACAGAAGGATTTTTTTCCTCATGGCAAGGGATGCAATGATGGTATTTTCAAGGCATGACACTACTTATTGGTCACATAAACGAGCCTCCAATGGGCGAGATGGGGATTGCAGGGACAGTGACAAATTACTGTTAACAGATGCCCCCTAAAGCATGAGGTCCGAGAGAGAGGGAGGGGTGAAATGCTTTATGAGAACGCGCCCAACTGAAAACATTGTCATCAGAAGACCTACAATACAAATGCAATTGATATCTCTGATACATGACATGTGGTACGGGCGTAGCCATCCATAATAGAGTGTACAAAAACTGGGATCCAAGGTATGGATGCAGCCATCCAGTAAAAAAGGATTAACAAGTAGACTCGGGTATGGTCGCAGCCATCCAATCAAATGATTCATGTAACTAATCATGATAATCCAAAAAGAATATGTAGTCGAGATTTCATCAGACAAAATCCAGGGTCTTGTGCTCCATCTCGACCCGAACAAAGTACAAGTCCAAGCATGTGAATAAGTGAGCTAAAGTCGAACACGAAAGAACATCGTCTGATTACCAGCCAATAATGAAAGATGTTAACAGATGCAAGAGGAACCACCAATAATGAGGATGGACCTCAAGGTACTATAGGTACAATCCACGGAGTGTGAACAGTGAGCTCGTGTCGAACACCTGCAGAATCATCCAATCGAAGGCCAATAATGAAAACCTTGCGTCGAATGCGAAGAACCTGCCATTGAGGCATGCAATCTCTAAGGTACCTAAAGGGAGTCTCTAGATCAGCTTCCTGGAAAATGAGCTGAAGTCGACAGGAAGTGACCTTGATCGAAGGTGGGCCATAATGCTTCCCACATCATCAACGCCAGACAAAGGAATATAATTTTTGTGAATCAGGATCAGTAGAGAATTAGAGGGAGGTTGAGAACTGCAGAGGCCAACTTCTCTTGAACATATTGGTAGCACGACAATGGATTTGGCAGTATTTGACATCAAAGGATCTGAGGTCATGATGACGAGGCAAAGAGCAGATGAGTGGTAAAAAAGGATTACCAAAACCCATGGAGGCAAGCAGAAAACAAGATGAGATGTCCCCAACCCGACACGAATGCAGACGAGTGCCATGTTCAAGAGCGACATACTACTGACACAATGGTGATACTGGTTCCATTTTCCCCCCACCATTTCTAGCGAGTACCTCTTTATTTTGACACAAGCTTAAAGAGGATACCATATGCTTGTCACATAAGTTTGTCCTTCAAAAAAATCCAACCTAGCACATTTTACAAGCCCTAAGAAGGAGGAACTCGAGTAACGTCATTACGACGGAGTCCAATGTCATCAAGTTTTAACAAGTCTGACAAAGGAAGAACTCGGCGTCTTTTCATGTTTAGAGAGTTTGAAAAGATAGCGGAAAAGAAAACTCCAACAGTCCCTTTGCGTAGATAGTCCCACAGATCCGAAAAGGTAAAAAACTATCTGAGAGAACCTCCTAGTCACGATAGGCTAGGGTATTCCTTTTTCGTAAATAATCTATCCCAACCCGAAAAAGGGGTAAACATATATTGGGTAGATGTCGTTTCACAACCAATTTAACGAGTTCAAAACGACAAGCGACTCGGCAATCTTTTCAATTTTTAAGAGTCAAAAAAGCGCTGAAAGGTGACTCCTCCTAGAGGAACGAGTGGTATAAAGGGTAGCTACTGGTTCTGGTAATGGTGGAACTGCTCAGAACAAGTAAAGGTCAAGAGGCTGACTAACAAGGCCACTCGTCACAGAGGTTCCTCAGGAACGGGTAAAACAACCAAGTGAAGGCATATGATCGACCAAGCAGATAGTGATGATGGAGTGAGAAAACCAAGGCTCATCTGGCAAAAACAGGCTGATAAAATGGCAATCACAAGAGGTAAAATGGGAATGGTTTCATTTTTACACAAGCTTGAAATCAAGATACTCTACTTGAATTTGGTTTCATTTTTACACAAGCTTGAAACAAAGATAAACTATGCTTGAAACCGGTTTCATTTTTACACAAGCTTGAAACGGAAACAAACTATGCTTGAAAAATTTTGCATGCCCCCAGCATGGTGACTCAATTCGAGGTACATGCCCCCCATGCTTCAATCCATATGAAATGAAAATGGAGTGAAGGTTCAATTTACGAGATTAAGAGAAAGACTCAACTGGGATTTTACGAGATCTTATGAAAGACTTGAATTGAAAAGGAAAGTGTTTCATTGTTTTAACGAGGTTGGCAAATTAAAAGAACTATCCTTAGATGAACTTGTTTCATTTTTTAACAAGGTTGATACAGAATACAAACTATCCTCGGAACACCTTGTTTCATTGTTTAATGAGCTTGACATAAGAGAATGAACTCTGCTTCGAAGAGCTTGTTTCATTTTTTAAGGAGCTTGACACAAGAAAACAAACTCTGCTCCGATGAAAACTCATCATGATGAATAAGAAGTCATGGCTTCCAAGAGGTTCTCATTCGATGGGAGAAAAACATCTTGGAATTTTGGACCTAGTGCCCCCAGCACTCGATGTACAATGGCACTATCACTGAATACAGGCATAGGACAGGTAGCCACAAAATTGACATGCGGCGGGGATGACACAACTGGTGGATAAAGACCGGGTAGGGATGATGGTGGATTAGCTGCCATATCCAGACCAAAGAATGTAAGCTAATCAATGGTCACGATCTGACCTTGGTGCGGAAAGCACATCACACGAAAGAGGGAGGAGACAAGAGCTCCCATGGCATAAGTATAATCGTGGCCTAAGAGTAAATTAAATTCCAAGTGGCCATGAACAACCATCACGTCCATATGGACAGTTTTCCCTCCCAAAGTAACAGAAAAATTCGGAAGGATCCCTAACAGTTGACTGGTTCCTCTGTTAAAAGCCAACAGATTATGAGTAACAGGCATAAGTAGCGGCGAACCGAAAGCTTTCCAAGTAGTGGAAGACAGAATACTAACAAATGCGCCTTCATCTATAATAGTGTTGGGTACAACCAAATCAAAGGTCTGTACCGTTATCTCGAAAGGCACATAAGACAAAAGGCGATATCCTGCGAATCAACCCCAATCAAAGGAAGCGACCAAACTACTCGGAGGGGCTACCATCGAATCAAGATGGTCTTCTCCTAGTGTTACGGAAGAAGAAGGAGCATCCTCCACAACCTCCATCATGGAGTCGGGAGGGGTATCCTCCGGGACCTCCATCACGGGAGGTGGAGGAGTTGCTTCTTGAGGTATAGGGACAAGAGAATCTTTCTCCAAGTTTGAGGAATCTGAAGAAACAAGAAGAACATGAGGGGTGTGAGATCCACTCTCAACGGAAAATACTTGGTGCACCGTAGACAGGGCCATCTCAACTGATCCCACGACCAATGATTAGTCGGGAACCGATTCCTGAATCTGAATTTCCGGGGGAGCGGGATCGACAAAGGATGACTCTTGACCAATCGTTGAATCAACTAGTGAAGGACCCACAGAAAGCTGTTTATAACCAGCCGGAAGGCACGGTGCAGAAATAGTCGAGTTGTCCAAAACTCTCTTGGCTTCATCCATATATGGACAAAGGTGAATGGCATGGTGCCCTCCACACAACTTACAGGGATTGGAAAGCTTACCCTCCTTCTTAGGAGCTTTACCAGCACTAGCTGAAGACGTGCCCCCAACCTGACTCCCAAAATCCAAAGGAAACGGCGGACGACCGTTGGACCATACTTCGAGCACCTTTGGAATGCCAGGGAAATCTCAAAGAAGATGGCTTCCCTGGAACAACATGCAAGGGAACTTAACTTTCTGCAGAGGGTTGGAAGGTTTATCGATGAATGGTTTCTTACGCGCAATAGCCACAGAGCTAGCCTCTCCTTTATCTGACTTCTTCTTCTTCTTCTTCTTCTTAGCCACCTGGTTACTAGAATCCAGACTTTCACCAGGTGAAGTAGAAGAGGAGGACGAAGAAATAGGCGAAGAAGGGGAGAGGTCCACCTTTGAATCAACATGGCGTTGCTCAGGCGGAGGAGTAGGTGGTACGGTGGACGAAACACTCGGGACCAAAGAGGTTGAAAACAACCAAACCGGTAACCCAACAGTTAACCTAGGGAGGGACAACGTTGCCATATAAGGAGCACCAACATTCCCAAAAGGAGGAAAATGACCAGGTTTCCCATCGGAGGGGATTCCTTGGTTGGTGAACTCTGGAAAAGTTTCCATAAGAAACGACCCAAAACAACACCCTAAGGAAACTAACTTTAACTAAGAATATTTCGTGGGCAGTTAATTTTTTAAAACATCGAAACAAAACTCCTTTGTTTCATATTGTAAGAGTCAAGAAACGAGTAAAAGATGACTCTATCTCTTTCATTTTGGAAACAAGCGTGAAAGGACAAGCGCCTAATGATCTTTTCAAATTTAATGAGTCAGTAAAGATCGAAATTACTGCTCTGGTAGTCTAGGCAAGAGGTGTACCAAGTTTTTGTGAACTACAATATACACCTTGGTGATCAAATGAAAGAGAAATGACCAAGGACTTTCAGTACGTGCAGGTAGTCTCCCCGAATGCTGTGTTTGGTGTATCACGGTTACAAGGAGGCAGACTCAACTTCCTATGGATAAATAGGATTGCAACCTAGTGGGGTCTCCCTTTATATACGCGACAGTACGGGGAGCACAAGTCCATACTAGCGCTGTCTAAAGCTAGATGGCGAATGACAACTACTAGGTTTAACGACGTCGGAACACGTCTCTAGCCTAGACCACTAAAAATGTTTCATTAGGTTTCAATGCTTCCTTAGGTTGATTGAATAAATTTTAGAGTTGATCTTCAATTATGTCTTGGTTTCAAGGCCCTACCGAATGTCATCTGACGATCTCCTACATGTAGCTATATGAGGAAAGAAATATTTCAATTTGATGAATGCTATCTAGTTAAGGGAAGAGTCTCAAATAATAATGCAACAAACAACAATACTGAAAATGAAACTTTTTCCAAACTAGATGACTTTAATTATCCAAAAGTATTCTCAAACATTCAACGATGTGAATTATGCAATGTAATCTATGCAAAATCCTCTTTTTCGAAAACTATGCAATTGTAATCTATGCACAATTTCCTTTTTCTTTTCAAATGATAAGAATGCATTCAATTCACTTTTCGATGAAATAAGAATCTACTTAATGTATGCTTTTAATGAAAGAGAATGCACTCGATGCGATTTTTAGCTTTCAATCATTAAACAATGTGATCTAAGTTCAATGACAAATTTCAAAAAATACTTTTCAATGCAATGTGATCTAATGCATTTTAACGAAAAGAAAACTATGAGATGAAAAATAAATGAATGCAAATTTCCTTAATGAAAGGATGAATGCAAAAAGGATGCAAAACCACACTAAGAATGCAATTGTTGTTTTAAACACTTTGTAACGAAATTCCTCAAAAGGCTACAAGACATATGAGGTCAAGCACAAAAAAGACTTCCAAAGCATGAGTTCAAAACAAGGCATTCATTCCCTTTTACATCAAGCAATCATGGAAAGAAGACATTCCAGCTGAACAAAGTGCAATGTAATATATGCTCATATAGAGAAAATACAAGAAGGGAAGGACACAATGGTGTAGGATTTAGGGAAAAAATCTCAATTTTCACACACCCTAAAATTGGCACGACTTTTGTGTGAAACTAGCGCCAACTGGCGCGACTTGCCCACTGACAACTAGCGCCAATGGCCAATTGGTGCGGATTTCTAACTGAAAACAAGCGCCAATGCCTGAAAATGAAAAAACAAATAATTTCTCCCAACCAAGACCAGACTCACCACTTCAAGAAAAATCTAAAAATAACCCAGAAGCAAAAGTAATGACAAAAAAACTCCCGAACAAGGGAAAACCCTAGCACCTACAGGAAATGGCGCAACTGTCTAGCTATAATCTGTGCTAGACAGGGGATGGTGCGGGTGATGAACTGGCAACTCGCACAAATGGGCGCGACTGTCAGGGTGGAAACCGCGCCAATCAAGCCAACCACGAAAAGATGAAAGTTTCGGAAAAGCAGAGTTCAGATATGATCCTCTGGGGCTGAACAAGGGTCTAAGACGAAGGAAGGGTGAACCAGAAGAGAAAATAAATCAATAAAAATCCAAAAACAACCAGAAGAAGAAATACTAACTCCAACTGAGTCCCCAGCGGAGTCGCTAGTTTGTTGAAGAGGTAAATCCCCTCTGCGGATAGAGGTGATCCCTACTAGCCCAGATCGGGTCTAGCAAAAATCAAGTCACGCAAAGATGCAAGTTCCTAGCTACAAAAGACCAAGATGCGATAAGAAGCCTACCTCAAATCCCACGCAGTTGTCGTTGAAGAGAAGATGACGTTTCCTGTCCCTCGCTCAACAGATCACGATCCTTCCGTTTGACACGTCTGGACACCTGTACACATGCAAGGATACAATAGCACCATGTAAAATCTAAAGCATGTAACCATACATCAGTCATAGAATATGTAATTCATTGCATAAAGAAATAAACACATGAATGGAACCATAATCAGAGTTGCTTATATTAAAATAACAAAGGAAAGATTACAACCCAAAGCTCTAACGATGTGATATTCCTTCGGCGGAGCTGACAGTGGAGCACATCTCAACAAAGCCCATCGGGAATCTGGACAAAGCTCTCTCTCTTCGGCTTGGCTCTCAAAGGCTGCTTGGCTATATTTTCCTTCCTACAAGTTCAGCTAGAACATGTTCAAACCTTCAGCCATTCAGCTATTCAGCTCTTCAGCTAGTTCAACCATTATCACATCAATGGAATATGGCTATATTTATAGAGGAGATGAGGAGGATGGGATCCCTACAATAGTGGAAGGGAGGCCTTATCCCTTGGGAGGTTTCCCCATAAGGTGGAAACAAGAGGCCAAAGGAGGAAGGCTGTGGTTATTCAGTCGAAACCACTCCCAATGACTCATCCACAAAGTTGTTGTGATCGAAACTTCGCCTCTTTTTTTAAAAAAATTTCCATAAACAAATTGGCGTGGGTGCTTGACTGGGACAGAGCGCCAACTGGCATGGGCTCAGTGTTAATTTTCCTCATTGGCGTGAGGGCATAATAGGCTACCAGCGCCAAGGAAAAAATAGGTGTTTTTAGTGGTCTTCTCAGGAAATGGTCAACAGAAGGATTTTTGTCCTCATGGCAAGGGATGCAATGATGGTATTTGCAAGGCATGACATAGATTATTGGTCACATAAACGACCCTCCAATGGGAGAGATGGGGATTGCAGGGACAGTGAAAAATTACTGTGTAACAATAGTCAAAACAACTCCAAAAAGACCAATTACAAATCAGAAACAGCCAGAGCCAAGAACAATTGAATGAAAATGCAGAAAAAGGGTCAAACCAAATCCTACAGGATTCGACATGGCTGTGAGGCAGTAATCTGTGTTGAACAGGGGTTAGTGCTATTGCAAAAAAAGCAACCAGCACCAATTGGTGCGACTGTTCAAACAAAAATCGCACCAAGCTGGATAACTATGGGAGGAGGGAAGAACCAGTGAGCAGAGGTCAATCTTGACACTCTGGAGCTGAACAGAAGGATTCCAAACAATCAAACAAGCCAAAAAAGACAGACAAACAAGCAAACGACCGAAGTCGACTTGACAAGGAAAATTCCTAATGGGAAACGAAACAACAAATTCACACTGATCCCCAGTGTAGTCACCAATTTTTTGGGAATGTAAATCCTCTCTACAGACAGAGATGATCACTCTAGCCCTAGAGTGGGTCTAGAAACAAAGGGACAAGCTAAAGTGTAGGTTCCTAATTAATTAATGAAAAGGACAGGGTAGATCGACCTGCCTGGAGTCCAACGCTGTCATGGCTATAGTGGTGGTGGCCTCTTGATCTCTGTCTCGACGGGTCACAATCCTTCCGCAAAAGTGCTCAGATACCTGCACAAAGATCAGCAAACAAGAGCAACATACAAGACAATGATCTCATTCATAATCAACTAACCAGTCAAGGAGGGTTAAGCATATTGCATAAAAAAAAAACACATTAACACAAGATGGGAACGAGACAATAGTCATGTATATATATAAATAGAATTAAGAGTTATAACCAAAGCCTTGACATCACAGCCTCCTTCAGCGGGGTTTAGTCGAAACGCATCTTGAAGGATCATCGGGGAATTTGGACGAGGTGAGGACACAAGCCTAAGCTCTCTCGATAAAGGTGTCTTTCCTTTCTATCTTTCTAGAGAAAAGTTCAGGAATTCTCTTCAGCCTTTCAGCTATAATATGTTCAGCTAGCTCATCAATGGAATATGGCTTTATTTGTAGAGGGAGAGGAGGAGGTTGGGATAACTACAATGGTGGAAGGGAGGCCTTATCCCTTGGGAGGTTTCCCCAAAAGGTGGAAACAAGAGGCCAAAGGAGGGAGGCCATGATTATTCAGTCGAACCACTTCAGATGACTCACCCATGAAGTTGTTAGGATAGAAACTTCACCTCTATATTTAAAAAAAATCCATAAACAGGTTGTCGTGGATAGCTCATTGGGACAGAGTGCCAATGGGCGTGGGGCATAATAGTCTACTAGCGCCAAGGCAAAAACATGTGTTTCTGATGGTATGCTTAGGAAATTGTCAACAAAAGGAATGTTGTCCTCATGGCAATGGATGCAACGATGGTATTTGAAAGGCATGACACTTTGTATTAGTCACAGAAATGATCCTCCAATGTGCGGGATGGGGATTGCAGGGACATTGACAAAATGTTGTGTAACAGCAATACCCTTCTTACTTTCTTGCCATATGCATTGTTGGAGATACAAATTTCAATAACGCCTTTCTCCATTATATATATATATATATATATATATATATATATATATATATATGTTTTATTATTATTATTATGTTTTTGTTGTTGCAGTTGTTCTTTCAATTTAATATCAAGAAATGATTAAGCTATCAATAAATAGTTCAACAAGCAACTCTAAATATTATTTTTTCTTAACTATTAATTATTAATCTGACAACCTAAAAATCTTCAATCGTCTAACATTCAATCCAATGGTGCAGACTAGTACAGAGTGGCAACTAGAGGAGTTGTTTTCAAAGAGTGACATCTTACGGCGTAATAATAAATTCAAATTTGAAATGATAGAGAATAGACAACTAAACAATAAAATATATTCAAATTCATTTATTAACACATTAAATATAAATTTGAAAATAAAGAACTTCCAAGAAAAGGTCAAATTCCAAGCTTTCCCAATCGTGAGGGTAAGCAGTTACCTTTCTAGAATAGCATGTGACAATTCAATCAATACAATCCAAAGTGGTGGGTTGGTCTCGCTTTCGTACCTTAAGCATTTAGTTATAAAGTATCTATTGCATCTATCAATGGTATATGTGTAGATATCTATCTTTGCTATAGTTTCTTAAGGTAATAGTTTAGTGGTAACATATAGATTTAATTTTCACGATTAGATAAAATAATAATTTAATAAGATGATTTATTGTTTTATTTGTTTATTTATTTAAATAGATAATTTTTTTTGTTTTCTAGAAAATTAATTTTGTTTTAAATTTGATTAAAATTAAATGATTTTTTTCATAGTATATCTAACAACATTTAAGTTAGGGGAGATTATTCTTTGTGATGTAGGAGCATTAAGGCAGAGTTAGAAATGTGACAAGTTGGTCACATGTTGTGCCTTGGGAAGAGGACTAGTGGTCCTAATAATTTTATGACTTTAATTTTAAAGTATTTTGTTTAAAGTTAAATTGGGCTAACATAGCCATTGTAATCTGTAGGTTAAAAGAATAGTTAGATTAGGATTAGTTAGGCTTTTAGTTGAATAAACTGTTCTGAAACTGAATAATAGTTTCTCAACCATATGGAGATTTTGGGGAAAGGCATAAAACAAAACAAAATCCACCATTTTGGGGTTCTGCCTTCCATATAGAAAAAGAGAGAGAAAGAGAGGGAAATAGGTGTGAAAGAGGTTTGAACAGAGAGTGGGAACAAATGTAAAACCAACCATCCTAGGGCCTGGTTCTGTGCACTTTCATTTATAAATTAATTCCAAGTGTTCTCGATTTTGATCAAGCTCTATGTTTTAACCCGTTAGTTTTATTTCCCTGTCGAATTAAAATATTGTACTTGGTTTGTATCTGTGTAGTATTATATATTTATATTGTTTATGTTAATGAGTAGATAGTTTGGGCGAGAGGAAAAAATTCTGTGAACTTCGCATAGACGAAGCTATGACAGGGGTCGAGAGATGATGAGACGAGGAAGAAGCTCAGGAGATATCTGTGCGATTACAAACGGGATAAAGCTCAAGAGAGATAGCGTTAAAATATTCTGAAGAATTGTCAAGAGGAGTAGCGTGGAGGAAGCAGTATCAAAGGACGGCGATACATGAAAGAAGACCACATCGACTAAAAAAAAAAATACTTAGAAGAATTCTAAGTGAGGATTGAATCGCAGAGTCGAGGGTTTAAGAGTTGACGACAGAGATTAATGTGGGCCGAAGGGCCAAAGAAGAGCCAAGGAGTTTGAGCAGATGACTGCTATTAAATTTCAGATCTGAAGATGAAATATGGATGGTCGTGATGACTTTGCGGACTGTATAGTATAATATGTAATGAGTTAGCGGAGACCGGACTTGCAGGCTTGTCGAGGAACATCGATACAAAAATTATCAACAGTGATAGAATCACATTGCAACCGTAATTTGTCGCACATCCCAGAGAATAGAAGATAAGGTTAAGATTTTGCAAGTTAAATATTTTAACTTGTGATGCGAATTGGCACGAAGAAGAAGTTGCGCGGACTGTCGGATCTATCTGAGATCAAACGGTGGAGATTGAAGACATCACACATCATGAGGGATAGTGTTTCAGACTTAATTCGCGAGTTAAACAGTTTGACTTTCAATGCAAAGTGATGCGGCGAGGGAATATGAGGGTCGTCGGATCCAGTAGGGATTAAACAGCGGAGATTGAAAATGCAGAAGAAGCGATTTAGCACATCGCAACATTTACAAGTTAAGGTTAAGGTCTTTGCACAATAAAGAGTTTTTTTTTCCATGCGAAATGGGGAGGACCACGTGTCACCACAGCACAACATCACATCCCGTAGAGAATAAGGTTTAACCCTTAAGGTTATGTTGTAAATATTGCGAAGTGTGACTGCCGACGATTGGTCGGAGCTGTGTGGGTCCCTCTGGAAAAAATTTCTACGTGTTCACATTTTATTTGGATTTCTGTATTGGTTTAGGTTATTTTTTGGTTTGCGTATATTATTAAACTCTAATATTTAAAATATGTTGTGTATAAAGGAAGTTATGTGGGTCCCAACCCATAGTTCCACGATTATAAGTTAATTTGCAGCTACAGCTGCATCAATTGGTATCAGAGCAACAAGATATAAGAGGCGGTGTGAAGGAATTTGAACTAAGAAAAGTTGAGAAAATTTCTCAGTGATTCTAATCGAGTGACGTTAAGACTTAAGACTGTGGACTGAAGGCTTACGAAAAATAATAAGAGCTACACCAACATTAATGAAGTAGTAGCACAAAAACATAAGGTAAGAATGTTTTGTTTCAATTTTATTTTAGATTATGGAATTGACAAGTAAATGCTCACACTCATAAGAAGAGCATAAGAGTTTAATAGAGGTAGCAGCAAGAGTGAAAACATCTCAGCAAGAAGATTACAGCCTTTAAGGGCAGTGATGAAGGAAGCTATCAATGGTTTTCTAGGAGGAAGAAGAAGTGTGGTCAGAACCTAGTATTTCAGCTGAGGTTGAAATACACGATGAAAATAATGTTCTTAAGTGCAGATGAGTTTTGAGGGTAAGCCTAGAAGGAGCATAGAGGAGTGCTCAAGGAGGGTTCTAGATTGGGAACCAGTGCTTGCCAAAAGACCAAGCAGAGAGGAAGTTTGGTGAGGTATGTTGTAGTAGGAGGGATTGTTACTGCAGAGGCTAGTGCATCTCATAGAGGTTGAAATAACTCAAGAAGATGACTATTGAAATTCATAGCAAATGTTTAGGAGGAAACCACAAATTGAAGAAGGAAGATGTCAAGACAAATGGCATATAGAAGCAGATTACTGATGAAGAATATAAGAGAGAAATAGTTGAGATAAGAACCCATCTTGATCTATTGATGGAGTTGCTACAGAGGAGTGAAAAAGACCAAAGGTGTGGATGATTTACAAGGAAGAAATTGAAATGGCATGGGCTACAGATGAAGAGAGAGCATAGGTTTAATACTGAAGAAGAAGAAACATTACTCAGAGCAACAGAGTATGAAAAGAAATTTCTTGCATATGAACTGGAGACAAGTACTACACTTGTTTCAAAGATGAAAGAGGTTTGTTGCAGCTCACAAGGTGGATCAAAATGATTCCAT
Organism: Pinus albicaulis; assembly: GCA_034641835.2. Lineage (NCBI taxonomy): Eukaryota > Viridiplantae > Streptophyta > Pinopsida > Pinales > Pinaceae > Pinus > Pinus albicaulis. The sequence goes on along the minus strand of CM076575.1, from coordinate 1,158,258,464 downwards.
AGAGGGAATAAGAAGATATGACCACTGATTATTATCTGAAAGGCTCAAGGATGAGTTACAATCAAAAGAAAGAACTCAACAGAGATGCCAGTAAAATACTAAGCATGGAAAAGCTTGGTGTGGTATCTATAGACAGGTTGATGGAGTCAACTTGTAGAGATGAATTGTTGATAGTCCATGATGAACAAAGAGGATTTCATGAAGGAAAGAAGAATATGGCTACTAATGGTCATAGTAAAGGTTCCAAGGGAGATTATGAAAGATCAAGTAAGAATAAAACCTGATAGAAAATTAGCTGAGATGAAAGTGTAGCTAGAAGTGTTGAGAGAATTCATACAAGGAAGTATGGAACACCAAAGGTATGATTGGGATCTGTGCAAGAAAAGAGTCAAGTGGAGTCAGTTATAGAGCACGCTGAGATCTGACACAAGAATTCATCTAGAAAAATAACTCAAAGGAGCTAAGTTACAGCATAGGATGTGTGTTGAGGAAGAGGTTTACTTATGTGAACCTGAGCTAGGGTCTATTCTTGGTGATAGTAGTAATAAGGAAGAAGGTATGAGACCAACTAATGGTTTCATGGATCCTTGGAAGGATGAAAAACAACAGAAAGAGTTGATGTTTGAGAAAACAAGAAAGGTTTTGGATCCTTATGATTTTGAAACAAATGATTATTGTATGTTTGCAGGTGAAATCGGTAAAGAAATACAATTTGCTAATGTTGTCATAAAAAAAGAAAGAGGAGAGAAATAATCTGAATTATGTGCTTAAGGAAGATGAGACAACTAGGTCTCATATGAAATATCATACACAGTTGAGAGAAGGTATTGCTTTTCAGCATGCTGCAAGGGTTAAAAGCAGAGAAATTCTAGCTCATGATGATATCCAAAAGCAAGAAGAAGTGGAGGAAGATATCAAGCATCAAAATGCAATGCTTGAGGAAGATGAGATGGGGTCCATTAAAGATTTTATGAGCCATACATAATATTTAGAGAAACAAGAGGACTTGATGACTGAAGCATCAAGTGATACCATCAGGTCTTGTGGTTTTAAAACTGACAATTTATCTGTGACTGCAGGTTTTGGAGGAGACAACAATTTTTTTTTTTTTTGAATTGTCTTTAATGAGGCTGAAAGTTGAAAAGTTAGGTATGATGATGAATGTCTTTCTCATGAAGACGAAGTTGAGTTGTTGCAGCAAAAGGAATTCATAAGTTCTTTATTTAATGAAGGGAGCAACTTGTTATGTTGATTAATCCCTCTTGCGGACAAGAGCGATCTCTGTAGTATTCTATGAATAGCTAGAAACAAACATCCATTTGTAAATATTCGTCTCTAGATTATTTTCAATTCAGAATTATTATAAACAAAGAAAGGGGACATGCCCCTACCTTGAAATCCAACGTTCGATGCAGTCTTTTATCCAGTCGCTCCAAAGAGGCTTCTTCAGTAAGTAGAACCTACAATCAAAGACAGGCAAAAGAATCAAAGCACGTGAAACATATAATAATTAAGAAAAGCTAATCCAAATTAGTGATCAAGGAGTATAAGTATTGATGTTATTCAATAAGCACAAGAAAAACTCAATGAGAAAAAGAGATCCATGTGTATTATCTTGAATGAAAAGAGTAACTTTACAATCTAATGCCTTGATGTCATACAAGTTTCTCCCGGGGTCCTGAACAATCGTTTGTCCTTCAGTTTGACAAGCATTCCTCTCTGAATATCAGCATGGAGTTATGGAAAAAAGGGTGTGATCATTCTCATGCCAACAATAACTAGTGTAGAGAGTATGCTCTCTTGGGAATTTCTTCAGCAACTAACATGTATGTATACAATCTACATACATTCTACCATATACAAGGTACGCTTGAGACTGAAACATGATCTCAATTTATAGGGAAATGGAGGTAGTTTTAGTTCTATGAAGAGGGTGGTGGATTAATTTCATGAAGGGATTTGAGCTCCATGGACCAAGGGATAAGCTCGATGAGTGGAGGGATAAAGCTCATATTGATCGCGCCTATAGAATCTTTCAATTGGGAGAATATTCAACCAGTTGGGCTTCTAGAATTTACTTTTTTTTTATTTTACTTTATAAGGGGGTCTGTAGGTTTTAGTAGCAGAACATTCGGGAGCTTCCACAGGCTATATAACAAGTATCCATGAACCCGTAGGAAAAGGCTAGAAAAAGTGCGGAGGTGGAATTTTAAGGGTTTTAATGAACGTTTATCCAATTCCAAGACTTGGTTTAGGAACATTAGGGTTTTTTTCTTCTAAGGGATCAAAATATAGGTAGTGATAGACCTATATGGACAGACAAATGTCATGGTGACAAAATAACGTGTAAAAAATTGCCCCTTAAAGTGCGAAGTCTGAGGTTGTTCTGAAGAGTGAAGTTCTTTATCAATCCGAGGATTGGATTGTGGACACACTGATTGAAATCCTGTAAAAACATTCAATGCAAGCATATATATATATATCATCGCTGAGGTAGGCATTCCCATACCTAGATCAAAACTAACTAAATGTTCTGGTACAGATATGATCTTAATATTACATCAATAGTAGACACAGTATGGGCACAACCATCTGTCATAATTAGTCTACTGTATCATGAATAATAAAACTCCTCTTAGCCTGGATGGTGGAAACTAGATCCAGGGCCTTGATTTCGACTTCCCGAACTAGTACTATTATATCCATGCGATTGATTGTGTCGAAGTCAAACATGGTAGAAACCACTTGATTACCAGTCAATTATGTGAACTATTAACAAGTGTGAGAGAAACCACCAATAATTAAAATGGATCTCAAAGTACTCAGTAATATCCACGAAGTGTGAATGAATGATTTGCAGTCGAACACTTCATGGAATCATTTGATCGAAGGTCAATGATGCAAACTTTCGTCGAAGGCGAGAAACCTACCATTAGGGCATGCAGATCCCAAGGTACTGATAGGATTCTAGATCGACTTTCTAGATGATGTGATGTTTCCGATAGAAAGCAAATCGTCATAGGAAAGTCCACGACACACAACCATTAGATCAAGTTTTGAATAAATATTTGCAAGGACTGACTCAGGGATGGTCAACGCGAATAGAGACAAATGTTTGCAATGAATGGTTTATTTGAGTTGTCTCTTGAACACGTAACGACACTGCAGATGGTTTGACAACAATTGACCTAAAGCTAATACCCAGAAACCGGCTGAAGAATTTCAATATGGTTTGATTAACTGTTAGATAAAGGATTTCCCAACCCAGGTACAAATGTGACAAAGTGTAGTGTTCAAGAGTGACATAATGCTTTTTAAACAAGGGTGACAACTAGATTATTTTTCTCTCTTTTTCCCCCACCATTACTGGAAAGTACCCCTTTATTTTTAACAAGCTTGAGGAGGATAAAATTTTCTTGTTTTTGTAAGCTAATCCTTCGAATGAGTCCATCTTAGTATTAAAATCAAACCCTAAGAAGGAGTGGTTTGGTCGTGTTGTAATCGAAGGGTCCTTTACTTTTAAATTTTAACGAATCTAGTATAGGAGAAACTCGACATTTTTTAGTTTTAGGGAGTCAGAAGAAAAACATAAGAAAACTTCGTGGTTGTATTTTTTTGTAAATTTAGTCTCTCAAGCCCAAAAAAGGATAAACTAATATAGGAGAGAACTCTATTGACCATGATTAGTCAATGTATATCTTTTTCATAAATAGTCCATTTCAGTCGAGAAAAGGGGTAAAATTATTTGAAAGGACGACTATTCATTTAATTTAACGAGTTCGAATAGTCAAGCACTGAGAGATATTTCATTTTTTGGGAGTCTGAAAAGGGCTTAAAAGAGAACTCCAAGGTTTTGCTTTTTCGTAATTTTCAAGAGCCCGAAAAAGTGATAAAATTATACTCAACATCAAAATAATTCTTTTCACCAAAAAATCCTGCATCTTGCACAAAAACTCAAAATATTACACATACATGTTTTAAAGAAGTAAAAAATTTTCAAAATAACCTTTTAAAGTGAAAAAATAAATAAAATATAATATTTTATCCATTCAAAAACTATAAAAAGGAGTTAAACAAATTCATTTTCACCTTTTGTCTTCAGAGTAGTGAATTGAGAGCTTTTGGAAAAAAGTTCTGGATCTAATATCGGGAGAACCAACTGTCCATTCCATGAATCATTAGAACCAGGTAATCCACATCATCTTACTCTTCATTTCTATCTGTTTCATTTCTCCTTTTTAGCTTTAATTTCATTTTTTGGGAGGATTTTATGTTTAAAAATGCGCTCTCGGGGGTCCACAGGTCATGCGCACGCTACCTGTGAACCCAGATAATTTTCTAAATAGAAAACTATCGCATTGCCATGGTTTTTGTGTAGAGCCTATGCGGACGTCCGCGCTATCTCCTCACAAAAACTACGGAGGTGCCGTGACCGTTTCAAAATTCACAAATTCTCTTAAAAATGATTCAAGTTTTACACTCCAATGGTTTCTAACTTTCAAATGTGTTTATTTGTAGGCTATTCCACCATGTTAGAGTGGAGATAACGTGAGCATGAGGCTATAGAAAATGAAGCTATGAATGATCCCGCAAAAATGCGTGTGCTTAAAAATTGTGGTTTATATAAGTTCTGGGCAATCCAAGGTATGAAAGCACAAGTAGAGCTGATGACATGGCTAGTAAATGAATGGGAGATTCAATATTAGTTCTTTATCATTCGTGACCATCGGCTCTAAATCGAGCTAGAGGAAATTTACTTTCTCACTACATTTTCCCGAAGAAGAGAAAACATATCCTTGTTTGGGGCTAGACAGGGTGGGCTACCCGTTGCTAGCTACAAACAACAATATTGCAGTGATGAGGTAGATCCAAAGGATAATCGCATAGATATTAAAACTATCCTATGATTATATCTCAAATTTATTGCATTTACAGTAACCAGATTGTGTGGGAGTGCAGCTCCACATGTAGCCACTAAATCTCAAATGCAAACCGCGGTAGAGTGTTTCAAAGGCACTATACTCAACTGGTGTGAAGGGGTATTGGCCAACATGAAAGGCCAATTAACTAGAGCAAAGAATGAAAAGTTGAAAAACTTTGGTTATGCAGCCATTTTTATTTCTTTTGCTTCAGAGAGAATCTCACTTCTCGCCCCTCATCTAATTCTTGTAGATCATGGGAAACCTCAGACGGTACGTTGGGTTGCATTAATGGCCCACCATGGTGGCAATGGTAGTTCAGTGGTTCGATTCACTCCGGCATACTTTATGTGGCTAAGGAACCAAGTCTTCACAATCGAATACTTTCCCTATGCATGTATAGATTTCAGAGGTGATCCTGAGATGTCTTGCCTCCAGGGGCACAGTGAGACGAATCAGGTAAGAAAACTATCTTGATGTTTTTAATATAATTTTTATTTATTTTTTATCGTCCAATACTGATAACAATATTTAATTACAGATGTAGGTCCACGACGACTAGCTACACTTTGTCGCTTTGATAGGGGAGGGCAGAGCCTATAGCACCACTACAAGATAAGGCAATAGAGATCCTAGCTGATATGGAACACAACCTGGAGAGGTTAACCATAGACATTCCCGAGAGAGGGACAGATGACATTCCTCTCCGGCTTTAGAGACATGTTACCGGTGTTCCAGGACCGTTTAGGAGATTCCTGTGCAAGGTGGTGCGTTCCATAGTCTATTACCATGATCATCATCATGGATAGTGGATGATCATTGTGTATTGAAATTTTTTGTTTTTTTGTATCAGTATCTATTAGATCATAAGGTGTTTGTACCTATGATCATAGACGATGTAATATTCTTTAAAACAAGCCTATCTATGATATTACTACTTTTTCTGAGTATCTTTTTCAACATGTATCGAATGTTGTTTTGGTTTACTATTTTAATGTTGCAAATGTCTATTTAGAAAACTATTAGCTAATGCATCGGCCAATATGTTTAAATTTCTAGAAATATGTTGATATTCGATATAATAAAAATGTCGTTCCAAGAGACGAAACTTCAAAAATAATCTCAATAACACTGGATTTTTAATTGCATATACCCTATTTAAATGTAATACAATGAGTTATGAATCCAACCTAATGATCAGACGTCGAATACCAAATGAAATAGCATCAGATAATAACTCAATGACTGCGCTATATTCTGCAATATTGTTCGGTGTTTGACCAAGGCATACCCCATGCATAGAAACTAACTCATCGGTGGGTGAATAGATAACCCAAGCCATGGAAGAGATATTCTGTGCACTACGATAGGCACCATCAACAAAACCAATGTATGTTTGAAGGGATGTCGAAATCTGCAATATCAAGAGTAATCCAGATAAGCATTGATATTAATAACAAAAAACTTAATCTAGGCACACTTATCTAATTCAAGGCACACTATCTGAAAAGTAAATAATGTACAAGTGACATCTTCACACGAAAGTCAAGCATAATATCTCTTAAGATAAATACCATTTCTGGGCTTATCTAAAGAGAACCCGTCATAATCAGTCAATTCATAGGCCCCTTTTGCAAGCACATGCTTGACAATGTAAGGACCATGCCACATCGGTTCGAATTTCCTATCACCTAGCTTATCGTTAGCTTGATCGTATACTAAGACTAGGTCACCTTCTGAAAAAACACGAGGAGTAACACTTCAATCATGCTGAGATTTCACACGTTTCTTATGAGCTTTGGTAGCTAATGTAGTGGTGCTCTAAGTCTCATCTAATTGTGCTAAGTATAAAAAGAATTTTTCCTCTTCAAAGGTAGCTGGTAGTAACTCAATGGCTAATTGGAGATATGGTATTTCGCATTCAATGGGTAACATAGCTTCTAAACCGTAGATCAATTGAAAAGGAGTGAACCCTGTAGCAGTTTTTGTTGAGGTTCGGTATGCCCATAGTGACAAAAAAAGCATGGTATGCAAATTTGATTTGTGAGTTTCGAAAATCCATTTAATCATGGTGGTTAAAACCTTGTTGATGGCTTCAACTTGATCATTACCCTGCGGGTAATATGGAGTAGAGTTATCATGTCGCAAGCCAAATTGATCGAAAAGTTCGGTCATCATTATATTTCAAAAATGACTCCCATGGTCTATGATAATAGCTTGAGGCACACTGAACGAGCAATCCCATGATTGAATACAAATGTAGTTGCAGTTTTTCCATCTATCGTGAATGTAGGCATCGCCTCGGCCCATTTAGTAAAGTAATATACAGCGATAATAATATACCCATGCCCCCCAACCAAGTGAGAGTTACATGTAATGAAATCAATGCCCCATTTTGCAAAAGGACCAACAATAATGATTGGGTGAAGAGGAGCTGGAGGCGCACACATATTTTGATCAAAAATTTGGTAGTTGTGGCATTTTTGGACCACAATAATACAATCTTTGAACAATGACGGCAAAAAATGAACAGTGTGAAATATATTTAGGGATGTGGAAAACCCAGACATATGACCACCACACACTCTAGAGTGGCAATCATTCAAAACCCTTTCAACCTCTTCGTGAGTTATACAACGTCGAAAAACAAAGCCCGCACCATGACGATAAAGAGTGTCTCCAACAATATTGTATTGCTGGGATTGATATCGGGTTCTCCGTCGATTTGAATGTGAAAGCTTTAGGCGCAAGGTTTGGGTTTGAAGATATATAATGATATACCCATACCATCGATCTAAGGTACTGATAAGAAACAAAGATTCATCTATGATGGGATTCTCTACCACAGTTTCTGTTTCAATATTGAGAAAGTCACACATGAGTTCTACAAACACCAGTGATTTATTTGATTTAGATTTCTCAAATTACAAATCAAACTCTTGTAGGATACCAATCCATTTAGAGTATTTTCCCCGATTAATTGTTTTGTCAAAATATACATCATCAGGTTGAAATTAGATATCACAGTTGTTTTACGTAACAGTATGTGGTGACGGAAACGTTGGATAGCTTGAACTGTTTCCAAGGCCAATTTCTCCACATGCAAATATTTAATTTCCGTCAGGTTCAGATTCCAACTTAGATAATAGATCACATGCTCATTGTGAGATTCATCCTCTTGAACCAGAACCATTCCAATGGTCGAATCAGAGGCTACTAAGTATAAAAAGTAGTCCTGGTGATAATTGGGTGGATGCAATAACCTTGCATGGGTTAACGTGTCTTTTAATGAATCAAAAAATCGATCAGCAATCTCATCCCAAATAAAAGGAACACATTTTTCAACAACCGGGTAAAACTTTTTGTTAACTCAACATAGTTCGGGATAAACCTATGTAGAAAATTTTCTTTCCCTTGCAAATTTTGGAGTTGGCGAAGTGTGGAAGGAGAAGGTAAATTGATGATGGCCTCAATCTTCGAGGGGTCGACACGAATGCCGGCTTTCAAAACCATGAATCCTAGTAATCATCCTGATTGCACACAAAAAACACATTTGTGTAAGTTCAAACGAATCTTGTAATGCCTACATCTCATGAAAATAGCTCGTAAGTGTGTAGGATGATCTTCCCTACATAAGAGTGAGCAGGTAAGTCATCCAGATAAGGTTGTACAATATGTTTGATATCATGAAAAGCGTAAGACATGGCCCTTTGAAAAGTTTCATTGGCATTCTTTAATCCGAAAGGTAATTTGCAATAAGAAAATGTCCCCCAAGGACATATAAACGATGTTTTTAGTTGATCAACAGAGAGTATGTTTATTTGATTACACCCAAAAAATCCATCCATAATTAAAAAAAGAATCATTTCTGGCACAATCATTGATAATTTGGTCGATATAGGGGGTAGGATAATTTTCTTTTGGACATGCTTTATTAATATCCCTATAATCGACGCATACTCATATAGTCCCTTGTTTCCTGGTAACGGGAACTATATTAGATACCCAATCTGTCAATGGAATTGGATAAATAAATCCTACTCGCAATAGCTTTTCAACTTTAGCTTTAATAATAGCAGCTTTTTGCGGATGTATTGGATGTAATCTTTGTCTAATAGGCTTGGCATATAGGTATGTATTAATTTCATGAATGATAATCTTTGGATCAATTCCTAGCATCTCTTCGTAAGACCAGGAAAATATGTCTCGGAATTCTTGAAATAGAGCTTTGTATGTATTAATCTCTTCAATCACATAAGAAGCACCTATATGAATGTTTTCAAAAATTCCAGGTTTAACTGATATGTCGATAGGAACAATTGTAGAAATGTTTCCAAAATTAATCTCAGAATCCGAATTTGTAATCGATATGGGTATCTCTGGTTCCTCGACATAATCAATCGTAAAAATAGATGAAAAATCATTTTCAAACCTATCAAGTTCAGGTAAAAATGAAGATCTATGATGTAGATCATCCCGAGGTAATTCATCCAAAGACAAAAATTCTCGAATACCTTCATCAGTGTGAAACACTTGTTGAAAAGGATCGAAAAGTGATGTCATGGTTGAGCTTGATTGTGAAGAAGATTCTTCCGATCACATTCATTTGATCAGAAGTAGTTGAAAGTGTGTCAGAAAACAACTGTACTGCTACATATGCCATTTCAAAAGGACTCAAAGGAATCTCACCATTGAAATAAATCAATTCTGACTCTAAAGGCACTACCCAAGTGTCATCGAATGGTATAGTGCCTGATGAAATCATATTGATGTTGGCAATGGTACATGGTATGTTGGGTGGATGTATAGAGAAAGTTCCCATCAGAGCAAATACCTTTAGTAAACTTACACCAACATCTTCATATGGGATAGTCGATTTTCCAACATGTTGGATACTATCTGTAGAAGTAGGGTCAGACGAATAATATGACAACTGATCTATTTTCACAATCTTCCCTTTATGAGGAAACATGATTAACCAAAAGACGAATGAAATGACAGTAGTCATGGCATAAGACCAACTACGACCCAAAATAACGTTGTAATCCAGGCATCAACAACTTCCACATCCAAATTAACAGTTTTTCCTTCTACTTCTATTGGTAGATCCTGGAGTATTTTGTAAGGATGAAATCCTCTTCTATCGAAGGCTTTAAGGATTTTCGGTGATTGGTTGAGTGTTGGAGAACCAAGATTTTTCCAACAATTTAACGACATTATGCATGTGGATTCCTCCTCATCAATTACAGTACGACAGACTCATATGTTTTTTACTAATACTAGAATCTGAAAAGCCATCTGATGAGGGAGTCTCGATGTAAAATTTTCTAGATCAAAGACCATGAGGTCAGAATCCTCATGGTCTAAGGCCGACATTGCTGAAGGGGATATCGCCAAATCTTCAACAATGTTGTAATTCTGAGCATCTCTCGCATGTGGATTGAAAGCTGATTTTTGAAGTACACTTTTAGTAGGTGGTTTAATCACTAGGTCAAGATTAGGCTTCTCGATGTGAATCAGATCAGAAACTGAAGGAGATACAATTGGTGTTTGACTAGAATTTTCTATCTCTTTACCAGTTACAGGATTTTTACTTCCATAGTCTTGTGATCCCGTCGAAACCATAACCTCAAACATAATTAAAATATCTACTGATGAATTTGAAGAAGATCCTATCATTTTGCTATCTTGAGTGGGAAAAGGATCCTTCAAGACAGCGGGTGTGGGTGAACCTTTGAAAAATTTAGAGACCTCGAACCGATGTGGGCACTCTTTGGTAAAGTGATCCTCGTCACAAATAAGACAAGGATAACAAGGTTTTTGCTTATCATCAGATGGTTCATTATTTTCAGTTTTCTCCTTGGGAGATGAAGTTTGTTTGTTTTTATTATTTCCTTTCTTCTTATTATCGATTTTAGATTTAGCTGTAGATAAGTCTACAACATGAATGTCGGCAAAATTTTCAAGGGAAGAATCTCCTTTTGGTGAATCTGGTAAAGTTATGATAGGATAAGTAGTTTTGGAAGACCTATTCTTACTCTTATTAGCGCTAACTAAACCAATTACACCATTTGCAGCATGAGAACCTGAAGGAGTTGCAGTTATTTGACCGGGACGTGGTAAATCAGGAATTTTTTCGTATAAACTACCAGACTGTGTATATACAAGGTCTAAGTATTGAGCTTGAGAAATGACCTGTTCTTCCATAACAACCCCTCCCTTAGCCACATCTTCAGTGATATTTGGAAGTAATGATTTAATAAACCATTCTGCCAAGATTTGATCTGGAATAAAAACTTTCACTAAACGTCTTCTACGTCTCCATTCATGTATGTGATCTGAAATATATGTAGACATAGATTGTTTTAATAAATTTAAGAGTTCTGTGCCATTGTCATATCGGACTGGAAACTAAAAGTGTGTTAAGAAATATATTGCTAACGCGTTGAAATTTTTGAATGAGCCACGTGGTAGTTCAATATACCATTTTGCAGCTAAACCTATCAGTGTTCTCTAAAACAGTCTTAATCAAGTGGAATCATCGATTAAAGAGTTGGATGCGCACCTGACGTGGTAAGTCATGACATGGTTTGCGGGGTCTTCTCCTGATTTAACTTTGAACTTAGGAATATCACTGGTCAACTTATTCGGGATTGGCGGCCAATACGGAAGATAATAAATTTCATCGTTCATTAGGCGCAACAAATCGGGTAAATCCAAAGTTGCTATGAATAGTAACCGACGGTTAGGGTCCCACTGAGAAAATTGATAACCTTGAGGAACTATACCAGTACCAGGAGGAGGATATCCAGGATAACCTGGAATAGCTTGTGCATTTGGGATTGGAATGCCTCCTGGATAACCATGGTTGGCCGGACCATACTAAGGTTGAGCTGGTATCTGATAAGTGTAACTAGGGTACGATTGATGTTGGTATACTGGATTTTGTGCTACAGGTCCATATTGATAATTCCCTTGGTATGTTTGATAAACAAACTGAGGTTGGTTTGTTACAATTGTACTTGTACTAGGTTTTCCCGCAGGCATCTGAATAGTAGTCTGAACTATGGGTCTAAGTTGAGGAGAAGTGACCTGGGGGATTTGCTGTGATACATGAGGGGCTGTAGAAATAGGGGTTGTAGAAATTCCAGGGATAGGTGTGGTAGGCTGAACAGAAGTTGGTGTAGCAGTTTAAGGTGGAGTTCTAGGTGTACTTAGACCAGGCTGTTGAACATTACTAGGTGCAGATACCTATGGTATAACTTGAAGCGTAGGTTGGACAGGCTGTTGAATTTTACTGTAACTAATCGGCTGACCAGGCTGATTATAAGGTGCTTGCACGCTAGGTTGAAAATTATATTGATTCAAACATGGATTCCACACTATGTTTACTTCAGGATATGGAGCTCGCATTGAAGATTGTGCTGTGTAAGATGGACCATAACCAGGTTGATAATTTGGAACATAAGCTTGATAGTTGGCTGGATAATTTCCACTAAAAGATTGACCTCCCTGAAAAAATTGTTGTTCCTGATAAAATTGTGGCCCTAAAGGAGGCTGTTGTCCTTGGAAAGACTGTTGCCCTCGCCTAGGGTATTGTCCTTGAAGAGGTTGCGGACCCTGAATAGAGTACTGCCCTTGAGGTTGATATTTTCCTTGAGGTATCTACTGGCCTTGAGGTATGTACTCTCCTTGAGGTATGTACTATCCTTGAGGTGTGTATTGTCCTTGAGGTTTCCCCCCAGGCGGTAAATTACTACCTTGAGGATTTCCCCCACGTGGTAAGTTACTACTTTGAGGGTCATAGTTAGGAATGTTTCCAGACATCATGTAAACTTGTTTCGTGTTCAAATTTTTGGTATGTGATTCATTTGGACTAGGTGATTTTATAAGTTTTTCGGGAGAGGGAGCTGCTCCTGAGAAAGTGCCATAAAGCGATTGGTACCCTGGAGGAACAGACAGACCACCATACAAATATCATTCTGGCAATGCAGGAACATGGATGAGTCACCAGACATGTTGAATGAAGGTTTGTAATTACCTCTTGGTATGGCGTAAAAAGGAATTCGAGGTGGAAAATAGTTTAGACCAGAATTGTGTAGAAAGTAGGTTAACTGAGAATACCAAGAATCTTGTTTGAAAGGGCTATAATAGAAAATTGATTCACTTGGCCTAAGATCTAAATATTCCTGATGTGAAGGAACAATAATTTCTTCTTCTGTGTTAGTAATTTCTTCAATGTTAATGAGGCCAGGAGGAAGGTTCTCAATGATGTGAAACTTCACTCGTGTTGAATGAGGAAAACTAGGGGCTGGAGTGATGAACTCTAAAGCAGGCTCAGACGTAGCAGGTTTACTTTCTATTTCACAAATTTCAGGCTTAGTAGCTAATAATTCACTACTTGTAGAAGCAATTTCAACTAGTTCAAAAATTGTAAGTTTTCTTTGAGAACTTTCTGTTGTTTGAGGTTGACCTACTTCATAATCAGGATGTATAATTACTGATTTTTCCTCTTTTTAGTTGATCCAGTCCCTGATGGTTGTCCTTTCTTAGATTTAAGCTTTTCTAACTGGCTTGGTGTGTACTCAATGGGTTTCCCCTGCATTCTACATGATTGTATTGGTAATTCAACCACGCTTAAAAGTTTAACACACAAAATCAAAGAAAATTTCAACAAAATATCCTAAAGTCTCTAAGGAAACAATCAAATTGATCACACACCTACAAAATCTAAGAGAAAAATCCACACATAAACAGTATGTTCCCACACTAAAAACACTAGTTGGTGATGAAATGCAACATCGTAGAATTTTAATGTGGAAATGGCGGCTGGAATATTTACCCCGACAATGTGCTTAATGAAACAATCTGGTGCAAGTCTCTCCACTTATGCCATCTCGAAGCGAAGATTACCCTCCGGAAATTCCAAGTGAGTCTAGTTGACGTCTGCTCTAGGTACAATGGAACCTTCCCTCCACTATCACCTTGGGAAAAAATCCTAGAGTTTATAGTCACTAAGGTCACCAACAGGAACAAATGTACCTGGGGGAACAGTCTACGATCCGATATACACGCAAGGGCAGAGTAAAAGGCTCAATCCCCTTGAAGGCTCCTCAATATAATCCAAGGTTTACCAACAAGTGACCCCAGGCTACTCGACAATGGTCAATCTGAGGTTTAGCATTTATAGTATGTGCACATCTGCTATCTTTCCCAATGAGATAGGTATGATTACCTCACTGGTTCTAACATGATCTCGTGCTTGACTCTTTTAAGAAGAGCTTCCCAGAGCACAAATTCTACAATTGGATTTTCCTACCGCAAGATTGCTACTTGTTTCTTTGAACTGTCATGGAATGTTAATTGCAACTTGTTCCAAGACACTAGCCTAAGCTATGTTGGTGGAATGAGCCCTAGAAAAGGTAAAATATATAGATTTATTTTATTAAATCATTGTTTTTAATTTGGATATTGCTTAAGACAGAAGGTATTGAAGTGAAAATTCAATGATGTTTGTGACTCGACTCAAAAATACGCTAAATGCATCTAAATGAGAAGTGCAACTCTTTTCTTTTCAATGAATCTTATTTAAGGGAAAGATTGAGAGATTTAACAACTTTCAAAGCACCAATTATTTCATTCATAAACAAAATCTTTGAAAAGAAGACGCTTTCTTTGAGAACTCAATTTTATAAAAATGAGCAATTACTCGTTTGAAATGAAATTCCTTTATCAATCAGATCAGAAACTACAAATCAATAAACAAACTATTTCCAAAAAGAAAACAATATCTAAAAAAAACTCTAAATACATGAATTTCAAAATCAAAGAAAAATGTAATTTTGAAGTCTATCTAAAAAGTTTGAGGACGTTTTCTCCTTGTTTGTGATCAAACTAAGAATAATTTCTACTTATCTCAGCAGAAATGAAAACATCCACAAAATACTTTGGTGTGAAAATCAGGCCTTAGTAAGATAAAAGATCTTTCAAATTTGCAAATGAAAAGGGAATAAATTTTCATAAAAGTAAGGTTTTCAATGATCTTAATGCCTCAGAAGGAGAATATCATCATACCAGTAATTTGAGGCATATGAAGGTATCTTGTATGGAGTAGCAAGAAAGTAGGGAAAACACTCATAAAATCCAAATCGGATGATAAATCACACAAACGCAAAATTTGCTGAAAAGAAATTCACACATAAGATTTGACAGCTAAGGTAGACTGGGAAAAACACAAAGAATCAGGTAATCTCGCTCCTAAAAAGAGAATTTTCAAATTTTTAAAAATTTTCCACAAGTCTGCAGTGTCTAATGGAGAACAGAGCGGTGTCGCACTGTTCTGAACTAAAAGCTGTGGAGGCTACCACACTATTTTCAAATGAAAATTGCGGAGGCCAGGAAAAACACAGAAAAAATAGATATTCAAATTTTCTTTTCAGGGATTCTTAAAATTTATCTACCCAACCTAGTCTTAGACAAATCAAAATCAGAAAACTTTCAAAATTCAAACTGAAAAATAAAAAAGGAAAACTAAGTTATGTTCCCCAGTGGAGTCGCCATTTTGTTATGCGGATTAATCCCTCTTGCGGACAAGAGCGATCTCCCTAGTATTCTATGAATATCTAGAAACAAACATCCATTTGTAAATCTTTTTCTCTAGATTATTTTTAATTAATAATTATTATAAACAAAGAAAGAGGACATGCCCCTACCTTGAAATCCAACATTCAATGTAGTCTTGTATCCAGTCGCTCCAAAGAGGCTTCTTCAGTAAGTAGAACCTGCAATCAAAGATAGAAAAAGAATCAAATAACTTGCAACATATAATAATTAAGAAAAGAAAATCCAACTTAGTGATCAAGGAGTCTAAGTATTCATGTGATTCAATAAGCACAAGAACCACTTAATGAGAAAAAGAGATCCATATGTATTATCTTGAATGAAAAGAGTAACTTTACAACCTGATGCCTTGATGTCGTACAAGTTTATCCTGGGGTCCCTAACAATCATTCCTCCTTCAGTTTGACAAGCCTTCCTCTCTAAATACCAGCATGGAGCTATGGACATAAGGGTGTGATAATTCTCATGCCAACAACAACTAGTGTAGAGAGTATTCTCTCTTGGGAATTTCTTCAGCAACTAACATGTATGTCTACAATCTACATACATTCTACCATATACAAGGTACCCTTGAGACTGAAACATGAGCTCAATTTATAGGGAAATGGAGGTAGTTTCAGTTCCCGAAGAGGGGGATGGATTCCTCTCATGAAGGTATTTGAGCTCCATGGACCAAGGGATAAGTTCCATGAGTGGAGGGATAAATCTAAAACTGATCACGTCTCTAGAAGCTTCCAATTGGGTGAATATTCGACCATCTGGGCTTCTAGAATTTACTTTTTTCTTTATTTGAATTTTTACAGTAGTCCGCAGGTTTTAGTATCAGAACGTGCGGGAGCTACCGTAGGTTGTAGAACAAGTATCCGGGAACCTGTAGGAAAAGACTAGAAAAAGTACGGTGGTAGACTTTAAGGGTTTTAATGAACTTTTCTCCAATTCCAAGACTTGGTTTAGGAACATTAGGGTTTTTTATTTCTAAGGGAGAACAATATAGGTAGTGATAGACCTATATGGACAATCAAATTTCATGGTGACGAAATAATGTGTAACACAACTTTAATGGAGATGAAGTAGTAATGCCTCATGAGATGAAAATTGTTCTTGATAAGGACAAAGAGGAATTGGCTTGCTTAAATAGCTAAAGGAATATTGTTGGATGGACATTTAGGGCTGTCATAGAGATGGAAAATGAGAATTCTCTTCTAATAAAGAATGAATAAGCAGTGTCACATAGAAATTAGACTTGTGACAAAGAGGAAGATAATAATGAGGATGAAGGTGAGACAAATATGTCACATGTTGAAGAAAAATTAGTCCTAGTATTTAATGAAGTAGAATTTACTACCAGAGTTATTCTATTGAATGTTATCAAGGAAGAAGAAGAAGGATATATTGGAATTGATGAACATCATAATGATGATGTGCTTGAGAGGGATCAATTAGAAAATGGATTGTTGAAGTGGTTGTTGGAAGAATTTGAGTATAAGGAAGGGATTGCAGTCATTGATAGAAGAATGTCTCAAGTTTTGGTTGAGACATAAGGAGATACTAGTTTACTAAACTATGTTATGTTTGCTAGTATACAGAGAAGTGTGAGTGAATATGTTACTGCAGTCAGAAAATTGGAAAACAATTTACTTTTGAAAGTAAATTTGAAGATAAGGAGCAGCAATTGGATATTTCATAGGGAGATATATTCAGAGATATTCAGGAAGTTTGGGTGGCAGCAATGTTTGGAGTAATATTTGCAGCAATTTCTGGGATAGAGTGTAGTAAATTGTGTTGGCAGAGGACTTGAAAAAAGATTAGATTGCAGCAGAAGATTGAATTGCAAGAAACCATAGATGAACTATGGGAGTTTATGTGATCCAGATTTATGCAGGAATGCAATAGAATACACATGTAACCATAAATACAAATATGCAGTGCAAAAAACACTTCATTTCATTAATATCAAAGAACTGAATTTTTCTTACAGATAGAATAGAAATAAACTAGCTAGGGTGCTGGTAGCTTATCTCTGAGAAGAGATGTGACAGCTACAGCCCTCTAAACTGAGTTACAATGAGGCTCAAGGGCCTATTTATTATTTAGAAATAATGGAAAACCCTAAACATCCAAAACCCTAACCCTAGGAGATGAAGCGCCAAAACTATGGGCCCTGATTGGGTAAATTGGTGTTTCAACTTCCCGGGAACGTAACTTTGGCATACGATCTCTGTCTGATGCACTCAATAGCTCTTGGGTTTCCCAAAAAACATCATTTAGGGCCTCAAAATGGCTCTGGAAGTTCAGGACCAGAAAAACTGTCAAAAATAGTAAGTTGTGCCGAAACTAAAAAACTAAAAAAGAAAATGGTGGGGCCCCAAGTGGAATAGGTGGGTGGCCACCAATATCCACATGGATAATTCCTCCCCCCTTAGAAAGAAATGGTCCCCATTGCATTGAGTTCCTCCATGAGATGAGGAAAATTTTTCTAAACTTGGTCCCTGATGAACCACTTGCCTTGGTGCAGGAGTTGGCCAGCTTTGACAACCCGATATAGTTGGATCTTCTATTGGCGAGTGTTCTTGATTTGCATGTCCATGATAGAATCTATGGTGGCCTATTCTATGTAGTCTGGGTTTAAGTCTGTTATTGTGAGTTGTTTTGCAATGTGAGAGGTGTCCAGTAGAGGTGGGAAGTAGGGACAAAGGAGGTCCACATTGAATACCGGGTGCAGACCAAGGAATGGTGGAATACTAAGCTCAAATGCATTGTTCCCTACCGCCTTGGTGATGGTGTATGGCCCATATCGGAGAGGGCGAAGCTTGTGGTGGGGTCCACTGAGGGGCTCCTTCTGCAAATGTAGCCACACTTTGTCGCCCACCTGGAAGTTGTGTGGTACCCGATGTTGATCATGTCGTTTCTTGTACTTAACATTGGCTCTGTCCAATATGTCATGAAATTGTTGGTGAATGTGCTGAATGCGCTCGATGAAGTTGTTCGCTTTGTCAGATTTAGACTGGACATGAGCCGAATCAGCCTGAGTAGTTGTAAATGGCATGGCTACGTCAATGGGACATAGTGGTTGGAATCCTAAGCCCACCTGAAAGGGGCTATGGCCGGTTGAGATCTAGAGAGCCTGATTATAACCGTGTTGTACATAGGGGAGGCTCTCATCCCATGTGTGTGGATGCTTTGAATTGTACATGTGAAAAATGTGTACAATCATCCTATTGACGACCTCTGTCTGGCCATCAGTTTGGGGATGGAAAGTTGTGGACTTGGTGAGCTTGGTGTCCAACATTGACCAGAGGCTAGACCAAAATGTGTTGAGGAACCTGCTGCCGTGATCTGATATGATATACTGTGGGATCCCAAAGTGCACCCAAACTCATTCAAATAAGAGTTTAGCAGTGGCTTCTGCTTTGATGTTATTCTTGCAAGCCGCCATAATGGCCATCTTCAAGAATCTGTCGGCGACCATGAAAACACAGTCGTTTCCGTGCTTAGTAGAAGGAAGACCTGACATGTAATCCATGGAGATGGATTCCCAAGGTAGACTAGTGATAGGTAGCAGAGTATAGAGGCTTTGCTTCTTGATGGTCAGTTTGGAAATGGCACAAGTAGTGCAGGATCTGATGTACTTCCCAACATCCTGTTGAAGGTTCGACCAATAGAAATACTTCTGCAGTACTGCCACTATTTTCTTGACCCCGAAATGCCCAACGACTCAACTGTAGTGTGCCTCCCATATCGTCTTCGCACGCTCGCTTGAAGGAACACAAAGGTTTCCCAGGTGACATAACAGTGCATCTTGGAGGTGAAAATTTGGAACTTGCATACCCCCCAAGAGTGCCTTGTATGTGTGGCCAAATTTTGGATTGCTCTTGTAGAGAAGCGGCCAATCAAAAGTCTCGTGCCCATAAGAGTTGAGAATGGTGGTTAGTGCCACGATCGGTGATCGGCTGAAGCAGTCTGCAACATTATTGGTGCTACCCTTCTTGTACTTTATGTTCAAATGAAACTGTTGCATATATGTGGACCACTTTTGATGGAAATCGTTCTGCAACTTCCCTTGTGTCTATATGAACTGCAGGGGTCGGTGGTCTGTGTGGATGATTGTTTCCTTCCCCAAAATGTAATGCTTCCATTGTCGACAAGCCTATACAATGGAATACATTTAATTTTCATAAGTGGGATACTTTCAAACTGTGTCGGACAATGTCACTGTGATATGCCACTAGATGCCCTTATTGAGTAAGAACTGCCCCAATAGCATAGTCAGAGGCATTTGTCTTGATCTCAAATGGTTGTTCCAAGTCTGGTAATGTGAGCACGGGGGCAGAATAGAGGTGATGTTTCAATTCTATGAACGCCTTTTGTTGAGATTCCGACCAAAATAATTTTTCTCTCGCTCCTCCCTTGGTGACTTGACTCAAGGGCCAAGTGATATGAGAGAATCCCAACACGAACCTCTGTTATAGTGGTTGGGGCTGGCCAGTCTCGAATGACTTGGATCTTTCTTGGATCCACATGCACCCCCCTTTCATCAATAATGTATCTCGGATATTGAACTTGGGTCATGCTAAAAGTGCACTTCTCCAAATTGGCACACAACTTGTGTTGTCGTAGTGTTTGGAGGACTTGTCGGATGTGGTGGAGGTGCTCTTCCCAAGTCTGGCTGAAGATCAGAATTTCATCCAAGTACACTACTACAAATGAGTTGATGAATGGACTCAAGATTTCGTCCATCAACCTCATAAAGGTTTCGGGAGCATTCGTCAACCCGAAAGGCATGAACAACCATTTGAAAAGGCCCTCCTTAGCTTTGAAGGCAGTCTTCCGCACATCGAAGGGTTCGATGGGCACCTGGTGATACCCAGACTTCAAGTCGATCTTGCTAAAATATTTTTCCCCTTTGAGTTGGTCGAGAAGGTCATCAATCTGTGGGATCAGGTACCTATTCTGGACAGTGATCTTGTTCAACGCCCGATAGTCAGTACAGAGTCTCCAAGTCCCATCCTTCTTCTGTACTAACATGATCGGGCTCCCACGGGGCGATGAGCTTGGCCGAATGTGACCTTTCTGTAGCAGCTCCTGAACTTGCCCCTTGATTTCATTGTTCTCCAAAACAGAGTGTCGATAGATCGATTTGTTGGGTAGCGGCACACCTGGGATCAGATCAACGGGGTGCTTGACCTGATAGTGCAGAGGCACCCCTGTGGGTGAGGTGAAATTGTCCCCGTACTCCTCCACAACCTTGTCCATTTGTTGTTGTCGTGCAGAGGAGCTATGTCTGGAGGTCGTGACCATAGTCTTCTTCTTGCCCTGGGGTTTGATCATCAGGAAAACAAATTTCCTGGTTTGGGAAATGATCTTACTGCATTGTTTTGCAGTAACCAAAGAGATAGTGGTAGGCGGTGGTACCTCTGGTATCTTGTACAACTTATTTCCCAAGGTAACAATAACAGCACAAGGCCATGACTCATACACAACATGTCACTTCCACAAGTATGGTTGGCCTAATAATACATCAGAAACATCAATAGGAGCAATGTCACATAAGACCTCATCCGTGAAGGGCTTGATGTTATAGGGAAGGCAAAATTGTTGGCTAACACAGAGATCACATCCTTGGCGAAGCCACTCAATGGTGTATGTTTGTGGGTGCACTATGGTCGGCAATCCCAAGTGCTTCACGACATCTGCTGAAATGAGGTTCTTTTGGCTCCCATTTTTTACAATGAACTGTAGCAGGGAACCCTTTACCCACATCTGGGAGTGGAAGCAACGTTCTACCTCCTCTGGATCCTCTAGTTCCTCCTTCTGGATCTTCGCAATGGCAACAGTGGCATTTGGCTCTGCATCAGTAATATGTTTCCCTTTTTCATTCCCCTTGTCAGGTTCTAATTCAGAGTTGGAGCATGCATCTGATTCAGAAGCCCTCATCTCAGCCATGAGCGACTGCTTGGCCTGACACTCACTTGTGTTGTGAGTGGAGCTCTTATGGAACTCACACCACTTTCCTATGTCCTTCTTTGGCTTCACGATGTTGTTATTTTCTTGTGGCTTTGGAAGGTTGTCTTGGGCCGCCATGCCTTGGATTTGTCCTTTGTTCTGCGGTTTGGGAGCACCTTTCCCTTGCTTTTGATTCATAGATCCAAAGTCTCGCTTCTTCTGCTTGAATTTCTGCTCAATCATGGCAGCATATCGGTATATCGTACCAAGCGAGGAGATGTCGAGGAACTCCATTTCCTCCTGAATGTATCTATGTAGACAACTGCGATACTTTAGCACCAAATGTTTCTTCGAATCTTTGATACCCAACTTTGTGTGCAGGGTATGGAACAGATTTGTTAGCTCATGCACATCTTGATCCCTTTGTTGCCGCAGCGTGGTCCATTGTATGTACTTGTCCTCATAGCTCCCCACGGGATAGTATTTTTCCTTGATGGCATCTCAGAAAGAATTCCAAGTGGGTATGCCTGAGAATAGAGAGGGTTCTGTCTCATCCTTTTTCTCATAGTAGGTTTCCCACCAGTCCTTGACATGGGGGGTAGCTTTGAGGAGTGCAAAAATAATCTTCTCCCGGTCGGAAAAGTCATGGATTGAGAAATATCCTTCTAATAGATTCAACCATCTATCTATGACATTTGCATCTATTTAACCCTCAAATATGGGAATGTCAAAGTTTACTTGTACCTTAAAGGGAGTCGCGCTTCTAGAGTGGCTGTTGGATGCAGATGCACTACCGGTGGGCAGTCGTTGAAGGATCTGGACAAAATTATCCATCATCGCGTTCCTTTGTTTTTCGAGGGCCTCCTCGAGCAATATTTTGATAGGATATCCTGCTCCCTCATCTTTCTTCTCCCCCATGGGCGACCATCGGGGTTTGCGAGGTTGATCTTGCAAAGGTTCAATCAGATCGAGCTCTAACTCCTTATACCCCGACCTCGTTGGGGACATGCAAAGAAGGATCGAGAAAAAGAAGACCACTCTGATACCACTGATCCATATTTATGCAGGAACGCAACAGAATACACATGTAACCATAAATACAAATATGTAGCAGAAATAACACTTCATTTCATTAATATCAAAGAACTAAAATTTTCTTACAGACAGAATAGAAATAAACTAGCTAGGGCGCTGGGAGCTTATCTCTTTCAAGAGATGTGGCGGCTACAGGCCTCTGAACTGAGTTACAATGAGGCTCGAGGGCCTATTTATTATTTAGAAATAGTGGAAAACCCTAAACATCCAAAACCCTAACCATAGGAGATGAAGCGCCAAAACTATGGGCCCCGTTTGGGTAAATTGGTGTTTCAACTTCTCGGGGATGTAACTTTGGTATACGATCTCCGTTTCACGCACTCAATAGCTTGTTAGAAATATCTATTTCTCGTTTTTCCCAAAAAACGTCGTTTAGGGCCTCAAAATGGCTCTGGAATTTCAGGACCCGAAAAACTATAAAAAATAGTAAGTTGTGCCGAAACTAAAAAACTGAAAGAGATAATGGTGGGGCCCCAAGTGGAATAGGTGGGTGGCCACCAATATCCACCTGGATCATTATGCAAATACCTAAAAAGAGTTGCAGCGAAATGAAGAAAGTAGTCCACTGTTGAACTGTTAGGAAAGTGAATAACAGAGAAGGTAGAAGCAGTGGAGCAGTACAGCACAAAGTATGGAAGCCTGGAATATTGCAGCTAAAGAATGGTGAAGACAATGCAGCTTATGGACAACATCAAAACAAAGTTTGGGATTCTGGAAGATCCAAACAATGAAGACACATGACCAGGAGGTCATGAATTCATTTACCTTGGGAGTCTGATGCAGGAGCATTAAGGCAGAGTCAGGAATGTGACAAGCTAGTCACATGTTGTGGCTTGGGAAGAGGACTAGCAGTCCTAATAATTTGAAGACTTTAATTTTAAAGTATTTTGTTTAAAGTTAAATTGGGCTAACATAGCCATTGTAATATGTAGGTTAAAAGAATATTTAGATTAGGATTAGTTAGGCATCTAATTGAAAAAAGTGTTCTAAAACTGAATAACAGTTTCTCAACCATATGAGGATTTTAGGGAAAGGCATAAAACAAAACAAAATCCACTATTTTGGGGTTCTGCCTTCCATAGAGAAAAAGAGAGAGAACGAGAGGGAAATAGGTGTGAGAGAGGCTTGAACAGAGAGTAGGAAAAAATGTAAAACCAGCCATCCCAGGGCTTGGTTCTGTGTACTTTCATTTATAAATTGATTCCAAGTGTTTTGGATTTTGATTGGGCTCTCTGTTCTAACCCGTTAGTTTTATTTCCCTGTCGAATTCAAATATTGCACTTGGTTTGTATCTGTGTAGTATTATATATGCATATTGTTTCTGTTAATGACTAGACAGATTGGGTGAGAGGACGAAGTTCTGTGAACTTCGCATAGACAAAGCTATGACAGACGCTGAGAGATGATGAGACGAGGAAGAAGCTGAGGAGAGATTCACGCGATTATAGACAGGATAAAGCTCAAGAGAGATAGCGTTGAAAGATTCCAAAGAAGTGTCAAGAGAAGTAACGTGGAGGAAGCAGTATCGCAGGACGGTGATAGCTGAAAGAAGAGCACATCGACTAAGGACATAAATATTTATAAGAATTTTAAGTGAGGAATCGACAATGATGATTGAATCGCAGAGTCGAGGGTTTAATAATTGAAGACAAAGATTAATGCAGGCGGAAGGGCCAAAGAAGAGCCAAGAAGGTTGAGCGGACGGTTGCAATTAAATCGTAGATCCAAAGACAAAAGATGGACGGTCGCAATGACTTCGCAGACCGGATAGTATAAGATGCAATGAGTTGGCGGAGACCTGACTTTTAGGCTTTTCGAGGATCATCGATATGAAAACAATCAACGGTGATAGAAGCACGTCGCAACCGTAAGTTTTCACACATCGCAGAGAATAGAAGATAAGGTTAAGAATTTGCAAGTTAAATATTTTAACTTGTGATGCGAAGTAACATGGAGAAGAAGTTGTGCGGACCATCGAATCCATCCGAGATCAAACGGTGGAGATTGAAGACACCGCACATCGCGAGGGATAACATTTATAGCTTAATTCATGAGTTAAACAGTTTGACTTGCGATGTGAAGTAATGTGGCGGGGGCATATGAGGGTTGTCAGATCTAGCAGGGAGTAAACGGCGAAGATTGAAAACGTAGCAAAAGCGATTTCGCACATCGCAACATTTACAAGTTAAGGTTAAGCTCTTCGCACAGTAAAGAGTTTTGTTTGTGATGCAAAATGGGGAGGACCACGTGTCACCACAACACAACATCTCATCCCATAGAAAATAAGGTTTAACCCTTAAGGTTATGTTGTAAAGATTGTGAAGTGCGACTACCGACGATTGGTCGGAGTTGTGTGGGCCCCTCCGGAAAGAACTCCCGTGTGTTCGCATTTTATTTGGTTTTTTGTATTGGTTCGGGTTATTGTTTGGTTTGTGTATATTATTAAACTCTGATATTTAAAATCTACTGCGTATAAAGGAAGTTATGTGGGTCCTAACCCACAGGTCCATGATTATAAGTTAATTTGCAGCTACGGTTGCATCGCTTTGAGTCTTATCATAATGAACCAAAGATATTTCTCATAATATTTGAAACCTGGTAGAGGGGATAACATCCCATTGTATCAAGCACTCACTTGTCCAAGGAAAAAAATTTGATTGAGAAGAATAAATATATCGTAAGTACATATTAATAAATTTGTTTGCTCTAGAATAAATATATATGTTTTACATAAAGTACATATTGATAAATATATTTTTTCTAGGTTAAATGTATGTTTTTCATGAAGTACATATGAATACATTTTTTGCTCTAGGTATATATTGATTTATTATTAAAAGTTACTAAGAATACATGTTTAGATGAAGGTGTGGTTTAATTTTTAGAAGTTTTTTAGTTTTGAGAGGGTATTTGAAAATTTTATTTTGGGTTAAATCTTGATTTTTGTTGTTTCAATTGAATTGTGGACTATATATAAATTCAACACTCTCAAAAACACATGAAAAACTCAGATCATGAAGAGTTTACAACTCAAACTTGTGATTCCAATAAATCCCTCTAAAATTCTATACAAATTAAACAAAAAAAAATAAATTAGAAAAACCTCCAAAAACTTTAACACCTAAACTATGACTTATAAATGTATTTGCTCCACCATTAAAGACATCGATTTTTTACTAAAAAGTTTAAATTGATTTTTTACTAAAAAGTTTTAAAAAATAACCGTCAGAATAAATGCTTGCATCTTGATGCATATTAAATTTTTATACTATCAATCGATGCATATAAACACTCTGCAACTTGATTGACGAGGAGAGATAATGGAAAATAACAACAACAAATGATGAGCAACATGGCTTGTCTATATTGAATGGACCATTTAGTATGTAGTTCACTGTTCACGCGTAGCAGCAGAATGGAGTTGAAGGTCATAATTTTTCCACCGAATTCCTTCCCGTACCCCGTGGGATCCGCCATGCTTTCAATGGGTTCCTACTGCAAGCTCGATAGTTGGTGACGTGAAAAACACACCGATGCTTTTATGGCTTTTCAAATGCCCACGGGCTGCACAACATGAACAGCTCCGCATTGCATTCTCAACTCCAACCAGGTGTTCCAACGTGATCTACGTAATTAAATCATAGCAATTTATATTATGAAGACCATAGTTACAATTTCGAATTCGAATCGATCCTAAAAACTTTCAATTGAAAATTTTTGAATTCCGTCAAAACTCGTTACGACCGGGCATTTCCTTGAGAAATTATTTTCTAAGAATGCCTATAATGCTGTTTTTTTTTAATTAGTAATGAAAAACAATTCTATAATAGTAGCATAGTTATATTTATTTTTTAATTAAAGATGAATCTTCTTGATAATTGTTTTTGTTTTTAAATTTATCATAATTTAATTGTTAAATTATAATCAAATAAATAGGGAGACAATTTTTTTTCCATGCGAAAAAACCACTGGTTTATATTTTGTATCAGCACAATAAACCTTTAACATTTTGTGAATAAATACATCAATTGTCTTTCAATAATTCTGTTACTTTCTAGTACCGCTTACCTTCACAATTTCATCAAATGCTTTAACATAGTTTCAGTCCAGCATGGCAACGATGCCAAGAAAAACAAAAGCAAAAGTTCTAGCTAAATTACAGTCATTCATATTTTCCAAAGCCAAGCTATAATCCTTTCTCAAAAACAGGAAATGACAGAGACCTTTAAAACCAGGAAACCAACACTTTCCATCAATACATGACAATTTTGCATAGAGTGCTCCAGAGGCCTAAACCACGAAGAAGAACAAACACTGTGGGAATTGCAGATTCCTTCAAAATTCTTCAAGTCAGTGTACAGGTACTCCAGAGCCGGTGGACAAGTGTCCATCAACGTTTGAGTACCACTGTACATTCGCCAACTTATGGAAGGGCCAGGACCAAAAATACAAACAGAACCAACTCCAAAAGATTGTTTTTCCATGCACTTTCCTTTTACCTACAAAAAATAAATAAGATTAGAAAAAAATGACTATGCCTCTTGCACCTTGGCCATTGGCTTCTAACAGCTCATAGTGCATTCCCCGAATCGACCAGATAGGCCCAACTTAGATAATGGGTCTGCCTCAGAGTTCTTTTCTCTGAAGATATGGGTGAATGATATGGATGTGAACTTATTGCGCAACATCATAATCCTTTCCAACCAACCCTCAAGCTGTGTAGGTGTCAGCTGGGTGCTTTTGTTAAGATGGTTGATAAGGACTTGTGAATCTCCATAAACAAAAATTGAGTCGAGGTAGAGATGTTGAGCGAACCACAAGAGACCCCAGAGAGCCAGAGTCTATGCCCTCATATTGGTGCCTTGACCCCCGGCCCAATGGATTTTGTATTGGCAAGTAGGGGAGAGCCTCAACCAAGCTCCGCAACCACATATATAGTTTTGTGCTGCACCATCAAAACAACCAGCAGGATAGAGAATCTGATGAGGCCAATTTCTGATTGAGAGATCCCTTGGGATTTTCTGCTTACTCCTCGAGTCCCCCCAGAGCTGCAGAATGTGGTTGCTGACCCAAACTGGATGGCTTGTTTTATCCTCAAAGATCCACCTATTTCTACTGTTCCACATAAACTAGTGATAAATGATGGGCATAGTCCAAAAGGATTTACCTTGTCTTTCCCACCAGTCATAATAGTTTTATGCACTATGAAAATGTGGTTCTGTTATGTGCACATGATTGCAAATCAAAAGCAATACCTTCTTAACATAAATACATTCATAAAAAATTTGTGTATTGTTTTCACCTACATTCATACAATGACGACAATAAGCAGGCCCCACTTTACCTCTCTTTTGCAAATTATCCCAGGTGAGATTCTTATCTTTCCATACCAACCAAAAGAAAATTTTCATCTTGGATTGTACTTTCAGTTTCCAAAGACTCTGAAACCAGCATAAATGTTGTGTTCCTTGTTTCTTCTTCATCATGTCGTAGTATGTATCACAGATCACAATTTGTCTTGTTTTTAATGTTCCTCTCCAGTCAACAAGGTCCCCTCTGCTATTTTTGGTCAATCTCAGGCCTCTTAATTTCTCACAATATAAAGACCATTCTTCCCTTAATGAGCCTGTTATTCCCAATTTTCTGGTAGACAACCAAATAGGAATATTCGTTTGCCAAACAAAAATATGACTTAAAAAAAGTAACCTTTCTGGTGGAGGAAAGAAATCAGATCCCTGCTGATATTACTATTTTCTAAAGTGAATCCGAGGCATGGGTCTCCAATGAAAATATTCCCACCATTACCAAAATGCCATCTTAAATTATCCTTAAATATGGGCCAGATGTTATGAAGCCTTTCTAGATAGGAAAGCCCTTGTTCATCTTAGTGCTGTCTTCTTTGAATAAATCCTCCAAAGACTTATTTCTTAAGTATTTTAACTCCATTATTTCCTTCCACATCCCCGGTGTGTGTAGGCACCTCCATAGAGATTTGAGCCTAAGGGCCTGTCCAAAGGTAACCAAATCCATAACCCCCCATCCTCCTAAATATTTGGGTCTAGCTATCATCTCCCAATTAGCCAAATGATATGAACCTTTACCCAGCCCGCCATTCCATATGAATTTCGCCATTAAACTGTAGATGTTCTTTATAATCTTCATCGAAATGATATATAGATGTGCCCAATAAATAGTGAGTTGTTGTCAAACTCCCTGGATGAGGATGAGCCTGCCTCCCCTAGTTAACCACTTACTAGACCAGGCTTGAATCCTTTTCTTACAACGCTCCAATATCTAAGACCAATCTGAAGCCAAGTATTTAGTAGCTTTTAGTTGAAAGCCGAGGTAAGTGATGCCAGCATCAAGATGTGAAAACTAGAAAGCAAACAGGTGTTGTGTAACCAGCTCCAAAAATAGAATAAAAAGATATCAACGCCTTAGAAATAAGCCACTTCGAGGGGGCAACCTCCAATACATTACATAAATGAACAATTCTTGGATGATACAATTTACAAAACCTCCTTTCTATATATGGGAGTCCATGGGGCCATAATGTAATCCTAGTGGGCCACAATGTAATCCTAGCCGACCTAACAATAATAATTTAAGGGCACAATAATAACCAAATGGGGGTTACAAGGGTACAATAATAAAAATAAGGGGGGCTACACTAACATAATAAGGGGCTACACTATTAATATAGGGACTTAACATGCCCCTCTCCTTCAAACAAGTGTTGTCCTCAACGCTTGATTATTTCTTGATGTTTCTGTATAAAATTATCATCCTCCCATGTGAAATATTCTACAGGAAAGTTCTTCCACTTGCTGAGATACTCTAAGATTGATCGTACTTGTCGAGTTCTTGTTTCTATGACTGCTTCATAACTTCTTTTGATGTCATGTTGATCTTCCTATTGTTTCATTAGATTCTGCACCAAAGTTAGGTTATCCTTTGAGAGTTGGAGAACTTGTTGTTGATGCTCGATGTCATCTTCCACTAATTTATCATCCATATTAGCTATTATTTTATCCTTCAAACCATCCAACTTAGCCTCCATTTCTACTTTTAAACCATCTATTTCATCTTCGGTTGCTCTTCGTAAGATCGAAATTTGTTGCACTTGGTACCGTAATTTTGATATCTCATATTGCAATTCTTCCTCCTCATGCGTCATAGTATAGCTTTCTGAGGGCTTAATGGGTATGGAATTATTTTTTTGAGGCATAATAGAACCCATTACTGACAAAAATTCTTCAATATTCCCTTGGAATCAATTCAACTTGATTCTTCAAACAAGACTTATGCAATTCGGAAAAAACAATACACACCTTTTTCTTGCTTTGAGGAGCTCGATATTGAAATTGAATTATCTTTGTAATTGAAAATCTTAAATATCTGAAATTCAGCCCTGTAGTAGCCCTCTGAAGCTTCTTTCAAATGCCACAGGTCTGATCTAATTTGGATTCCCCAAGACAAAGTTGTGTCCAATCTCCCACAATGACCTAATTCTGGACTGGTTCAGTAGAGAAAACTTGTAGGACTTTCCACGTGTCACTGTTTCGTCCTTTGTCTCTGAAATTGATAGCCAAGAAACTACAGTCCGTGTACTTGCGACCACTTTTTACGGCACTCAAATCCACTGCCCAAAGAGAGAGTTATTGAAATTTTCCCACGATCACCTCTTTGAGATGCAATTCAGGAGCCTGAAAAAGCACTACCTTCCACAGATCATATCTCCAAAAATATTGCGAACCAAGCTCTGAAATTTTTTGACGAATTTCCTCAGGATTTCAGCTTTGCACCATATGAATTTCAGATTCTGAACCTTCGTAGAAACAGATTTATAGCGAAAATGCCACGATGACCTGTTTAGGAGCTTGAAAAAAGACCTGAATTCCACAGATGATATCTCCGCAAATATTGCGAACCAAGGTCTGAAATTTTTAGACAAGCTTCCTCAGGATTTCGGCTTCGTACCCTAAAAATTTCAGCTTCTGAAACTTCGTAGAAAAACAGTTATAGCGAAAATGCCACGATGACCTGTTTGGAGCAGCGAAACCCTAGAATCCAAAGCTCCGATACCAAATGTTGTGTAACCAACTCCAAAAAGAGAAGAAAAGAGATATCAACGCCTTAGAAATGAGCCACTTCGAGGGGGCAACCTCCAATACATTACATAAATGAACAATTCTTGGATGATACAATTTACAAAACCTCCTTTTCTATATATAGGAGTCCATGGGGCCATAATGTAATCCTAGTGGGCCACAATGTAATCCTAGCCGACCTAACAATAATAATTTAAGGGCACAATAATAACAAAATGGGGGTTACAAGGGTACAATAATAACAATAAGGGGGGCTACACTAACATAATAAGGGGCTACACTATTAATATAGGGACTTAACAACAGGTTTCCTATAAAATCCAGCGTTTTAGTAGATCCATCCAAGTGATATATACATGATTTGCCATTATTCGCTTCCATGCCTGATGGAGTACAAAAAAAATAGAAGATATAGTTCAAAACCAACCAACAAATCTTTATCAGAAGCCCAAAGACAAAGATATCGTCATTGAAAAAATTGTGAGAGATGTCTCTCTGACTGGTAATTTGAATGCCATGGAAATCACCCTGATCTACAGCATGATTTTTGTGAAGGTTGAAAGCATCCATAACCAGTGTGAATAAAAGGGGGGAGGGGGCATAGCCCTGCCTAAGGCCTCGCCTAGGGTGGAAGAAAATAGTTGCTGAACCATTAATTAATACAACCATAGAGGAGGATTCGACACAACCCATAATCCAATCAATTGACCCACAAGACATTCCAATATTATGTAGGATAAGTCTAAGAAAAACCCAACCAATTCTATCATAAGCCTTACTCAAATCAACTTTCATAACCCCCACGCTGATTTTTTGAGATTTAATAGAATGCAAGATTTCTTGAGTAATTCCCACTGCGTCGTGTATGCTCCTTACCGGAAGGAAGCCAAATTGTTCCGAGGAGATAAAACACACGAGGACAGCTTTCAGCCTTTCCACTATAATCTTAGAGAATACCTTATATAGTGTGTTGCATAAAGAAAATGGGCGGAAATCTTTGAAGGTTCAGGAGTCTTTCTTCTTAGGAATTAGGGCCAATAATGTAGAGTATATGCCGCTAGAGAACTTACCAGAAGTGCGAACATCCTTAGCCATCTTAGTGATATATGGAAGGAAGATATCCAAGAAGTGGATGAAAAAGTTTGGGGTCCATCCATCCAGACCCAGGCTCTTATCAGCTGGGAAGAACTTTAAGACCTGTTCAACTTCCTCTTCCATCACCGCGGCTTGTAAATCAACATTTTCTACTTCACCAAACATTCTCGGATAGAATTCCAAAGCTTTGACTTGTTCTGCATAAACATTTTCCTCCCTTCCTTTAAAAAGGTGTTCATAAAATGCTACCGCTTCAGCTTGAATATCCCTCATGGAGTAAACAGTATTCCCATTTTCCTCAATCTTCCAAATAGTGTTTATTTTCTTCCTTCCATTTGCAAAATTATGAAAATAACTGGTATTGTTGTCCCCTTCCTTGAGCCAAATGGCCAGACTTTTAAGGCTCCAGATTTGTTCTTGAATTAACATAATTGTTCGCCTCTCCTATTCAATTATTTTAAGGCGGGACCAAAGCTGTGGGGATGTATCTACCTCCTCGATTTTAAGAAGAGTCTGTGAGGTCTCAACAGATAGAAGCTTCAAATCCTTTATCAGGCTTTCTTTGCAAGCCTTTTCCCAGTGTTTTGCTTTAGAATTAAATTTGCGCAACGTTCTAGATAAGAACTCCATCACCGAGGTGCCTACGACCATGTGAGCTTCTTTAAAGTTGTTTCTTACCAGATTGTTAAAGGACACATTATCAAGCCAGACCTGATTAAACTTGAATGGGTAGCCCCTTTTTGAGTTCACAAAATTCCATTCAACCGACAAAGGACGATGATCAGAGATAATAACATCCTTTAACCTTACCTTCAGGTTTCCCATCTACAAAAGAAGGAATGGATGTATAAGGACTCTGTCAAGTCTCTTCCCTATGAACTCATCCCCCAATCGGCCATTAAACCAAGTAGGGCCTTCTCTCTCCAGAGACAAATCCACCAGATTTGATCGATCAATAAGAGAGCACATGTAATTATCAAAAGGATCCCTACGACTCTGCAGTCCCCATGACTCTCTCTCCCGGAAGGTACAATTAAAATCACCCACAATAATCGACTAATCAAGTAGCAAGAAGCCACATGCCTCCATCGTTTTCCAGAACCCGAGTCTTTCTTAGTAAGGAGCATAGAGATTCAAGAGATGTATCCTACGATTGATGCCCCTGTAAAATCTCGACATTATAATGCCCCTAAAGAAACCATAAGCTTTCAAAGAAATCAGTCGAGGATCCCATAAAAAAGCCAGACCACCTGATCGACCCACAACATCAGTGGCAACTATATGCCAATCTGGATACAAGGAGTGACAGAAATTGCGAGTGCGATCAGCAGCGGTCATCGTCTCTTGAAGAAAAATCAAATCAGGTCTTAATGAAAGGAAAAAACTCCGCAGAGAAAGCGGCTTATCACCACCCCCCAACCCCCTAATGTTCATAGAGAAAAAAATCATGGGAGACCTTCAGAGGAGGGGGCCAAGGCTCTAAGGACCTAATCTAATGCTAAGGTGACAAGGACATCATGGAAATTACCAGGAGGAAGAGAAGAGTCAAGTGCAGAGGAAGACTTGCGTCTACCTCTGGGCCTACCTTTTCCTCTTAGAATGGTGATATTCGAAATAGACGAAGGGCTAATAGGAATGACAGGGGACGAGTGATGACCAATATCGATAGGTAGTGGGATCATCTAGGCATCCGAATTCAGAAGAATGAATTCCAAATCACTGCCAATCGAGTTATGGGAGGACAATGAGACTGTCCCACCCATGTCCAATGGCCTTTCGAGAACAGGGGAGAAAGGAGAAGATAGCCCTACCAAGAGGGGAGAGCCAGGGTCAAGTGACAGAAGGGGCTCGACCAGGATGGCAGCCCGAGGAGGAGAAGATAAATCAATATAGGGGGCGACAGGTATGATAAAAGGAGTTCAAGTTGCATGCTATTCGGGTTCAATAACAACATCCATAGGTACAAGAGACTTTGTCGCGACCTCGACAAAAGGGTAGGTCACCCAATCCCCGGCCAATCCCCGACCATCCGACTTTGCATTCCTATCAGATTCAAAATTAGACACATTACCAGTGGAAAGAGGGGCAATAACCGACTTATCCAGAACAGAGGATGGGCGTTGGTGAAAGGTCTTTTCCAAGCTAGGTTCCGGCATAGATGAAACCCTGGAAGCCCCGGTGACCGGCTAAGAAATGAGGTGCTCCCGGAATAGTTTGCAATGCCGCATCAAATGGATTTTCCCATGGAAAATATGGCACCTAAAAGGTGTCTGCCAGTAGTCGAGAACCTAGCAGTGCACGACACCTTCCCACTCCAAATCAACCTTAGCCGAAAGCCCCCTAGAGAAGGAAACTTCCACGAGAACCCAAGCGACTGTTTTGTCAAAATTGCCCGTGCACTTCGAGTCGACAAACTTGCAAGTCCCTATACTATCACCAATGGCTGAGAGAACATTAACCGTCCAAAATTCAATTGGAAGACCTGGAATCTTAACCCAGACAATATTGTGTCACGGCACATTTCGTGTAGGGTGAAATCCAACGTGCCAACGGTGAAGTGCAAGGAAATAGTGACCATTTACCCAAATGTGTCTGTAAACTTCGCCAACGTCCTCATCTTTCAAGAAGTGAAAGGAGTACCAGCCCCCTTGAAGCTTGCTCACCACTACACAGTAGCCTAAAAGCTTATAACAAGCCTCAAGAAGCCAAGTAAGGAATTCCACCTTGCAGAATTTCTTGAAGTTGCATCTCCAAACCAAAGCCTGGTCCAGTAGGCTCTCCACCTGTTCCCACATGATGTCGCAGCCGAAGCTTAACAGCCTACAGTCGGGCCTTTGTTTGAATGGATTATCCAAACGATACTTCTTGGAAAGAAAATCAGCGTCGGAAGGATGCTCATGAGAACAACCAGGTTCACACCACTGGTCGCTACATGGACTATAGGCAACTTTGGAAGATGAAAAACCAGAAGGATTAGTCTGGGGGGTCTTCGTGTTTGTGTCTTTCTCTGCCACATCAAGATTGTGCAGGAAAGCTTCGTCGAGAACACCCACCTCGAGATCTGCCAGCATCTTTGATAGATCAGACATAATTAGAAAACATAAATACCAAGTAGAACGATAGAGATGCATGTACAAAAAATCAAGGCGAGATAACTCGAGTCCCCAATCTCAAGAGGAGATCACCCAGAAATGACGAGGAAACAAACGTCGGAAGAAGTGATGTCAGGTGTGGTTTTACTTCCAGCAGAAAAACCTCCAAAAAGAGGACCCCAATTCACCAACTTCTGAACCTATTAAATCTCTAATTTAAGATAGCCCAAGAAAGAGAATGTACGGGGCATAGGACCAGTGTACTTTACACCGTCGGAGACAGCAGGTCATGGATCAGGTTGGGAAATTTGAAAAACTCAATGCCAGAAAAACCCACTCACCAGAAAAACCAGTGCGGCTGAGGGATACCCCCGTTGTGTCAAACCAAACCCAAGACCACAAGGGATACAGACTAGCCCCCGATATAGAAATAGTTATTCCAAAACCAGGGGGAAGCAACAACTTAAGCAGTGTCCAATGTTCCACCAGCGGCTACACACTTCTACTTATAGGAGCTTACAGGAAAAAACACATCAACACAAAGACTGATAAAAATTGCAAAAACGATAGATAAGAGATAATTGGTTTGCGTGATCTTCCCCTCCACCTAAACATCCCCAAAGAAGAATAAACACTTGTAACATGTTCTAAACTGAAAAAATACCACTTCTATCATTTTCTTTGGAGGCTTTTTTTATTGTCCCTTATTGCCCATTGGATACCAAGTAATCAGGAACCACTATTGGTCACACCTCTCTTCAAGAACATACTACTGCTTTTTGCTTATTTGTTGATAGTCATGATGATGCTAAACTCAAAACCAAGCAGCCATATTGTGACTGTGAATTCTCTGCTAATATTCACTTTTGACCTTAGCTACTGTTCATTTCACTGCACCACCATTATCAAACATTCCATCTCTCCATGGTAGCTATAGTAACGTTGTTATTATTGTTGTATATACTCTTAAGCCTGCCATTTCCCAAATGGTGTTCACAGAGCAAATACCCTACAAGATCCACAAATCTTGAAATATATTTCCCCTGTGTGCTGAGAGTCCATCAGTCATCTTCATATTCCTGTTGACCCCCCAGGTCTTCTAGCAAAAAAATTATTACATTTTTTAACAAGAGCTCCTTTGCTCTAGAATTACTTTAGCAAAACTGTTACTCATGGTCTGTATTCAATTAGTTGTCTTCAACTGAAATGAAGACGCGGAATCTCTATCACATAGCCCATAAGTCGAACCCTCAACTCTCATACCA
The DNA here is from genome assembly GCA_034641835.2 of Pinus albicaulis. Taxonomy (NCBI): domain Eukaryota; kingdom Viridiplantae; phylum Streptophyta; class Pinopsida; order Pinales; family Pinaceae; genus Pinus; species Pinus albicaulis. The sequence goes on along the minus strand of CM076575.1, from coordinate 1,158,222,324 downwards.
TGATAGAAACCTGATTCTTTGTCAATTCCTCTCTTAGATAGTAAATATGCTATCCATTTCGAGCCATAGATGTTTTTGGAAATTGTAGTATGTCATGCTTACAATTATATCAAGTCACACTTCTAGTGGAGCCTTTCCAAGAACAGTGATTTTTGATGTTGTAGGCTACAGTATCTATGTCGTCAAATAGTGATACAATTATCACTAATTTTTATACATCAAATTTTCAAAAAAACAAAAATTACATATTTATTAAAATAACATGAGATGAATATATCCATCTTCATTCATTATGATTATAGAAAATAATGGAAAGAATATTTTTATTTTCCATATAGAGTAATTGCACAAGAAAGTAGAGTTATCTATGTTGGCAATATGATGCAATATGTTGTCCTTGATGGCAACCTACTTTATGAAGCTGTACTTGATGGAAACCTACTTGATGAGTTACCTTTTGATAGCAACCTATTTGTTAAAGATGTAAAAATGATGTTTCTACAGATCAGTTCAGATGTGATAGAGAAAGGAATTCCAGTATGTGCCAAAGAAATGAAATAGGAAATATTTCTCAATGTATACGCAAGTTTGATGAAGGCAACCCGTGTATGGAGGCAATGTATACGCTACTTTTATGAAGGCAACCCGTGTATACATCCAGAATTAGTATATACGTAGTTTTTATGAAGAGAAGTTGCGTATACACGCGAGTACGAAGAAGCAAAGTCGTGTATGCATTTTGCGCTCTAAAATTATGATACCAAGGGGCATTACCATGGTGTTAGCCCACAGTATTGAGCATTGTATTTTCTATTTGATTCCGTCCAAGAATATCATCAGAAGTTCTGTGGTTTTGGCTCATGGTATTGGTAAAGGCTAAAACTATATAAGGAGAAGAAGATCATAGTGCAAAGGTGTGCATGTGTCTGGGTATTAGTGAATAATTCACTCTGAAATATATCTGCATGGAATGGGTTACAATTTATTGATATATCTAAAATAATAATGCACCTATGAATACAATGATGGATCATGATCTCTAGACCTGAAATGAAAATGTATTTTCTAGATCTGTTTATGAAATGTTTAGAACTGTGATTTGGCGAATGTTTGTTGAAGTGAAGGGTAAGATATGAGTTGATTATTTATTTTGAAGAGTTGTGTATTCTTGAAATAGTTACAGATCTATACGCAGGTTCGTCTCTGTAAAAGCGCGTATATATGTGGGTTTAGTTAAGAAAAAGCGTGTATGGGATCTAGGGTTTTGCTGAAGCATGCGGAAGGAAATTTTTGATCTATTTTGTTGTACTACTGTTGTCTGTCAATGATGTATTTATATAGATCTTGTTTTTTTGAATACTGATTATGTTTCTATCTGATTATGATTAAAGATCAGTGGTTGGTTTGTTGATTGATGATTCAATGAATGAATTGATGGGGTTATAAGTTTCAGTTTGATGTATGTTCTTTGAGCTTAAATGTGTGGAGTGGGTCCAGTATGAAAATTGATGAAACATGGTCCATGGTGGTGCTGAGGGTCGAAGACTTCAGTGAGGGGGTTGAAGCTCCCTTCAAGTAGTGGCTGGTAAATGAGATTAGAGGGTCGAAACCTTCAATGAGGGGGTTGTAGCTCCCTTCCAGTAGTTGCTGGTAAATGAGATCAGAGGGTAGTAGCTCCCTTCCAGTAGTAGCTGGATAACGAGAGAAGGTTGTAGTCTTCTGCAGGTGGGTGCCTATGTGCTGGTATGAGTCTGTGCCAGTACAAGATTGTAAGCAGTTTGCTTTATAATAAATATTGAAGACAGAGACGACAACAACGGTGGTTTTCTGCCGAATTGGGTTTCCACCTTAAATCCTGGTGTTCATGTGTGTTGCTTGTGTGTGATTATTTATTATGTACCGCACATGCTTACTTGTTACTAAACATCTGATGAATGAATGATGCACTGATCTAAGTAAAGGATTATCTGCATATTAAAGATCTCTGGACATATGCAAGTTTGCTTAAAGATAGTCGCGTGTATACGCTAGTTGGGTTGATTAAAGTCACGTATAGAAATAAGTAAAGAGAAAGTAAAAGTTTACAGTGAGTTATAAATACTGATTCAACTTCTCCCGCATTTTTCCCAACGATTGGTATTAGAGCAGGTCCTTCAGAAGAAGCTTGATCGCTTGAAGGAGATCCATTGCAATGGGAAGTCATGAATGAGTAATTTATATCAAGTCACCATTGTTCAATGGAAGTAATCTATTATTCTAGAAGATACAAACAAGAGCTTATTTGTAAATTCTTGGAGTAGATGTATGGGGAATCGTGGAAGGAGATTACCATTATCCAACAAGTGTTCCTACAGATGCAGCAGAAAGAAAGAGATATGAAATCAATGCAAAAGTAGTCAATGATTTATTAGAAAGCTTATCGGAAACATAATTTGTCAAAGCTATGCAGCTCAATTCAACAAATTAAATATGGGATAAGATCATTCAAAGCTATTAAGGTGATGCAAAGGTAAAAAGTTCCAAACTTCAAACTCTTAGAATGCAATATGAAAATTTCAGAATGCATGATGATGAAAGTATTGCAAATTTATTCCTAAGATTATATGAGATTGTGAATTCTATGAGGACTATGGGTGAAGATATAAAAGACTCAACTTTAGTAGAAAAGATATTGATATCTCTAACTCCAAAGTTTGAGTCAAAAGTGTCAGCTATTGAAGAAAAGAAAGATATACAAACTCTTACTGTTATTCAAATACACGGTATCCTGACTGCTTTTGAAATGAGAAGAGGAGGTCCCTCACAATTCAGAGAAGTTTCCTTTAAGGCATGTGCAAAAGGAAAAGAAAAGGAAATTGTCAAGGAATCAAGTTATATATCAGAAGAAGAAGAAGAAAATTTTGTAAGAAGACTTCAACCAGGTACTGGAAGATTTAGAGGTAAGCTTCCCTTCAAGTGTTTTTCTTGTGGAAGAGTTGGTCATTATGCTGCTAAATGTCCTTATAAATAAAATCATGATAAAAGGAAACAATTTGAAAAAGGAATGAGTTATTATACAAATTAAGATAATGATGGATTTTCAAATGAAGAAGAAGATTCTGATCAAGATCTGAAAGTAATCATGGCATTTACCATGGATGATGATAATTCCTTAAAAGAAAGGGATCCAGTTATTGAAGAATTGCATAGATCAAGAAATAAAGGATGCTTTCATGGATGTTGTTTATATTGTAACTCATTTTGGCATAAGGCCATTGATTGCAGGTTAAGTATGATGAACAGATCTGAGAAGTTCCAGCACACAATAAGAAATTACAAGAAAAGATGGAAAAAGAAGAAGCACCGGTCAAAAACACAGGGAATATTGACCCTACTGTAGTAATCTGTTTCTAAATTTTTCTTCTCATAATGACTACAGGAGTGATGTGAGATACATTATAGGAATCAGTAATGTATCATCACAGGGGGAGAAATATATGGTGATTCCCATGGTTGGTCTGGTAATTTTGGTTGTGTTTATTTTTAACAACTAAGGATAGGTACATAATGTATAAATCCAGGGGGAGATGGAGTTGTGAAAGTTTCAGTATTTCACTTTCTATACGCAGGTTTCATGAGCTAAAACCGTGTATACACGCGAGTTCCAATGGTGATAATTGCGTATGTTTTTCTCTAATAAGAAAAACAATCAAGCAGACTGAAGAACAATTTCTGATGTGCTGCTAATAGTAATAAATTTATTGATCTGATGTTTATCATTATATCTGCTGATATGATATTAATTTTTGATTATCTACTTAATGAAGATGCTTTGATGAATTGGTTGGTGAAGGTGTTTAGGATGCTCAGGCTTAGGGGGAGCATTAGCCTTGCTGTGAATAATGCATTGTTGGCATTATGATGGTTTTGAAACATGATCTCTCTTGAGGTCTTTTGGTATTGGTTATACAAGTTATATATGTAATTTGATGAAAAGGTCATGTTGAGACCTATGATGTAAAAATGTTATATTCAATCATGAAATGACTTGTTCAATATTTGTAAACCCACTTGGGTGGGTAGTTGAGTCAAAATTTGTAAACCCACTTGGTTGTGTAGTTCATTCAAATATGTAAATCCACTTGGTTAGATCATTGATGTAAGTATGAGTCCTTGGTAATAGGAAAGGTCATACTCGGTTGAGTTATAAAGTCATGTACTTCATTGAAAAATTTGTCTGAAGATTCAGCATGAACTCAGGGGGAGCATGGAAATTTCAGTGCACATCAAATCTATGGAGCTCTTCTTTCTACAAGGAAAAATAAACCTTGTTTTGGTATTGATCCACCCTTTTCCCTTGATGTCAAAGGGGGAGAGTATCTTGGTGTTTGAATAATGGTTATGATTAAAGTATCTATCTCTTATGGTGATCAAACACCATCATGGTTGCCATCACGTCCAAAGGAGGAGATTGTTGGCAATATGATGCAATATGTTGTCCTTGATGGAAATCTACTTGATGAAGTTGTCCTTGATGGAAACTTACTTGATGAGTTGCCTTTTTATAGCAACCTATTTGTTAAAGATGTAAAAATGATGTTTCTACAGGTCAGTTCAAATGTGATAGAGAAAGGAATTCTAGTATGTGCCAAAGAAATGAAACGGGAAATATTTCTCAATGTATATGCAGGTTTGATGAAGGCAACTCATGTATGGAGGCAATGTATGTGCTACTTTTATGAAGGTAACCTGCCTATACATCCAGAATTAGTATATACACAGTTTTTATGAAGTGAAGTCGCGTATAAACACGAGTACGAAGAAGAAAATTCGTGTATGCCTTTTGCGCTCTAAAATTATGATACCAAGGGGTATTACCATGGTATTAGCCCACAGTATTGAGCGTTGTATTGTCTATTTGATTCCGTCCAAGAATATCATCGGAAGTTGTGTGGTTTTGGCTCATGGTATTGGTAAAGGCTAAAACTATATAAGGAGAAGAAGATCATAGTGCAAAGGTGTGCATGTGTCTGGGTATTAATGAATAATTCACTCTGAAGTATATCTGCATGGAATGGGTTATATTTTATTGATAGATCTGAAATAATAATGCACCTATGAATACAATGATGGATCAGGATCTCTAGACCTGAAATGACAATGTATTTTCTAGATCTGTTTATGAAATGTTTAGAACTGTGATCTGGCGAATGTTTGTTGAAGTGAAGGGTAAGATCTGAGCTTATTATTTATTTAGAAGAGCTACGCAGTCCTAAAAATGTTGCAGAACTATATGCAGGTTTGTCTCTGTAAAAGCACGTATATACGCGGGTTCAGTTAAGAAAAAGCACGTATGGGATCTAGGGTTTTGCTGAAGCGTGTAGAAGGAAATTTCTAATATGTTTTGTTGTATTATTGTTGTCTATCAATGGTGTATTTATACAAATCTGGGTTGTTTGAATATTGATTATGTTGCTATTTGATTATGATTAAAGATCAGTGGTTGGTTGGTTTATTGATGATTCAATGAATGAATTGATGGGGTTATAAGTTTAAGTTTGATGTATGTTCTTTGAGCTTAAATGTGTGGAGTGGGTCTAGTATGAAAATTGATGAAACGTGGTCCATGGTGGTGCTGAGGGTCAAAACCTTCAGTGAGGGGGTTGAAGCTCCCTTTCATTAGTGGCTGGTAAATGAGATCAGAGGGTCGAACCCTTTAGTGAGGGGGTCGTAGCTCCCTTCCAATAGTTGCTGGTAAACAAGATCAGGGGGTAGTAGCTCCCTTCTAGTAGTAGCTGGAGAATGAGAGAAGGTTGCAACCTTCTGTAGGTGGGTGCCTGTGTGCTGGTATGAGTCTGTGCCAGTGAAATATTGTAAGTAGTTTTCTTTATAATAAATATTGAAGACAGAGACGACAACAGTGGTGGTTTTCTCTCGAATTGGGTTTCCACCTTAAATCCCTGTGTTCATGTGTGTTTCTTATGTGTGATGATTTATTTTGTTCTTACTACACATTCTTACTGCTTACTAAACATCTGATGAATGAATGATGCATTGATCTAAGTAAAGAATTATCTGCATATCAAAGATCTCTGGGCATATGAAAGTTTGCTTAAAGATAGTCGTGTGTATATGCTAGTTGGGTTCACTAAATTCGCGTATAGAAATCAGTAAAGAAAAAGTTAAATTTTCCAGTGAGTTATAAATACTCATTCACCCCCCCTCTCAGTATTTTTCCTAGTAATATAACATGGTAAAAAATTTATGGAACATAGTATATGTGAACATGGAAAATCTCCTAGGTGCAACCTACAAAATCGTTGAAGCAACTCATGAGAGGAGAGAATGGAAACATAGACTTGAGTCATAAGGGTGGAGAGGCCAAAATAAGCGGTGCCGACAATTTTGGATGTTGTGTAGGAGGGAGGTGGATCCATATCAGACTAAGCTAGTGTAGATGTTGGTGTTGTTGGGTTCAATATATAATATAATTAACTCACAGATAATTTTTGCTAGCGAATTACATTTACATCTGTCGAGACTATTGATGGGCTTCCATCATGTGATATTCAGGGAAGGGGCATTTTGTCTAATGAGGGAGACTCGAATTTTTCATATTGAAGGTTATTCAAGAATTCCAAAGGTCACAAAGTTGATTCGATTGCTTGTTAGTGGGTTTTTTACATGTTTTTGAATCTCCTGCCTTTGGTGCTGCTACAGACACTTTCTTTCAATCATTTATTAGGTTGGTAGAAGTTGGGTGTTGAGGGACATTTCAACATGTTTCGGCGTGGTTATTTAAGGGGGTTGGCCATTATTACAAGGGAACCCCTTTTGTAGATTTATTTTGGGCATTCTTTCCTGGCCGAACGGTTCATGATCCTTTCTCGGGCGGTATGCTTCTTGTTAAGAAACGTTATGTCTAAAATCTTACCCTTCAAAAATGATGTTCTAATAAGAAATTAACCCTTAACATTTTGATTAAAGATTTACCCTTCACGGTTTGATTAAAAAGTTACCTTTTAATAACATAATTATGTTAAAAAATTTGGATTCTTCTTTATAACATTATTCTTCCATTGAGCCATATCAGTTACTTTCCCTAACATACACTCTTTTTTTCAATTCTTTGATTTTTTCCATGGGGAGCTTCTTTGCATCAATAAAGGTTGAAAGATCATTGCGTGAATGAACTAACTAGGTCTTTTTCTCTCTTGCAGTTGCCAAGAGTTGAATTTGTATATCAAAGTTTTGATGACCTGTTTCCTCTACAACAACTTAGAGTTGCTTTAGTAAACTAGCGATCTAATGTTCACTCTTGGAAGAAAAATCCTTCATTTCTTCAAAACACAAAACATGATTGAAAAAAAAGTAACTCTTCTGCAAGTACTTTATTTCTAGATAACTGTAACAACACATTTCCACATAATAGGGGATACTTTAAATTTTTTTATTATAATCGTGTTTACATGATATTCATTTTTTTATTAATTGTATTTGACATTCAAAATGCACTAGAAATTTTTTTTCATTTTGTGAATGGTTTATTTGAAAAAAAATCATAGTTAATGTAATTATTTTTATTCATTAAAAAAAAATACATGTCATCGTTGAATCATTTTCTTCTGTTTTAGTTTTATCAACAATGGAGAAAAAAATTCTGGTGATTGTTCCCAATCCCAAATTTTCAAAATCTATCCTAGATAATGCATCATAGCGTGAGCCCGCTACTCAAATACTCATATGATGTAATGTTCTTGATGCTACATAAATGTGTATGTGATTTTGGTGAAACTTTGATCTCTAATGCAATACTAGAATTAGACATGGATGCATAAAAGTTACAATGTCACCTATATCTAAGACGATCAATTCTTGAATTCAATAGAAAGATGTGTTGAGCATATATTTCTCTTCATTGAATAAAAATTATCAATACCTGGCAGGGTAACGCATGAACGTGTGAAATATAATAATAGGTAAATTATTTGCATGAAAATCATGCTTGATATAAGTTCACCTCAAAAGGCAAAGGAATGGTCACATGTTGGCAAGTCCATGTTTTTGTGTTTAGAGTTCAAGTATTTACTAGAACGAGAAGGAATATTGGGAGTATAAGATTTTCTCCTATGGCATATTAACAAATTTTAATGAGATTGGTTTTTTATTTAGATTACATATATAAATGGAAAATTTAAGCCCATATTAACGAGTTCTTACAAACAAACAATTCAGGTTGGAATGAGCAATGTTATCGTACCTAAAAGTTTCATATCCTTCGGGCCTAGATCTAATGCTAGTCCCAACATCTCTTCGCTAAGTTCCCATCCAAGAACCCCAATACATATTCCAAAATCTTCTTGGTTAGAGAATCAAACTTGTCCTTCGATATCCAAGTTCCAGCGCTCTCTAAAAGTACCAGTTGCGGTGAGAAATCCGTTCTATTTTCTTGGGATTGAAAACAAAGTTGGAACTCACAATATTTTATTTCATTTCCTGAATCTTGGTGAGGGGAAATAATTTCCCATGTCACCCTCTATCTTACATATGAAGGGAAAACTTGTTCCCTTCCTATATCAGTTATGAAAAAATTTCATGTGGTTACCACATTAATCGATTGTTGCCTATTTGTATGGTGAAAGTAGTGACCTTTCAAAACTTGTTGTTGTTTCCTCCCACTTCTTTACTATGGCCTCCTGTAGCTGCGACATATAAACTCAATTTTTTTCTTTATGCCCAAAATCACAGAAAAGAGGCAACATGGGAAAGATAAATTAAATTTCTTTGTGTAGTAAAATGATGGCATAAAAAATGGGACATTCAATATTGTTATGTGCACTATAATGATGGCATACAAAATGGGACATTCAATTTTATTAACACTCATCAAATCACCTGCTTAGATGGAATTAAGTGTTGAAGTCCAACAAGAAATTGCAGCACACACACTAGTGTGGGACCAATAGGTCCTAGTGATACATTAGTTTGATGGCCAAATTAATTAATTAATTTGGTGCAGTGTCTAATTTAATTTTCCCTTAATTAAATTGGACAATAAAATGTAATCTTATCTCATGATCACTTGTAATAGTTAAATGAGTGTGATAAACTTGGTTAGCTCATGTATTTCAAGTTGAGGGTGGTTGGTGAGGCATTCAGATTAATTATATTAGTTATGGAGTTCGAATTGCAGTTGGTGCATTAGTTTAATGCATGTGTAATAAGTTAACTCAGTTAGGTGAGTTAGATCCTGTTGAACTAGTTGTAACTGTTTTTTGCACTAGTGAGAGATCAAGTGAATTAACTATTATTTAATTCACAATCAATGATCTACCATGAAACTAATGATTTACTATTAATATCTGCATGCATGTCAGTTCCAATGGAGACCCAGTTGAAACAAAGGTTAAAGGGAGGTTAACTATCAATTACATGATTAGTAGGTTGCTTGCATGTAACTAGACATCCATTGGAGTGCCCATGATCCTTGCGCAGTTTAGGAAGGAAAAAATTCCTAAAGAATAGGGATTTCATTCATCAAGAATTGCGCAAGCAAGGCAGATTTTTTAGAGGTTGAGAATTAGCTAAGTGTTGGCCATTTTTGTCCAAGACAGTGTGAGACAGTTGTGAAAGTGCAAGAGACTCTTGTGATAAGAGTGCATTGTAATTGTTTCATGATTCCATGGTTAATATACAATAGAAGATAGAGGCATTTTGAGAGGCAATATTTCCCCAGGAAATTATCTGTGTAGTGTTTGATTTGATTCTTTCTTTGCTTCATGTGATTGGCGATTGTGTTTAATTTCCGCAATTTATTTGTAGAAGTGATTCAGTATCTAGCTTTAGTACATTGTTAGATCATATTGAATCCACTGATATACATATGTTTTTATAATTTCTACATGGTATCAGAGCATAGGAAATCACTATAGTGGAGGAGAATTTGAGTTTGTGACTGAATAGAATCTGAATATGTAGAAGAAATTCTTGGTACGACAAGTGATTCAGGATCGAAATGGATTTCAATGGCTTGAGATTGGAGTATGAACTCGAGGGAAGCTCTAACTATATTGCGTGGAAATACAGGATGGAGGAAGTACCGGAGGACAATGGGTTGAAAGAATTCATTAACAATGATGTTCCCAAACCCGTTGTAGCAGATGCTGCAAATCTTGATGCTTGGAAAAATAAGGTTGCAAAGGTGAGGAGGATCTTATTGGAGGGAGTACGAGACCACATTGTCTCAAGTCTCCAAGGAAAAGTGACACCATATGCAATGTGGAAAGCTTTGACAGATCTATTTCAGAGCAACGATGATCATAGAAAATTGGCACTAAAGGATAAACTCAGGAAAATCTAAATGCAGAAAGGAGACACCATGCTGAAATATTTAACAAAGTGTGTCCAATGTCAGGATGAGCTTGGGAGCGTCAACATTACTGTCGTTTATGATGAATTGGTGAGCCTAGCTCTTCTAGGACTTCCCAAGAGTTGGCATAGTTATCAGGACTCTGTCAATGGAAGGGAAAAGCTATCATATTGGGAACGACTTTGGTCAGATTTGGTACAAGAAGAATTCAGGTAGAATACCAGGGATGGATCTTCATCTAAGAATGATGATGAATAATATTGTGCTTTGGATACCAAGGTGAAGAAGGGGAAAGGAAATAAATTCCATTCCAAATCTAATTCTAGTAAAGATGCAAAGAAGCGTCACATGTCCAGAGTGAAGTGTTTTCACTTTCACGAGCATGGACATTATGCCACTAATTGTCCACAAAAGAATAAGAACAAGAAGGCTTCAGGATCTACAACTGGTGAGTCTTTGGCCTCGCAATTTGAGCTTGAAGTCTCGCTCATTGCATGCATGGTGTCAAGTGCAATGGCATAGGTGTGGTAATTGGATAGTGGTGCGTCCTTTCACATGACGGGAGACAAATAAATTTTCAGTAGCTTGGAGGAGAAGGACCTCTAGATGAATATCGAAATGGGTGATGACGAGCGGTACAGTGCTACCGGGACTGGTACAGTTAACTTCCAGAGACAATCAAGTAAACCCTTTCAATTAAAATATGTAATGCATGTACCAGGCCTGAAGAAAAAATTTGTCTCAGTCGCAATGCTAGAGGATAGAGGCTATGATGTTGTTTTCAGTGAAGGAAATGATTTCTTGCGACACAAAAAAACATGACAAGCCAAGAAGATTGGGATTCGTGTGAAGAATCTCTATAAACTTTATGTAGATGGTGTTGGACTACATAAATCATTTATTAATGACTGAAAAACACACATTTAATTATCAATCCAGGGAGGTCTATTATTCCAATGAAAGTAGCACTCTCTGTGCCGATACATCAACCAGAAGAAGTCTCAAAGAAAAGAAATTGTTGCTGAAGTAAAACGCAGGAAATAAATCACTCGTCTAGAAATAAAACAATCCACAAGATTGAAATCACACTTCAATTGATTTTTTAGATTTGTCACACAGTAAGTACCTAGTTGGTGTCTTTATTAATCATATGTGTAACAACATATGAAGTATATAAACCAAAGAAAATATATTCTCTGCTGAACAATAGAACCACTGCGATCCCTACTAAGAAGGAGGGCCCTTCCTCCCAAGCAGGGTGCAGGTTGAAAATAAACTTTAACCAAACTTAAATGGGATCACACATGTAACAACAGTAGCAATATGATATGTATTAATCTGAACATAATTACAGAGGCAAAACAACATTGTTCTTCGCTAACCTTTTGACCTCTAGGGTCGAGAGATATATAGTTGTTACATCAGAAAATTTAGGAATAGATCAGTCATGAGAATTTACGATTCTCATGTTGATCGAAATAGAACTCATGCAGTTATAACCACTTCCTAATAAAGTTCTAATTAGGAATTAAAATATTACAATTGGATCTGCCCTTAGGTTGTTATCCCAAAAATATAATGTTGATAACTCCTACATCTATCATAACAAAACACGGCTGTAGTGCAACTGCCAAGGAACAAATCAACAACAATATAGACAAGAGCGGTCAATGGTACAACTGTATTAGCGATTTTCCAATGAATCTTTAACAGCAGGGAGTAACAACAAATTGCTAGTGGGTATGTAACAACGCGGTCTAACAACATCGCTTTGCTGTAATAGCACCATCCAAACTACTTCTATGAACTTCATGTGCGGGATATTTGACATCTGAAAGGACAACAAAAGACCATCGATCTTTCTCCAAACATTCACCATCAGTTAGTCATAAAAAGGTATAATAGATCATAATAATTGGTGAATTGGAAAAATAACAAAAGCAAGCTAAAACAACACAAGTTAGGGTAAAAAGGCAGGAAAAAGAGTAAAGATAATCCCATGAGTTAAGGTTAGGAAGCAAGATAAGAGAGATAAGTCTAGGAAAAAATGTGCAAAACCAGCACCCAACATCTCCCTCCAACTAAAATACTTGCATGTCATCATGCAAACTCATCTTTCATGGGAATACCTTCGGTGCATATCTGTGAGATCATAAGCAACAACTGTGTCTTCATCTGTAGACCTGTATCCCTAATTGGCCATCAATTGTTGTACCCAAGATTTCGACTCATACTTCCTTAATTCATAATTGATCCGGTAATCCTCAATGGGCAACCAGATAAAAGGAAACTTGAACTTTAATCCCAACCATAGAGCTCTAAGAGATTGTACAATCTGTGCATAGGCTGGTAAATGTCTAACAACCACCACAAAATTTTGGAATGAGAATAGGTCTCCCTTTAATAACTCGACAATGCTGACTTCCATGCATTTTAAGCATCTTGTCAAAGCTCGGCTTTTCATCATTGCAAATTGATTGAGACATAAGTCCACGATTATTCTTCTATAAGTGGCCGTTGGTCCTCTAATCCCAGGGGTACTCAGTATTCTCTTGAATTCTCTTCTCAGCTCAATAGCTCGTCCTGGTTCCGCGCGAACCCATAATGTTGTCTTCTCTTCATTAGTTTCCATAGATTTAATGGCCAGATGCCATTCAATCTGATTCCTCATGAAGGATACAAAATCCATTAATTGAAGATATCCCATATAAGAGAAGACTGTCACAATCATTTGCATACTCACATATTCACAAATAATGTTGTGTAAAAACAATTCACACAAAAAACTTTGCTCATCAAAGTCTGAGGCATGAAAAACATTCAAAAATGTATGAGTGGAGGAACATACATAAGGTTTGTCCTCCAAAATGGCTTTTAATTGAAACAAGAAGTAACGTTCCCACAAAAAAATAGGATATGATGGAGAAGGTCGCCTACAACCCAACAAGTTGAGGGCGAGATCATGAAGTTTCTATTTACCAATGGTGAGGTCTCGAATCTGATCCTATAACAGCAACAAATGTTCTTCTTATTTCTTCAAAGCCTCTTTCTTCTTGTAATACTCCCACTTTTTCTTCAATTTCGCTTCCACCCATTTTTCCTATAAAGTATATATTTCTCTTTGATGTTCCTTTAGCGAAATCATCCCATCTCGAAGGGAAATAACTTCTTGCTTCCATTTTTGCAACTCAGAGATTAGCAGGAGTTTCTCAGAGTTCCATCCCGAGGTGGGACTTGGTGTTCTCCTGGATTCAATATCTTTATTGACAATAGGTGTGCCAGCCTCTGCTTCATGGGGTTGTTCCACCTCTGCTACTGGTTCTTGTGTAACAGCAACCTCTTCAGTGGGTTCTTGTGCATCATCCCCATTGTCTTTAACTAGAGTTGCCTCTGCATCCATTGTTTTTTCTTCTATAATAGGCGTGGCTTCCACAAGTTCTTGTGGGTCGGCATCTAGGTCGATTATTACAGGCAGCTCTACTTTAACTGCTGGTTCTTATGTAACAGCAGTATCTTCTGTAGGTTCTTATGTAGAAGCATCCTGATGTTTTGTTTATACTTCCATACAGCTGATATTTTCTCTACAGGCATTATACCCTGCTGCTATTAAGTTATGAAAATAGGTTATGCACACTGACACCAGAATTTCTCTCCCCTCGGATAATTTCTACTTCAATTCCACATTTTCTTTTCTTAATTTCTCAATTTCTAAACATAAGGCATTGGTTTCGTCCCTACCTGATGAGGAAGGTTGCCCTTCTTCTTCTGGAACTTCTGATTCTATCTACTTCACAGCCATAGGCAAGGGTTCTATAGGTATGCTGACCTTCACTCTCTGCTTCGGTATTTTGTCCCCAATTGGTTTATCAATAGGATTTTTCCCAATTCTGACTTTGGTAGGCCGAGTCTGGGTCTCCTCCTCTAACTGACCTTCTCCTGAGGTTGTAGTTTGTTTCCTTCGGCTTGTTCCTCCCAGGTCTTTCCTTGCTGACCCAGGGCATCCAACACAATGAGCTTAATAAATCCGTGATTAGTCACGCATGCCTCCAAGTGTGCTGCTATTTTTACTTCCGTTGCCATGTGCTTGATTTTTCCAAGCAAATAGAATGGGAGATTGATTCTTTGCTGATGTCGAAGGTGGTTGAGCAGAGGAAAGTGATAGTTGAATACTATTGTAGACCTCCCTTCACAGGTAATATATTTGATCAAACCCAGGGCAACATCTTCCCAAGGGTGGGGAAGTGACATTCTATCAACTCCTCTTCTTTTCTTCTCCAGTTTCTCTTCCCCTACTAGGAAATCCTATTTCAAGGAGGGATCATTGATTTTCCTATTAAACCACCTCCGCCCTTCAAATGGTAATGAGGTTACCCTGGCAATCACCTCCTCAGTCACCTCCATTTGCATACCTCTTACTCGGGTCTGATTATCATTCAAGTTCTAAGCAAATTCAATTGCTACGCCCTCATCCAAGCCTTCAAGCTTTTGGAAAAACTCAACCCATCCAGCTTCTCTAAATATGTGATAAGCTTCAGGAAAATTCTACAGAGAATCCATAGAATACAGCTCATTCCTGATCGCTGCTCCGCCCATTTCTAGTGTTTGTTTCTAACTTTGCTTCTTGATGTCTAGAAATACTAAAATATTACTGAGTTTTTGAGTTCTCTTCTTTGTTGTTCAATCCTAATATAACATCATTGTGTCTCTGAACTAGCTGCTACTCGGCACCTCTGATTATCCCAATCGACGATTCTACAGATGAGGATGCAAGGTTTCGAAAGGAGGTTGATGAAAGGTGACGGCTTTCAAGGACTTACAAAATCGTACCCTACACGAATACTCATAAATAGCTTGTTATGGAAAGTGATGGGATTTCGTACACACACGCTTTTTCCATTAGATTCAGCCATTATTGGTAAGTATGTTATTGATTTAGGTGCATGCGAATTTAATAGTTGTTTATGGTTACAACCTTTTGCAATAATTTAAAATCATTTCAAGTCATATCCCCTCCCCCGCTTTAATTGTGATAGCCGCCCTTGACCATCATAGGAGGGCCAATACTTTGCTAATTAATCACCGAATTATAATGAAAATCATTTACCTTTTTGATGACATACCTAAGGTGGCATTAGGAAAATAATTACGTTGACGATGTCCTGCATGCAGCGCTCATATTTTTGTGTCCAGCTGGCATTGTTATTTCTTTGTATGGAATGAATTACAAATAATAGTAACCATGGATATCGGTTGTTACATATGTAACAACCAAGACAGCTTTTGGATTATTCTCAGAAAAATAATGATCAAAAGAAATTGGTACAGGAAAAAAAAAATTATGTGAATACCATCGTCCTATGACATAGATAAAAAAAGGAAGATGATATTACAGGGAGAAAAACATGGATGTAATAGCCGCCACAAGAGTGTTTTTCGACTGTTACTGGATGTCTAACTGCGCCCCTAAAAAGGAGTTTTCACAATTAGATTTATTTTTGTTTTTCTTTTATTTATTTTTATTTATTTTTTATTTTCATTTTTATTTGTTTATTTATTTATTTAACAAAACAGGTGTAACAACTGCCACACAGGTGGTTTTTAGTTGTTGCACAATTGGAATTTCAACTTTTAATGCTGCAGAGGAGAATGTTCTCCTGTTGTCGTAACATGAAGATGAAAGTCCGTGACAATGTTGAAAAATGATTCCTTCGAAGTGAATTGATGATATAGCCTTAGACGGTGCCCATTAACCAATAACGGAGTCTTAGCACTGTCAATGGTGACCAATTGTATAGTCCCATTGTCAAAGACTGTATCCACTTCGTAAGGACCTAGCCATCTGGTGCAGAGCTTGCCTTTAAAATCTTTGAACCTTGAATCGTACAAAAGAACCCTATCTCCTTTTTGGAAACTTTTCTTCTTAATAAACCTATCATTCCATTTGGCTCTCTGCTGCTGAATGATTTCTGTTTGTTGGATGGCAGCCAATCGTTTTTCTTCCAGCTCATTGAGATGGTTCAATATTTGAGTCTGTGATGTACTCAAATCCATATCAACCTGCAATGCTATTCTCAATGTCTTTATTTCAAACTCTATGGGGAATAAGGGATTCTTAACATACACCAGTTCGTATGGTGAGAAGCCTGTAGTATTCCTCCATGTTTTCCTATAATCCCACAGTACCTCTGGAAGTTTCTCGGCCCAATTTTTTCGATGGTTGGCTACTGTTTTTGTCAAAACTCCCTCAATGACTTTATTGGTGCTTTCTACTTTCCCATTTTCTTGTGGATGATAGGGTGTGGTGATTCTATGATGGATTCCATACTTTTCAACCAACTTCTTGATAAAATGAGATGTGAACTAAGGACCCCATCTATCACTATCTCTCTAGCTATCTCGAAGTGAACAAAAATATCTTGAAACTGGAAGTTTGAAACAACCTACTATGTTGCTCTATTTAGTGCCCTTGCTTCAACCCATTTTGTGACATAATTGGTGCAAAAAAATATGTATGCTTTTTGCTGTGATGAAGGATTGATCGGCCCCACAAATTCTAGGGCTCATTTCTCAAATGGTTCTATTACTATCTGAGGCTGTAACGACATTTCATATAATTTCAGAGGCTAGCCCATCCTTTGGCAACTATCACATCCTTTCACAAACTTCTTGGCATCCTGGAATATGGTTGGCCAATAGAACCCTGTTGAGAGTACTTTATGTCCTGTCCTCTTGTCAGCGAAGTTCCCTCCACAAGGTTCTTCATGAAAAGCCTTTAGGATCTCAAATACCTCATCTTCTCTAACACATCACCTAATTTGGAAATTTGGCCCAGTGTGATAGAAATTTCCTTCTATCCAGGAGTAGGTAGCACTCTGTTGGATAATCCTCCTTCTTTCCTTGGAAGACAATTGGTGTGGGAATATCCCTGCAGCAAGGTAATTGGCTATACCTGCATACCATGGTGAGTGAGTAGAAATGGAAAAAAGATGCTCATCTGGAAAAGAATCCTCAGTAGTAGTACAGTCATCGCTTATAGTTAATCTAGAAAGGAAATCAGCAACTACATTATCTTTTCCAGGTTTATCTAAAATAGTAATATAAAATTCTTGTACCAACAATAACCATCGTTTAACTCTACCATTAGTAACAAGTTTTTTCATCAAAAATGGAATGACAGCTTGGTCAGTGTGTACAAATACTTGATACCCAGTTATGTAGTGTCGGAATTTGTTGATGGCATGCACTACTTCTAGGAATTATTTCTCAGTTATAGTGTAGTTAAGTTCTGTTGGAGTCAAGTTCTTGATGATGTAATATATAGCGTAAGGTTTATTATCCTCCAACTACCCCAAAAGAGCACCCATAGCCATGTCAGATGTGTTCGTAGCAATATGAAACGGTAATTTCCAGTTTGGTCCTTGTAAAACAGGTGCTGCTATTACACAGTTCTTTAACTTTAAAAAGGCTTGCTCACACTTTTCTGTCCACACAAATTCCGCATCTTTCATTAGTAATGAAAATAAAGGAGATGCAATCTTTGAGAAATTTTCTATAAACCTCCTATAGTATCCTTGATGCCCCAAAAAACTACATACCTCTTTTAGAGACTTAGGGGTCGGGATTCTCGAAATTACCTCAATTTTTGCAGGATCTACCTTGATTCCTTCTGCTGAAATGAAATGTCCTAGCACAATTCCCTCGGTCATCATCATGTGGCATTTTTCTGTGCTTAGAGAAACATTAGTTTTCTCACAACGTTCCAACACTTTTTCCAAATTATTTAATGTTGTCTCAAAGGAATCCTCATAGGGTGTAAAGTCATCCATAAAAATTTCAAGACAATCATTGAAAAGATCAGAAAAAATACCTAATATTGCCCTTTGAAAGGTTGTTGGTGCATTGCAGAGACCAAAGGGAAGGACTCTGTATGAAAAAGTACCCCATGGGCAAGTAAATGTTGTCTTGTCTTGGTCTTCTAGAGAAATCGGTATATGATTATAGCCACTAAACCTATCTAGAAATGAAAAGAATCTTTTTCCAAAAAGAGTGTCCAAAACTTGATCAATAAATGGTAAGGGAAAATGATCCTTCTGAGTGGCCTTGTTAAGTTCTCTATAGTCAACACAGACCCCCCACTTTCCATTCTTCTTAGGAACTATGACAAGTGGAGACACCCACTAACTGTTAGAAATCAGTTAGATGAAATTAGCATTAAGGATTTTCTGCAATTCTTCTTTTACTATCTCCTTAAGTGCAGGGTTCATTCGGCGCTGAGGTTGTCTAACAGGTTTACAATCTTCCTTAAGGTAAATGCAGTGAGTGCATAGGGTAGAATGGATTCCTTTCATATCGATATAGTCCCATGCAAATTCCTTTTTTTATTTCTATAACAGCTGTATCAACAGTATATTTTGTTCACCAGCCAGGTTAGGATTGATATTTAAACATTTTCCAGGTTCGATTTCAACGGGACTGCTGGTAGCAAACGGAGTTGTTTTCAAATGTTTAATAATTACATCATCTTCCTCACTTTCTTCTCCCAAATCTCTAATGAAGGCAACAGGGAGTGAATTACTGATAAAACCATTGATAATATCATCCTATGTTTCATCCTTAAAGTATTGTGCTTTTCCAAGCGTGAGAAGAGGTAGGGAAAGATCAGATTCAGGTACAAATTCGTCCCACCAGGGACTATTCGAATCCATGTACGATTTCGCTGGCGGATAAAGATTTAGGTTTTGAGTGGCCTGCCCATCTGAGATCACCATAGATCCAGACCTACATCCAATATATGCATCTGCAGTGGCTAGCCACGGTCTCCCCAAGATTAAAGGATGACCCCCCAGATTGGATTTGGTTTGTTAAATAAGAAAGTCAGCTGGATAATTCCAGGAGATCACAATGATAACCACATCTTCAATCATCCCTTCGGGCTTAACACAAGACCTATCTGCTAGTTCAAGAACTGTAGGTGTAGGTCTAAGTCCATGAAGTCCTAGAGAGATGAAGAGGTCTTTAGTCATAACGTTAGTAGTTGCCCCTAGATCAATCAAGGTATTAGTTATAGGATGATTTCCAATATCGACAGTCACTGTGGGGTTCCCTGGATCGTTATACTTAGTCAACAAAGGCTGATCAATCATAATATTGGACAATTTTCCCAAGACATAGATAGTAGCAGGCTCCTAAGGTTTCCTTCCAGGTCTTTTAATGTATAGATCCCTTACTGTTTTGGCATATATAGGCACTTCTTTAAGAGCTTGTAATATCGGAATCCGAACATATAAGTTTTGTAGCTCCTTAAGGAATTCGGATTCAGGTTGTAAGACCACCCCAATTTCAGTTAATCATTGAGAATACGGGGGATTTTGAATGCCAACAGCTGGGTGAGCTTCCACAGATGTACTAGCCTTACTCAGATTAGCTGCTGTAAAAACAACAGACTTTCTTGAGCCAGTTGTTATCAGAGTCATCCATATCCTTCCTGGGTGATTCACTTTCTTCGACAATAATGGGAGTGTGTCCAGATCTGATTACTTTCCCTGATCAAAGTTGAACCTCATTAAGTCCAATAGGAGTGATAAGATAAGTCTGTATGGTAACCAGAGCATCCATGCTCTGAGCTGCCTTATTATTTGTATTGGGGTTAGGTTGTACAGGTAATTGGGTTCGGACATAAGGTGTAGGATTTTGAATAGAATGCAGTTGTAATTGTTGCTATTGTATTAGAATTGGAGGGGGTACTTGACCTTGGCCACTACTTCTCTAGTTCTGACCCCAAAGATTGGGTTGTGATAAAGGATATTGCATTGGTGGAGGAGATGGCCACTGGTTCCATGGTGAAGGAAATTGTGTTAAAGAAGGAGTGGGATACTACCATGGATATTGTTGACTGTTATAAACATTATTCCAAGGATAAAAATAAGAAAAATTTGAAAACATACCTGTAGGTCGCGGCTGCCATGGTCTCTTTGATCTGATAAAGTAAGAAGATTGAACGTCCTCGCTTGATTCTTGAAGTACTGCCTTTAGTCTGGGCAACTCAGGACATTGATTTGTAGAATGCGCCAACTCACAAATGTTGCACAAGCTGACACTATTCAGTCCACATTCTCTTTCCAAATGTTTCTTTTTACATCGGGGATATAATATTGCTAAGGCTTCTTCAGCTTCTGCTTCTACCTTCTTGACTTGTACCGTAGTGATCTGGGTAGAGAGAGTGCTAAGGAGATCAGTTTTGAAATCTTTGAATAAATTCCTGATTTCTGCTCTGGTTACCCCTCCACTTGTGGACTTCTGTATCCAAAGAGAAGGGTCCCGAACTGAAACCTTTCCCTTGACAGATCCTCTTGAGCTACGCAGGTAAAGTTTCATTATCTCCTCAAACATTTCTTGCGATTTATCTCCTTTTCCTATTATATTTAGATTTTCCAGACAATCATCTCTTAATCCTCTTAAGAATATTGGATTTAGGATCTTTGGATCTAATTTATAATTTACTGAACTTAGACCTCTGTAAATTATAGTGGAATTGCTCCAGATATTCCTCCAGGATTTCCTCCTCATTTTGTGCAATTATGAAAATTTCGTCCTTCAAATCCCTAATTCGGCAGTAGTCCTGATACTTAAAGAGAAAGGCTTCTCTCATGTCGTTCCATGTTCGAATCATGCCAACACCAAATCTCATAAACCATCTTAATGTTGCTCCTTTCATAGTATCAGGGAATAATTTCAACTTTTGGGTGTCTGAAGTGTAGTCATAACCTCTACACAGCACATCGAATTCGAACAGGAAGGTATCAAGATCTTCAACATCCATCCCCTGAAAGGATGGTAGGGATGATAAAGGGATGTTCTTCATAGGAGCTTTATCCCGTGTTTCTGCTATTGGGAATTCAAAGGTTACAGAGCTATCGGTCTTGACATTCTCATCCCCCATGACTGATTCTCCCTGATGAGATGAGTTGTCCTCGGAATACACGGGAGATTGGAAAATAAAATGAACCTGTTGTTCTAGGACCAACTGTTTGACATCACTACCAACATCCAATTGATGATCAACTAGTTGTTGTTTCTTAGGTTCCTGACAATCCCCACTAGTCTCTCCATGTCCTTCAATTCTCAAATCCTAGTCAATGATTCTCCACTATTGTTATGAATCTAGAGTTTTGATATCAGGAGTGGATACGCTGTTCAAAGGATGGTGAGGTCCAGAGATGGAAGACAATGATGGTCCAGGCCTTGCTGTGGTAGACGATTTTTGTGGTCCTGTCTTTCGATTATATCTCGATGAAGAGGATAGTTCTTTTTCTGCTCTTGCAATCAGGTCTCCAAAGAATGTTTTCCTTCCCAAATTTGCGCTCTTCTTTTCCTTCTTACAGCCTGTCTTTCCTGTAGTTAGTAGAGTGGGGGGGTGTTTATAGATGTTGATGTTTTCCTACTGGCACACATGGGCCCTATGCGTATCAATTCATCCTATAAGTGCTTCAGTTTCTACAGCAGTGAGCCCGCTTAAGCTTGTTAGAGCGATGCGCAGGTTCTTACCTCTTGTCTTACCTCCCAACGCCTGTATAGCTGAAGACACCCTAAAAAACCCAAAATTCAATTCCTAAGTGTTCCAGCAAGGCATTGGTGAGCCCGCTCAATCTTGTTAGAGCGATGCGCAGATTCTTACCTCTTGTCTTACCGCCCAACAATTGCAGCACTAAAAACACTCTAAACAAAAGACAAAATGCTCAGAAATTCTGCTTCCTAAGTATCCCAGCAAGATATTGGCGAGCCTGCTCAAGCCTATTAGAGCGTTGCACAGGTTCTTACCTCTTGTCTTACTTCCTGGAAATTGTATCGCTGGAGATACTCTATAAAAACACATGGAAATTGCACTTCTAAGAAACAACCCTGATTGATTGGATCCTCACTTCCATCCCCAACAACGACGCCAAAATGTTGGACTATATAAATCACTTATTAATGACTGAACAACATACATTTAATTATCAATCTAGGGACATTTGTTATTCCAATGACAGTAGCACTGTCTGTGCCAATACATCAACCAGAAGCAGTCTCAAAGAAAAGAAATTGTTGCTGAAGTAATATGCTGGAAATAAATCACTCATGTAGAAATAAAAGAATCCACAAGATTGAAATCACACTTCAATTGATTTTTTTAGCTTTTCAACATAGTAAGTAACCAGCTTGTGTCTTTATTAATCAGATGTGTAACATCATATAAAGTATATAAATCGAAGCAGATATATTCGCAGATGAACAGCAGAAAAAACACTCTAACGATACATAAACTGAAATCCAATTACATAAACACACAACTAATATAACCGCTGCGATCCCTGCTAAGAAGGAGGGCCCTTCCTCCCTAGCAGGGTGCAGGTAGAAAAGAAAATTTAACCAAACTTAAATGGGATCACACATGTAACAGCAGTAGCAATATGATCTATATTAATCTGAACACAATTACAGAGGCAAAACAATGATGTTCTTCACTAATCTCTTAACCTCTAGGGTCGAGAGATATATAGTTGTTACATCAGAAAATTTAGGAATAGATCAGTCATGAGAATCTTACGGTTCTCATGCTGATCGAAATAGAAATTATGCAGTTATAACCACTTCCTAATAAAATTCTGATTAGGAATTAAAATATTACAATTGGAATTGCCCTCAAGTTGTTATCCCAAAAATATAATGTTGATAACTCCTACAACTATCATAAAAAAACACAGCTGTATTGCGACCGCCAAGGAATAGATCAGCAACAATATAGACAAGAGAGGTCAATGGTACAACTGTATCAACGATTCGCCAACGATTATGTAACAACAGGGTGTAACAGCAAATTGCTAGCGGGTCTGTAACAACGCGGTGTAACAACATCGCTTTGTTGTAATAGCACCATCCAAACTTCTTCTGTGAACTTCATGTGCGGGATCTTTGACATCTGAAAGGAAAAAAAAAGACCATCGATCTTTCTCCAAACATTCACCATCAATTAGTCATAAAAAGGTATAATAGATCATAATAATTGGTGAATTGGAAAAATAAAAAAAGCAAGCTGAAACAACACAAGTCAAGGTAAAAGGGTAGGAAAAAGGGTAAAGATAATCCCATAAGTTAAGGTTATGAAGCAAGATAAGGGAGATAAGTGTAGGAAAAAATGTGCAAAGGTTGGCACCCAACAGATGGCTGCATAGCATTGATGGGTAAGGTGGACAAAGTGGTGATCCAGGATGAGGGTGAGTTATGGCACAGGAGATTGGGCCATCTGCACCATGGAGCCTTGAAGGTCATGCAGCAGATTTCTACGGGTCTTCCCAAGGGTACTATTGCATATTCAGACACATGCAAGGGATGTACTATGGGGAAGTATGCAAAGGCTACTTTTCACGAGAAGGAGAACGAAGCTTAGGAGATCCTTGAGAGGGTTCACTCAAACGTGTGTGGACCATTCTCTGCTGCTTGGAAAACAAAGCATAAGTACTATGTGATATTTGTTTATGACTTTTATCGAAAGTGATGTATCTACTTCATGCAAAAGAAAGATCATATGTTCTCAAAATTTATTGATTTCAAAGCACTGGTGGAGAAAGAAACAGGGAATCATGTGAAGGCTCTTAGGAGCAACAATGGTGTTGAGTACATCTCCAATAAAATCAAGAACTTCTGTAGCAAAGAAGGAATTCAGAGAGAGTTGATTGCGCCTCATAACCCATAGTGGAATGGAGTCGCAGAAAGAAAGAACAGAGCAATTGTGGGTGTAGCATGAGCTATGTTACTTGATCAGGTCCTACCATTCAATCTGTGGGCAGAGGCATGCAACACAACGGTATTTGTGCAAAACCATTGTCCTCGTAGGATACTTGGCATGAGTACACAAGAAGAGGATTTTACTGGTAAGAAACCTGATGTTTCACAGTTTAAGATTTTTGGCTCATATTTTTATGTGCATGTGATCAAAGACGCTAGGAAGAAGCTTCAACCAACAGCTGAGATTGGGATATTTGTGGGCTACACTAAAAATCCCCACAACTATCAGGTGTATTTTCCAAAAAATAGAATGAATGTTGTGTGATAGGATATAAAATTTGATGAGGAGAAAGCCATGTGATTGTCCCTTGAGAGGGAGATGGATTTGCATGCAGAGGAGGAACTCTTTTTTCCAAAGAATTAACCTCAAGATGTGGAGCAGCCACATGCGGAGGATCATGGAGTGGTAGAAAACACTCATGCAGAGCCATCCACCAAAAATGGTAGAAGGCGCACCACGAAAGCTAATAGATTGAGACTTGATGCAACAGAGAACGTAGGAGCCCCTACTTCACTACGCAGAAAAAAATAGTTTACAGACAGGTTTACTGGATACATGGCTTTTATGAGCAAGTGTATTGTCACAAAACCATCTTCCTTTCAGGAAGCAGTGTAGCAACCAATTTGGGTTGATACTATGGTAGAGGAGTATGACTCCATCTTCAAGAATAGTTCATGGGAGGTTGTCCCAAGACCGGTCGGAAAATTAGTGGTTGGATCTAGATGGATCTATAAGGTGAAGCAAGAAGTGGATGGGAGTGTGGAGAAGTATAAGGCTAGATTTATGGCCCGGGTATTCTCAAAATTTGAGGGGATCGACTACGACAAGACTTTCACACCAATCGCGAGGTACTATTCCATTAGATCTGTTATCACTCAGATTTTCCTTGAAGTTGTTGGAAGAGGAAAGGGGTCCGAGGTAACCACAAACCAACCTTCAGGTACAGAATCTAGCCAATCTGTACCCAGAGAGGGCTCTCTCTATAAAATTTAGCTTTGTTTTTCAAGGTATTAGGCTAGTTATAAAGTCCAGGGATTTTTTTTGAATTTAGGTTGATGGAATTCTTTAGCTGAGATTAAGATCAAATAGTTTCAGTCCATTGGGCTAATGGAGTCAAAGGATTGGCTGCACTGGCTTAAGTTTTTTAACAAAAGATGGTTTATCAGGGCAAGATAATAAAAATAGAAACAATTATAGATCTAAAGTGAATGGAATGGAATTCAAATGGATGAAAGGCAATAAATAATTTTTCAACACATTCAAGAGAAGGGAAATAAATTGATTATCAATAAAGAGCAGTTAAGTATTCTTTACTAAATAACCAAAGATGTATGAACTAGACAAACAGGAGCAATTAAGAATTCGTTGTTTAAACCAATTTAGAAGAAAACATTTAGAACACATATTTATTGATAATCAATAAAGAGCAGTTAAGTATTCTTTATTGATAAGAGGAGAATTCGAATTTGATCCAACTCTTAGTTGATGATGAGGCATCCAAGTCACTAACTGCTTCCTTTCTTTGTGCATTTTGCTCCAACAATTATGCAAACTTGGGGTCCAATGATATCTTTTTATTTCCCAATCCGTAATAGATGTGTAAAAAGTGAAAGAGGTTATTTTGGAATAATATTTTTTTGAGATAAACCTCTTTCAGTTTCCTAAAATTCCTCTCCAGCGGTGCACAATATGCTTTGCAAAAAGATGTGTAAAACAGAGTTTTACAGAGTCTGAAAAATAGCCTGTAAAGATTTACATGTATCTCTCAGTCTGAAATCGCTGTGAAAAAACGTAAATATGTTTTTGTATATGGGTCTCTTAGGAACAAAAACCTCCTTCAATTTTGTAAGATGTATTTCTGATTGGCCACAATCTTCTCTGCAAAATGATGACTTAACAGGAATTTTCTGCAAAAAGTGCTTTCCAACATTGTTTAATATTTCCAAAACCATAATAGCTGTTATAAAAGTGAGAGATTTTTCTGTAGATGGTCCTCTTAAGAACATAAACCTCCTTCAGTTTTGTAAAATTAATCTTGGATTGATCACAATAGTTTCTGCAAAACAATGACTAAAGCATGAAATTTTTGCAAAAATGTTCCTTCTTGTTGTGTTTTTCATCTTTTCACCTTTTTGTTCTTTTAACTGTTTTACTTTCACTTTAGATAAAATTCATTGTGTCTGGAGAAAGTGTTTTCATCTTTGTTTAACCCTCAATATCTTCATGTTTGCTTTCATTGTTTACTGTTTACTTTTTACTTTTTACCGCTCTATTTTTTATCTGTCTTCACTTTGTCATGAACTTGTATGTTCTGTTTTGTAAATGTCTTCCCTGCTATTTATCTTCATGCTAGCTGATTTACTTGACTTGGTCTTCAATTTGATACTCTTTAATCCTGATACTCTTTAACCCTGATACTCTTTGACTGTTCTTTACTGTGTCATTTTACCTTCACTGTGTAGTTTAAGTTTTTACTGTCTATTTCAATAGTAAATCGTTTAATATCCTGTTTCATTTTCTTGTCTTTCAACTGTATGTTTCATCTTCCATCTCTGTTTGAATATATTTGATAACACTCTTGGAGTAAACAAGTCTTATGACTAGTATTAAGACTGTTTATCCAAGGATGTGGTCTTTTAATCACCTGTAAAACAAATCAAATTGTTAAGAAAGCATTGGTTTGCAAGGGAGGTCGAAAAGGTTTCATTTGATTTTGAGAGGTCTGTGGAGTGAATCTAGAATGATATTTGGGAGGTAAACCATGCTCGAATCGGTTAACAGAGGCTTCAGGTGGCGCAACTAGGTTACAAAGGGTTTTACTGCACAATCAGGTGAAAATGAGCAACACTAGGGTATTTGTGTTTAAACGGGTAAACGGTTGATATTGGCGGGTAAGCTTTGAATGAACAGTGATTTGAACAAGTACTGGTTATGGCGGAAGAACCTTGGAATACTCGACTGAAATTCTCTTCAGCAAGGTAACAGTCGGCAGGCTTCAAAAGTTGATTTTTGAAATTGGTTGCATGGAAGACTAGTGAGTGTATGAGATAATGAAAATGACGCGGGCACATTTGTTTTATTCATAAAGTCAAAAGGTTGGCGAGTTTTTAATGATGACATCAGCAATTACGGTGGATTCGTCACAGAGGGTAGGCGGTAAGCAGTTTCCTTCACACCGCTTTTGAGGGAAGGCGGTATTGAGCAGATGGACAGTGATTCCATAAAGAGATGGACACGTGGCATGGTACTGTTTGAAAACCATTGGCTTTTCGTGCATTATTGTTCGGATCAGGATGGCCAGCGGAATTATCAATAGCCGTTGATCTTGGAGCAGGTGATCGAACAGTGGTCGGGGCGTGAAGTTGACGGGGGAGTTAATAAGACGGGCCCAACATGATTTTTTATTAATTAATCACATCAGGAGCGATTTGATTGGCGGAGTTAGGCTTATTAATCGTGAGGATTAATTAATTTCTGTGTACGATGAAGGGTTGGGGAGGAAAAATACGCAAGGGATGGTTTATTTTTGTTTTAAAACACGTAATAAAACATGTCTTAAATCATTTTTTAATGTATTTCTATTATATGATAATTAAATTAGATTAATCCAATTACCATAGGGGGCGGGATTAACATATAATGATATATTTTAACCAAAGGGGGTATATAGTGGGTTTTTTATTAGAACAAGTGGGGATTAAATACTTTGGTTAAAACTATAATATATGGCTTTTTTGGGATATTATATAAAAAGGAGTTATATATAATAGGAGAAGGTCATTTCTATAAGGAGTTAATACATAAAATTAATGTTAATATGACCAGGGGACAATGTGAACTCAAAATACATTAATATAACTAAGAAAGTGAAGATTTTAAAAAGCAAATTGCATTATAATCAATTCATCACTTAAACTTAGGATAAAATGTGATTTTGAGTGTTTTTTACGAAATAATGCATAGTCTTCCTAAGTGAAATGGGATTTTACTTAGGAAAAGATGTTTAGAAATGAGTGAATGTTATGAAGAATGATTTCAAGTACTTAGGCTTTTCCAATTATTGGGTCGAGGGTCCGGTCCCTCCAAAAGTCAAGGAAATGCCTTGAGCCCCTCTAATTTTCAAGTGTCTTAGTACTTAGGGGAAATTAGTGAAATCTTTAGGGAAAGATGAGAAGGGAAGTTAATAATTTGACTTTTCTTTGCTTGAATTTCTTCCAGTGTATTGTATGCCTTTGCACTTGTGATGAAAGTAAAATATTAGCACATCTAAAACCATTGATCATCACATGTAATTCTGCAACATCATCTACTTACCCTACCTACTTTACTCTATCATTTTTTCTTCTTTATTAGGGTGCACTTAGATTGGTAAACCCTTATCACACTTTTTCTTTTACATATGAAAATCTATCTAATTATAACCTTATTACATCCAAGGGCTTAGATTAAGCTGTTGAGCTCTTTTTATTCACTCTACCTATCTACTTATCTGCCAAGATTAAACAGTTTGGTCAGATTTTATTCTCTATCTCTAAAACATAAAATTGATTAATGAACTAGCCAAGGAACTGTTGACTATCTGAACAATCGGGGTGGCACAAGTTTAACAAATTGAACACACTATTTATTATATAAGAGAAAAAAGTAGTGGCATTTAGACCTGTACACTTGGCCTTTCTTTTGGTGGGGTTCATTTTCTTTCACTTTTTTGGCCATTTTATTTTTTCACCCTTTGATTTTTTCTTTTAGGGTATACCCTCTTTACATTTTTTAAATTTTTTGATTTTTTGAGAATATGGAAAACCTTTGCAACAAGAAAAGGTATGAACATATTGCATAGCTCATCAAGTCAATCATGAAATATGACACATATATGTATAGGAGTCTAACATTGGCTCCACTTGGGGATGACTTTTCCTGGTGAAAAGTCAAGAACAACTGGTCAGTTAGCCTCAAAATTATTTTGACCGAACCATGAAATCTTCTTCTTCTTCTTGTTTTATTGTATGTATGAAAGTAATACTTCTGAAGCTTAGGGCCTTCTCCTCGAGCTTCAACTCCAGTAAGTTACTATCCACTTAAAACTTTGTTTCCCAGTTGGAAATCTTCTGCCTTGGTCCAATCTCAGACATGCATTTGCTGTGGCTGAAAATCTTGAATTGAATATAGTCCTTTTTCTGCAACCTGAAATCTGATCTGAAACTAAAACAACACATAAAAATTTTCAAACCAACTTAATGAAAAACTAGCTGAAAATTGACAACTAAAAAAAATGCTCAAAATTTTGAGCTTATTGGCACTCATCTACCTACTCAATCTACTAAAAATCTTATTGAATCAGGTAATACAAAAATGCCAATGTAGCCAATCAAGTAGCTGTAAAAATAAATGGATAACTTGATTTCTTGTGATCAAAATTGGGAGTATATTATGATCATGTGCCTCTATAATCAATGATAAGATGTGAAATGGCCATTGCTGATATATTTGATCCTCATAGATAAAACATGTTTGCAGATTTGAGGTAAAAATATTCTCCATATAATTTTCTATAGGATCATTAAAATCATAATGTATGATTTGTG
Source organism: Pinus albicaulis (assembly GCA_034641835.2). Lineage (NCBI taxonomy): Eukaryota > Viridiplantae > Streptophyta > Pinopsida > Pinales > Pinaceae > Pinus > Pinus albicaulis. Next base: position 1,158,192,566 of record CM076575.1, on the reverse strand, counting down.
TTTCTAGGCCTTCAATGACTAGTTGCTCAGTTGTATTCTGAATATTAATCCTTGAAAATATTTCCTTAGTCTTGTGTTTGAAAGAATAATCATCCTCAATCTGCAAGTCAAAAGATAGTACAATTTTCTCTTGCTTAGGAGAAGGAAGATTTTCAAAGAAGTCTTTAGGATTTCAGAAATTGTATGACTGAATTTGAGAATGTAAAAGTTTGATTTCAGTTTCAAAATTTTCAGAAATTATATCAAGAATCCATTTTTTAATTTGAGGAGAAAATTTTCTTGATTTCAAAAGAAGAAAGAAAGTTCTTAGAAAATCCTCATCAAGCTGAAGTTCTAATATCTCATCCCTCAAAATAGCTAGTGATTGTTCTGGGAAATTATCTTGAATTGGGAAATCATATTGATCATATTTAGGCAAATCCTCAGCATAAGGAATGTCATCAATTATAAACATTGAATCAGCAGATTTCTCTTCCAACAATCCCAATATATCTTGATTAGACTGGTTGCATTCTATTTGAAATTCATTATTTTTCTCAATAGGAGTGCTATCAAGCAATGGGCCTTTTTTGGAAGGTAAAATAGCATGAGCATCAACTTGTTCTTCTGTTTCTTTATGGATAAAAACTTTAGTACATTCATCAACATTAGAAGAAGTAGAAACAATTTCTTCATTATGTAAATTTTTTGAGGATGGTTGCGTGTTTAGAAGCAAATTGATTTCTTCTTCGGTGAGGGGGTGGGAAAGAGGGGGTGGGAATCTCCGAATTCTTAGATTGAAAGGACAATTTTTTTTCTCTTGTCTAAAAATCTCCTGATCATAAGGTTGTTTGATCATGAGGTTGAATATTTTTTTTAAATTCATTCAAAACATTAAGTGAAACATCATTTGTTAATACATAGGGGCTTTGTGGATCTTGATTCATATCCTGATCTATTTCATCTTTGTTTAACTCCTCCTTATTATTATGACATTTAAATTGAGAATGAAAATTCTCGACTTCTTCTAATAAATCTTCAGGAAACCAATTTCCAAAATCTTCATCAATATTTTTAAGGTAATGTATAAGATCTTCAGCTTGATCACAACAATTTCCAGCTAATGATAAAGATGGAAAATCTTCTTTGTAATGCTCATAAAATACCTTATGAAAATATTTTAGAGAAAACAAACTTGCAAGTTTGAGAGCTTCATACCATTCTCTTGCTTTTCCTTCTAAGGTTACCATGAATATTTTCATGAGGCAATCCTCATGCCAATCACCCTTCAATCTTGATGAGTGTATATGAAATTTAATGAGATGTAGTAAAGAATCATCAATGTTCTCAGCTTGAAACATAGGCATATTTTCACTCCAATTTACCTTTGGTAGTTTGTGTGGAAATCTAGGTATGTGATCTCCGCTCATGGGAGCATATCTTTGTTTTATTCTTGGATCATCTTGAAAATCAGCCATAATGAAAAGCCTCTTTATCTGTACAACCAAGTTAGATCCTTATATAAAATACAATACATATTGAAAAACTTTCTTAACGAGAAAGAGCATAATGTCTTGGATTAAGATCCAAGTTGAAAGCCTGATCTTTCCATATTTTTCTTCCAGGTTCATTCCTCCAGTGGAGTTTTGATAGTGAAATTTGTGTGGAGTTGCTAGGTAGATGATTTTAACCTTTATATGTATGATCATTGTCCACCATCATAGATCAGATCTGAACCTGTAAAACAATTGTTAGTTCTTCGTAAACCAAATTTTTGTGAATTTTAAAAACAACTTCTATGATTTCTTTAAGAAGTTTAGATACAAGAGATTTAAACCCTCTTAAAGACTTATTTAACAAGATGAACTGATCGTTTATTTGAAAACCAAAGTTCACTACAAACTAAACCGAAGATAGACCGAAGTAGCGTTTATTTACTTATGCAAATTGCAGAGCAAAAGCAGCTCAAAGGTTATTTCGCTAACTTCAAAGCTCGTCTCGTAGTTTATAAAGCAACAATAGTAACAATAAAATTATTCGTATCCCAATATTGTCACCACTATGTTATCACCGCATTTTCCTTGAAGTTGTTGGAAGAGGAAAGGGGTCCGAGGTAGCCACAAACCAACTTTCAGATACAGAATCTAGCCAATCTGTATCCAGAGAGGGCTCTCTCTATAAAATATACCTTTGTTTTTAGAAGATATTAGGCTAGTTGTAAAGTCCAGGGGTTTTGATTTTGTTTGGGTTGATGGAATTCTTTAGCTGAGATTAAGATCAAATAGTTTCAGTCCATTGGGCTAATGGAGTCAAAGGATTGGATACATTGGCTTAAGTTTTTTAGCAAAATATGGTTTATCAGGGCAAGATAATCAAACTAGAAACAATTATAGATCTAAAGTGAATGGAATGGAATTCAAACGGATGAAAGGCAATAAAGAATCTTTCAACACATTCAAGAGAAGGGAAATAGATTGATTATCAATAAAGAGCAGTTAAGTATTCTTTACTAAATAACCAAAGATACATGAACTAGACAAATAGGAGCAATTAAGAATTTTATGTTTAAACTAGTTTAGAAGAAAACATTTAGAATACTAACGACTGAAATCAGATTACACCCAAGTACTTTTTGATTTAATATTTTTCGTTAAGTATCAAGATAATGAAACACAGATGATATTGTAAACAAATATTAAACTTCAAAACATGAGATAGAAATGACTTATTGATCCTTCATTTGACGCATGAATCCTGAGAAAAGTCTTCTGCCTCAATTCCTTGTCCAGTTTTGCCACGACAAATTTCTCCAAAGCTCTTTATTAAAAAATATTCAATGTTACATCAGAGTATATGAATCCACCCTCAATAATCCGATCGAGGGCTTATTTATACAAATTTCTAAACTAAAATATCTTGAAAAAAATATCAAGATTGTCTATAAATTTTCCAACTATTTTACATAAATAGAACTTAAGTAAAGGACACTCAAACTAATGCATCTATTTGGAATTATTTTTTATGGATAGGTGATGAAAAAGAGGATAATTCGAATTTGATCCAACTCTTAGTTGATGATGAGGCATCCAAGTCACTAACTGCTTCCTTTTTTTGTGCATTCTGCTCCAACAATTATGCAAACTTGGGGTCCAATGATATATTTTTATTTCTCAATCCGTAATAGATATGTAAAAATTGAAAGAGGTTATTTTAGATAAATATGTTGGTGAGATAAACCTCTTTCATTTTCCTAAAATTCCTCTCCAGATGTGCACAATAGGCTCTGAAAAAATATGTGTAAAACATAGTTTTACAGAATCTGAAATATAGCTTTTAAAGATGTGCATGTATCTCTGATTCTGAAATCATTGTGAAAAAAGGGAGATATATTTTTGTAGATAGGTCTCATAGGAACAAAAACCTCCTTCAATTTTGTAAGATGTATTTCTGATTGGCCACAATCTTCTCTGCAAAATGATGACTTAACAGGAATTTTCTGCAAAAAGTGCTTTCCAACATTGTTTAATATTTCCAAAACCATAATAGTTGTTAGAAAAGTGAGAGAGGTTTTTGTAGATGGTTCTCTTAAGAACATAAACCTCCTTCAGTTTTGTAAAATTCATCTTGTATTGATCAGAATAGTTTATGCAAAACAATGACTAAAGCATGAAATTTCTGCAAAAATGTTCCTTCTTGTTGTGTTTTTCATCTTTTCACCTTTTTGTTCTTTTAACTATTTTACTTTCACTTTAGATAAAATTCATTGTCTCTGGTGAAATTTTTTCATCTTTGTTTAACCCTCAATATCTTCATGTTTTCTTTCACTGTTTACTGTTTACTTTTTACTTTTTACCGCTCTATTTTTTATCTGTCTTCACTTTGTCATGAACTTGTATGTTCTGTTTTGTAACTATCTTTCCTGCTATTTATCTTCATGCTAGCTGATTTACTTGAGTTGGTCTTCAATTTGATACTCCTTAATCCTGATACTCTTTAACCCTGATACTCTTTGACTGTTCTTTACTATGTCCTTTTACCTTCAATGTGTAGTTTAGGTTTTTACTGTCTGTTTCAATAGTAAATCGTTTAATATCCTGTTTCCTTTGCTTGTCTTTCAACTGTATGTTTTATCTTCCATCTCTGTTTGAATAGATTTGATAATAATTTTGGAGTAAACAAGTCTTATGACTAGTATTAAGACTGTTTATCCAAGGATTTGGTCTTTTAATCACCTGTAAACGAAAACAAATTGTTAAGAAAGCATTGGTTTGCAGGGGAGGTCGAAAAGGTTTCATTTGATTTTGAGAGGTCTGTGGAGTGAATCTATAATGATTTTTGGGAGGTAAACCATGCTCGAATCGGTTAACAGAGGCTTCAGGTGGCGCAGCTGGGTTACAAGTGGTTTTACTGCACAATCAGGTGAAAATGAGCAACACTAGGGTGTTTTTGTTTAAACGGGTAAATGGTTGATATTGGCGGGTAAGCTTTGAATGAACAGTGATTTGAATAGGTACTGGTTATGGTGGAAGAACCTTGGAATACTCGACTGAAATTCTCTTCAGCAAGGTAACAGTCGGCAGGCTTCAACAGTTGATTTTTGAAATTGGTTGCATGGAAGACTGGTGAGTGCATGAGATAATGAAAACGACGCGGGCACATTTGTTTTATTCATTAAGTCAAAAGGTTGGCGGGTTTTTAATGATGACGTCAGCAAGTACGGTGGATTCGTCATAGAGGGCAAGCGGTAAGTGGTTTCCTTCGCATCGCTTTTGAGGGAAGGCGGTATTGAGCAGATGGGCAGCAATTCCATACAGAGATGGACACGTGGCATGGTACTGTTTGAAAACCATTGGCTTTTCGCGCGTTATTGTTCGGATCAAGATGGCCAGCGGAATTATCAATAGCCGTTGATCTTGGAGCAGTTGATCGAACGGTGGTCGGGGCGTGAAGTTGACGGGGGAGTTAATAAGGCGGGCCCAACGTGATTTTTTATTAATTAATCGCATCAGGAGCGATTTGATTGGCGGAGTTAGGCTTATTAATCATGAGGATTAATTAATTTCTGTGTACGATGAAGGGTCGGGGAGGAAAAATACGCAAGGGATGGTTTATTTTTTTTTTTTTAAACGTAATAAAACATGTTTTAAATCATTTTTTAATGTATTTCTATTATATGATAATTAAATTAGATTAATCTAATTACCATAGGGGGTGGGATTAACATATAATGATATATTTTAACCAAAGGGGGTATATAGTGGGTTTTTTATTTGAACAAGTGGGGATTAAATACTTTGGTTAAAACTATAATATATGGGTTTTTTGGGATATCATATAAAAAGGAGTTATATATAATAGGAGAAGGTCATTTCTATAAGGAGTTAATACATAAAATTAATGTTAATATGACCAGGGGACAATGTGAACTCAAAATACATTAATATAACTAAGAAAGTGAATATTTTAAAAAGCAAATTGCATTATAATCAATTCATCACTTAAACTTAGGATAAAATGTGATTTTGAGTGTTTTTTATGAAATAAGGCATAGTCTTCCTAAGTGAAATGGGATTTTACTTAGGAAAAGATGTTTAGAAATGAGTGAATGTTATGAAGAATGATTTCAAGTACTTAGGATTTTCCAATTATTGGGCCGAGGGTCCGGTCCCTCCAAAAGTCAAGGAAATGCCTTGAGCCCCTCTAATTTTCAAGTGTCTTAGTACTTAGGGGAAATTAGTGAAATATTTAGGGAAAGATGAGAAGGGAAGCTAATAATTTGACTCTGCTTTGCTTGAATTTCTTCCAGTGTCTTGCATGCCTTTGCACTTGTGATGAAAGTAAAATATTAGCACATCTAAAACCATTGATCATCACATGTAATTCTGCAACATCATCTACTTACCCTACCTACTTTACTCTATCATTTTTTCTTCTTTATTAGGGTGCACTTAGACTGGAAAACCCTTATCACACTTTTTCTTTTACATATGAAAATCTATCTAATTCTAACCTTATTACATCCAAGGGCTCAGATTAAGCTGTTGAGCTCCTTTTATTCACTCTACCTATCTACTTATCTGTCAAGATTAAACAGTTTGGTCAGATTTTATTCTCTATCTCTAAAACATAAAATTGATTAATGAACCAGCCAAGCTTAAACTGTTTGACTATTCATCAATTGTGGCATAAGTTTAACAAATTGCACACAATTACTCTTTACATAAGAGAAAAAATTAGTGGCATTTAGACTTGCACACTTTCGTTGGCCTTTCTTTTGGTGGGGTTCATTTTCTTTTACTTTTTTGGCCATTATTATTGTTTTACCCTTTTATTTTTCTTTTAGGGCATACCCTCTTTACATTTTTTAAATTTTTTGATTCTTTTAGAATATGGAAAACCTTTGCAACAAGAAAATGTATGAACATATTACATAGCTCATCAAGTCAATCATGAAATATGACACCTATTGGTATAGCAGTCTAACAAGATCTATCCTTACACTCTCAGCATAGATGGGGTGGCGCATTCATCAGATGGATTTGAAAACTGTGTTTCTCAATGGAGTTATTGAGAAAGAAGTGCACATAGAGAAACCGGAAGGTTTCGAGACCTTAGACAATGGGTTGCATGTGTGTCGACTCAAGAGAGCACTATATGGGTTGAAGCAAGCACCTCGTGCTTGGTACACTCAGATTGACAACTATTTCATTGGGTTGGGCTTCACCAAAAGTGAAGCGGATGCAAACCTATACCATATTGTGGTTGATGGTAAGCTCTTGATTATCATACCTTATGTTGATGATCTAATTTTGACAGGTGATGAGCAGCTGATAAACTCATGCAAGGAGGATCTTGCAAGGGAGTTCGAAATGAATGACATGGGACTCCGTCACTATTTCCTTGGTTTGGAAATATGGCAGTAGGATGGTGAAATTTTTATTTCTAAAGGCAAGTATTTCAATGAGATACTGGGTAAGTTTCACATGGAGAGTTATAAACCCATGGAAACTCCTCTTCCAGGAAATTAGAGGAAAGAGGATGCTACTTCTGGAGAATTAGTGGACGCTACTGTCTACAATAAGTTAGTGGGTTCACTCATGTACTTGGTGAACACTAGACTAGACATTTTCTTCATAGTTAACCAGCTGAGTCAAGATATGGTTAAGCCGACCAAGCAATTTTGGAAGGAGGAAAAGCATGTCTTGAGATATCTCAGGGGCACTACAGAGTATGGATTATGGTACATAAAAACATAGGGGGTGAAGCTTCAAGGCTTCACGGATGCAGATTTGGCAGGCAGTCCATCAGACAGAAAGAGCACATCAAGAGGGATCTTCAGCATAGGATCGACAATAGCTTCTTGGTACAATAGGAAGCAGTGATATGTGGCACTCAATTCAGGTGAGGTTGAATACATGGAAGCAAGCCAAGCTGCATGTGAGGCCATATGGATGAGAAAGATCCTGGTTGGCTTATTTGGTTCTCAGATGGATCTGACTATGATACATTGTGATAACCAAAGTTGCACTAAACTCTTGGTTAATCTGGTGTTTCATGATAGGTTCAAGCACATAGACATCCGGTACCACCATCTCACATATTTTTTTCAGAGGCATATTATGTTTCTTTAGTACATTCCCATAGAAGATCAGGATGCATATATTTCGATGAAGGCACTCACCAAGAGCAAACTCAAAAACCATAGAGGCGGGATCAGGGCGGTAGATAATCCCTTTCATGTTGAGAGGGAGTGTTGAAGTAAAACAAGAAATTGCAGCACACACACTAGTGTGGGACCAATAGGTCCTAGCAATACATTAGTATGATGGAAAAATTAATTAATTAATTTGGTGCAGTGTCTAATTTAATTTTCCCTTAATTAAATTGGAAAATAAAATTTAATATTATCTCATGATCACTTGTAATATTTAACTGAGTGTGATAAACTAAGTTAGCTCATGTATTTCGAGTTGAGGATGGTTGGTGAGGCATGCAGAGTAATTCTATCAGTTATGGAGTTTGAATTGCATTTGGTGCATTAGTTTAATGCATGTGTAATCAGTTAAATCAGTTAGGTGAGTTAGAGCCAATTGAACTAGTTGTAACTGTTTGTTGCACTAGTGAGAGATCAAGTGAATTAAATATTATTTAATTCACAATCAGTGATCTTCCATGCAACTGATGATTTACTATTAATAGTTGCATGCATGTCAGTTCTAGTGGAGACCAAGTTGATACAAAGGTTAAAGGGAGGTTAACTATCAGTTGTGTGATTAGTAGGTTTCTTACATGCAACCAGACATCCATTACAGTGCCCATGATCCTTGCACACTTTAGGAAGGAAAAAATTCCTAAAGAATAGGGATTTCATTCATCAAGAATTACGGAAGCAAGGGAGGCTGTTTAGATGATCCAGGTGGATATTGGTGGCCACCCGCTTATTCCACTTGGGGCCCCACCATTGTCTCTTTTAGTTTTTTTCACAACTTACTATTTTTAGAAGTTTTTCGGGTCCTGGACTTCCGGAGCCATTTTGAGACCCCAAACGGAGATAGTATGCCGAAGTTACATCCCCGGGAAGTTGAAACACAAATTTACCCAAACGGGGCCCATAGTTTTGGCGCTTCATCTCCTAGGGTTAGGTTTTTGGACGTTTAGAGTTCTCCATTGTTTATCCATAATAAATAGGCCCTCAAGCCTAATTGTAACATAGTTCAGAGTTCTATAGCTGCCACATCTCTTCTCAGAGATTCGCTACCAGCACCCTAGCTATTTTATTTCCATCATGTTTGTAAGCATATTTCTGTGATTTGATATTAATTAAATGAAGCCTTATTTCTGTTGTATTTATACGTTTATGGTTATTTCTGTATTCTGTTGCATTCCTGCATAAATCCGGATCAGTGGTATTAGATCGGTCTGCTTTTTCTCGATCCTTCTTTGCATGTCCCCAACGAGGTCAGGGTATAATGAGTTAGGGCTCAAACTGGTGGAACCTTTGCAAGATCAGCCTCGTAAACCTCGACGGACGCCCATGGGGGACGAAAAGAAAGATGAGGGAGCAGGAGATCCTATCAAAATATTGCTCAAGGAGGCCCTCGAAAAAAAAGGAATGCAATGATGGATAAATTTGCCTAGATCCTTCAACGACTGCCCACTGGCGGTGCATCTACATCCAACAGCCACTCTGGAGGCGCGACTCCCTTTAAGGTACAAGTAAACTTTGACATTCCCAGATTTGAGGGTCTAATAGATGCAGATGCCATAGATAAATGGTTGAATCTATTAGAAGGATATTCTCGGTTCATGACATTTCCGACCGGGAGAAGATTATTTTTTCATTCCTCAAAGCTACCCCCCATATCAAGGACTGGTGGGAAACCTACTGTGAGAAAAAGGATGAGACAAAACCCTCTCTATTCTCAGTCATACCCACTTGGAATTATTTCTGAGATGCCATCAAGGAACAATACTATCCCATGGGGAGCTATGGGGACAAGTACATACAATGGACCATGCTACAGATTCAAAGGGATCAAGATGTGCATGAGCTAACGAATCTGTTCCATACCCTACACACAAAGTTAGGTATCAAAGATTCAGAAAAACATTTGGTGCTAAAGTATCGAGGTTGTCTGCATAGATACATTCAGGAGGAAATGGAGTTCATCCACATCTCCTCGCTTGGTACGGCATACCGGTATGCCGCCAAGATTGAGCAGAAATTCAAATAGAAGAAGCAAGACTTTGGATGTAAGAATCAAAAGCAAGGGAAAGGTTCCCCAAAACCGCAGAACAAAGGACAAAGCCAAGGCATGGCAACCCAAGACAACCTGCCAAAGACACAAGCGAAGAACAACACCGCAAAGCCAAAGAAGGACACAGGAAAGTGGTGTGAGTTCCATAAGAGCTCCACTCACAACACAAGTGAGTGTTGGGCCAAGCAGTCGTTGGTGGCCTAGATGAGGGCTTCTGAATTAGATGCATGCTCTGACTCTGAATCAGAACCTGACAAGGTGAATGACAAAGGGAAGCAGATTATTGATGTGGAGCCCAATGCCACTGTTGCCACTACGAAGATCCAGAAGGAGGAACCAGAAGATCCATAGGAGGCAGAGCGTCTCTTCCACTCCCAAATGTGGGTAAAGTGTTCCCCGCTACGGTTCATTGTTGACAATGAGAGCCAAAAGCACCTCATTTCAGCAAATGTCGTGAAGAGGTTGGGCTTTCCAACCACAGCGCACCCAAAACCATACACCCTCGGGTGGCTTCACTGAGGACAGGATCTCCGTGTCAGCCAGCAGTGTCGCCTTCCCTATAGCATCAAGCCCTTCACGGATGAGGTATTGTGTGAAATTGCTCCTATTGATGTTTCTAATGTATTATTAGGCCAACCATACTTGTGGAAGCGACATGATGTGTATGAGTCTCGGGCTCGTGCTGTTATTGTTACTTTGGAAAATAAATTGTACAGGATACCAGAGGTACCATCGCCTCCCACTATCTCTTTGGTTACTGCAAAAAAATGCAGTAAGCTCATTTCCCAAACCAGGAAATTTGTTTTCCTGATGATCCGCCCCCAGGCAAAAAAGAAGACTTTGTCCACGACCTCCAGACATGGCCCCTGTGCACGACAACAACAAATGGATAAGGTTGTGGAGGAGTATAGGGACATCTTCACTTCACCCACAGGGGTGCCTCTACACTGTCAGGTCAAGCACCCCATTGACATGACCCCAGGTGCGTCACTACCCAATGGACCGATCTATAGGCACTCTCTTCTAGAGAATGATAAAATCAAGAGGCAGATTCAGGAGCTGCTGTAGAAAGGTCACATCCGGCCAAGTTCATCGCCCTATGGGAGCCCTATCGTGTTGGTACGGAAGAAGGATGGGACTTGGATACTTTGTATTGATTATCGGACACTGAACAAGATCAATGTCCTAAATAGGTACCCGATCCCACAGATTGATGAACTTCTAGACCAAATCAAAGGGGAAAAATATTTCAGCAAGATTGACTTGAAGTTTGGGTATCACTAGGTACCAATCGAACCCTCTGATGTGTGGAAGACTGCCTTCAAAGCCAAGGAGGGCCTTTTTGAATGGCTCGTCATGCCTTTTGGGTTGACAAATGCTCCCGCAACCTTCATGAGGTTTATGGATGACATCTTGCATACATTCACCAACTCATTTGTAGTGGTATACCTGGATGACATTCTGATCTTCAGCCAGACTTGGGAAGAGCACCTCCACCACATCCGAGAAGTCCTCCAAACACTACGGCAACACAAGTTGTGTGCCAAATTGGAGAAGTGCACTTTCGGCATGACCCAGGTTCAATATCTGGGATACATTATTGATGAAAGGGGGGTGCATGTGGATCCAGCCAAGATCCAAGTCATTCAGGATTGGCCATCCCCAACCAATTTAACAGCTTCGCAAGCCTTTTGTGTCTTGCTAATTTCTACCGCAAGTTCGTGTTGGGATTCTCTCATATCACTTGGCCCTTGAGTCCAGTAAGCAAGGGAGGAGCGAAAGAAAAATTATTTTGGTCGGAATCTCAACAAAAGGAGTTTGTAGAACTGAAACATCATCTTTTCTCTGCCCTAGTGCTCACATTACTAGACTTGCAAAAACTATTTGAGATCGAGACATATGCCTCTAACTATGCTACATTAGCAATTCTTACTCAACAGGGGCATCCAGTGGCATATCACAGTGAGACATTGTCTGACACAGTTCGAAAGTATCCCACTTATGACAAAGAAATGTATTCCATTGTGCAAGCTTGTCGACAATGGAAGCATTACTTTTTGGGGAAGGAGACAATCATCCACACAGACCACCGACCCCTGTAGTTCATACAGAGACAAGGGAAGCTGCAGAATGGTCACCATGTTGTAGATTGCCTCAGCCGACATCGATCGTGGTGATAACTACCGTTCTCAACTCTTGTGGGCATGAGACTTTTGATTGGCCATTTCTCTACAAGAGCGATCAAGAATTCAGCTACACATACAAGGCAGTCTTGGGGGGTATGCAAGTTCCAAATTTTCACCTCCAAGATGCACTATTATGTCACCTAGGACACCTTTGTGTTCCTTCAAGCGAGCGTGCCAAGATGATATGGGAAGCGCACTATAGTCGAGTCACTAGGCATTTTGAGGTCGAGAAAATAGTGGCAGTATTGCAGAAGTATTTCTATTGGCTAAACCTTCAATAGGATGTCGGGAAGTACATCAGATCCTGCACTGTTTGCGACATTGCCAAACTAACCATCAAGAAGCAAGGGCTCTATACTCCGCTACCTACCCCTAGTCGACCTTGGGAATCCATATCCATGTATTACATGTCAGGCCTTCCTTATACTAAGCATGGAAATGACTGTTTTTGTGGTCGTTGACATATTCTCAAAGATGGCCATTATGGCGGCCTACCAGAAGAATATCACCGCAAAAGCCACTGCTAAACTCTTCTTTGAACGAGTGTGGGTGCACTTTAGGATCCCACAGTCTATCATATCAGATCATGATAGCGGGTTCCTCGGCACATTTTGGTCCAGCCTCTGGTTAATGTTGGACACCAAGCTCACCAATTCCACAACTTTCCATCCCCGAACTGATGGCCAGATAAAGGTCGTCAACAGGATGATTGTACACATTCTGCGCATGTACAATTCAAAGCATCCACGCACATGGGATGAGAGCCTTCCCTATGTAAAACACAGTTATAACCGGGTTCTCCACAGCTCAACCGGCCACAGCCCCTTTCAAGTGGGCTTGGGATTCCAGCCACTTTGTCCCATTCAAGACGTAGCCATGCCATTTGCAGCTACTTAGGCTGATTCGGCTCATGTCCAGTCTGAAGCTGACAAAGAAAACAACTTCATCGAGCGCATTCAGCACATCCGCCAACAGGTTCATGACATATTGGACAGAGCCAATGCTAAGTACAAGCAACGACATGATCAACATCAGGTGCCACACAACTTCCAGGTAGGCGAAAAAGTGTGGCTACATTTGCAAAAGGAGCGCCTCACTGGACCCCACCGCAAGATTCGCCCGCTCCGATATGGGTCGTACACCATCACCAAGGCTGTAGGGAACAATGACTTTGAGCTTAGTATTCCACCATTCCTTGGTCTGCACCCAGTATTCAATGTAGACTTCCTTCGTCCATACTTCCCACCTCTATTGGACACCTCTGACATTGCAGAAGAACTAACACCAAAAGAGTTAAACCAAGACTGCATGGAACAAGCCACCATAGACTGTATCATGGAAATGCAAACCAAGAACACTCGCCGACAGAAGATCCAACTGTATCAGGTTGTCAAAGCTGGCCAACTCCTGCAACAAGGCAAGTGGTTCACCAGGGACCAAGTTCAACATAATTTTCCTCATCTCATGGAGGAACTCAATGCAATGGGGACCATTGCTTCCTAAGGGGGGAGGAATGATCTAGGTGGATATTGTTGGCCACCCGCCTATTCCACTTGGGGCCCCACCATTGTCTCTTTCATTTTTTTCCAAAACTTACTATTTCTAGCAGTTTTTTGGGTCCTGAACTTACAGAGCTGTTTTGAGGCCCCAAACGGAGATAGTATGTTGAAGTTACGTCTCCGGGAAGTTGAAACACCAATTTACCCAAACGGGGTCCATAGTTTTGGCGCTTCATCTCCTAGGGTTATTTTTTTGGACGTTTAGAGTTATCCATTATTTCTCCATAATAAATAGGCCCTCGAGCCTCATTGTAACACAGTTCAGAGGTCTGTAGCCACCACATCTCTTCTCAGAGATTCGCTACCAACACCCTAGCTATTTTATTTCCATCATGTTTTTAAGCATATTTCTGTGATTTGATATTTATTAAATGAAGCCTTATTTCCATTGTATTTCTATTTTTATGGTTATTTCTGCATTCTGTTGCATTCCTGAATAAATCTAGATCATTAGAGGCTGAGAATTGGCTAAGTGCTGGCCAGTTTTGTCCAGGACAATGTGAGACAGTTGTGAGAGTGCAGGAGACTCTTGTGAGAAGAGTGCATTGTAATTATTTCATGATTCCATGGTTAATATAAAATTGAAGATAGAGGGATTTTGTGCAACAAGCTTTCCCTAGGAAATTATCTGTGTTTTGGTTTGATTTGATTCTTTCTTTGCTTCATGTGATTGGTGATTGTGTTTAATTTATGCAATTGATTTGCATAAGTGATTCAGTATCTAGATTTAGTACATTGTTAGATCGGATTGAATCCATTGATATACATATGTTCACATAATTTCTACATTAAGTAAGATATTAATTTCTAGAACTTGTCCTTCAACATGATATTAATGACTTTTTCAAATAAATTTCAACCGTCAAAAATACTTTTTTTTTTAAATTAAAAACATGTCACTAGAGAAGGTTACATAAAAAATATAGACGCATTTAATAGGGAAAACACCCTATGATGAGCATTTTTATCGCCAAATTCTAACCCTGATGGGTCATATCATGAACATCCTTTGACTAGTATGCAGAAAATTTTTCTGAGGTAGACATATCCTTTTCCAAGACAGTTAAATCCTCTTTACGCGGTCCCATATGGCTCTGAGGATATTACTGTAAGGGACTATCCATGCCCTAGTGGAATTTTTTGTTGGCCTAGCTTATAGGACACCGGTTGGACGTGCAAGTGATGTCAACTTTGTCCCTAACGAATTTTATTGAGAACACCATTCTAACAAAACTAGATGCTTTTTCCTAGAAAACCACTTGTCTGACCTCAATGACCCTCCCTGGTTTGCCTCATGGGGATGTGGAGGGTGCAACACAGTCATTTCATAGTATCCTTTTCCCATCATGCGACCAGAATGTTACAGGAAATTCCAAGAGAAAAAATAATCCCCTCCAAATGGTGATCAGGGAGCAACCACTTATTCTCAGCACAAGATCATTCTATGAGAGTTTAGGAAGGTTGAAACAAAGTGCATTGGTGGGTTGTTGACACCATCTAAAGATGACAGGAGAACAAGTTAAAATTGGGTGGAGAACAAGTGGTTTCCAAAATTGAAATACCACTTTAAATTCAATATCCTCTTCAACGGGTGGATATATTTCCATTTCCTCAACCTAGAAGATACTAAGTATATTTTGACATCTTCTTGGGTCAAGGGAAGGGGATATCTAATCATAAAAATATGGAAAGTTGGTTTCTACCCCTTTAAGAAATCCACTAGTCAAAATCCGATTTGGACAAAGTTGCCAGGTTTGTCGCTGGAACTCTAGAACGAGGCGGTGATAGGGGAAATTGAAAATCACCTTGGTAAGTTCTACTTTTGGGATGATGGAATTTTTAGTCAATTAGATAAGAGGGTGGTGTGGGTGTTTTTTGAGGTTGATTTTGGAAGGATCTTATTGGTTGAACTGGAACTCTAGTGGGGTACATTCTCTTTCAAATTGTTCATTGACTACTAGGGAATTCCATCCTGGTGCCTGCAATGTCATGAGACAGGTCATCTAATGTATTCTTTCTCTAATAAATATGTTGCTTCATTTTTTTCGCCCCTTTGGATGATCATGTACCTTCATAACTAGGACAAGACGTCGGTGCCTTTTTGAAATTGATATTTCCACAGCTAGTGGTTTCGGTAATCCTAAATCCCCCTCTAAGCCTATTCACAAGATTTTTTTTTCTTATTTTGCTTCTCTGGAGTCGCATTGTCCCTTAGGGAATCGTTTCCAAATATGGATTTCTCTTCCTCGACATTGGGCTCATCGATTATGTGTCCCAGTGATTGTGTTGATTTGTCACTATCTCGCCACTTGTTTATGGGCCCAAAATCAAAAGGCCCTAAGGATCCTCTGATCCATCCCACCGTGGCCAAATTAAAGGGGTCAGGGGTTTCCGGGCATTCTCATGTTGTAGCGCTCATCCATATGCATCCTAAGCCATCTATGGTGATAGGGGTTGACACGATTTCCCTGGATAATGACCTAGAGTCCCTATCTCAAAACACTTTCTCTAACATGGAGCCCCTAGAGATAATGCAGTTTTTCTTCCAACCCTCAAAGGGTAAGGAAAAGCCTACACCACTAAGGGATTTCACTCATATAAAAAAGCAGGTAACTAAATACAAAAGGGTCTTTGTTTCAAATTAGTCTGACTCTATGTCGCCTAGGTCTAAGATTTCCTCTAGAGAAGGGTTCCATGTCGACCTGGATTTTATAAGTGGGGAAGTATTGAAAATAGACTTATATCATTATAAGGTCCTTATAGGGGATATGTCTGATGTACATGTGACCCCATGATTGTAATTTATATGAATATTATGGGTATGGGAGTGGCCATAAAGATAGATCTCTTAGAGGTCTCATCTGGTTGCACAATCCCTCATTTTTTTTGAAAGAGACTATGTGCCCTCGAGAAAAATCATGGAAGTGTTTACTTTCTATTTTCCCATATTGGTATATTTGTTCCTTTGATGCTTCGGGTCAATATTTGGTATGGGGGTGATGTGGACCCTCAAAGTCATTTCCCGGAATGCATTTCTTATTGGTGCTAACATAGTCCTTACAGGTCACTTTCCATTATGGACCACGAGTTTTGCATCCTCAATACGTATGCTCCATATGTCGGTTGGACGACATTTTGGGAAAAAATTGCACTCTTTGGTTTAATTGGGATGAGTTTTATTATCATCACTAGGGATCTAAATTTGAAATTAGGGAGGGAAGAAATATGGGGCGATAAGTCCAATGTGGACCTACTATATACATTCTTCAAGGACCTTATGGATTCATATGCCATGGTTGATGTATCGATAGATCCAATTTCTCCCACCTATCAGAATGGTCACATTGGCCCAAAGGGAATTTTAGAGAGGTTGGATCATTTCATCATTAGTCCATCATTTTTTGGAGTACTATCTAGGGTTTTTTTAATCATTATTCCCTCTTTTGTATTTGATCACCAACCGATTTTGTTGACTTGGGAGGGAAAGTGTATTAGACTCCATTACCCTTTTAAGTTTAACTCCAGTTGGCTTCAATTATCTGAATTTGATTCATTGGTTATAGAAGTATAGGTTCAACCGATTATTCCCCTTCTGATTGACTAAATGAGCTCTATATGTGGTAAATTGTGAGCTCTTAAGAAGGGAGCCAACATTTGGGTAAAGGCCAAGAATGAGGTAGATACAAAGTCCCTCTCTGACATTGAAAATTCTCTGAGGTATTTTAATGTTCCCAATTACCCTTTATTATTTTATAGGCAATAAAAGGAAAAAAGTATGGAATTGGAAGGGGAAAAGAGAATGATTCTTTTGGTGAGGAAGCAGAGTGACACTTGAAGAGTCAAGCTTTATGGGTCACGGTTGGTGACAAAAACTTGAAATTTTTACATATTTATGAAAACATAAGGAAATATAAAAACTCTACAAGGGGAATTTGGGGTGCTGATGGAAATTTTTTGCAGGAACAATAGGATATAATGGAAATCTCTTAGACATTTTAGCGGGAAATACAAAGAGCAGGATTAAAACTTCGCTTGACAACTGGAAATAATCTAACATATGCCTCTCATGTTATTTGTGGAGGATAATGAAAATTTGGGGGGGGCGGTTGATTTAGAGGGAGAAATTGACCATGGTAATGAAGTCTTGTGCGAAAGAGAAAATCCCCATCCCAAATGGGTTGGGAGTAGAATTATTCCTACATTTATTGGAGTTGGTGATGCCGGATCTCCTAGCGGTTGCTTAAGAATCTAGGATCACATGGAAACTTTTTTGGGCCATGAATTCCACATTCATTGCTTTAATATCAAATAAGGAGGGTCCACCAAGTTTTGCAGACTACAGACCTATATCCCTATGTAAGTGGTATAAAAAATGATATGTAATCTCATTTCCTTTAGGCTTAATAAGACCTTGTCCAATCACATCTCTCCAAATAAATTCAGGTTCCTCAAAGGCAAGAAGATATAAGACACCATATCCATTGGTTAGGAATGCATGCATTCTATGAATACCTGGAAGATGGATGCATGTTTTCTAAAGTTTGATCTGGTCAAAGTCAATGATTGTGTAGATTGGAAATTATTAAGCATGGTGTTGCATAAGGTAGGAATTTCACCAAATAAAATTAGTTGGATTATGGCTTGTATCAACACTACAAACATTTTTGTGATCATCAATAGTTTTCTACCCAATTTTTCAAGGCTTACAGGAGTTTGTGTCAAAGTTGTGCCTTATCCCCTCTTTTATTCCTTCTTGACATAGATTGTCTGATTCATAAGATTGGTGATGCAAGAAATAGGGGTATGACTAAGGGTGTGAGGGTCACCATAAATTTAAATGTCACACATTTGATTTTTTTTATGACTTATTATTTAGAGGAGAGAAAAATCTTAAAGAATGGGGTACCATCCACCAGATTATTAAGGCTTTTTATGAGGCTTTGGGTTTGTACATGAGAAAATCCAAATCCATATTGGTCATTAGGGAAAATGAGGCTCTGATTTGCAAGGAGATATGTAAAGTATTCAAGGTTTCTTTTTTTCATTTTCACATTGGGATCACATACTTTAGTTTCTAACTCCAACCTAACAAACATGTTAACAAGGATTGGGGTTGGCTGATTGACAGATTTGAAAAGAAATTTACATGGTGGAATCACATGTGGTCAAATATGGGAGGTTGTTTGACACTCATTAATTTTGTTCTTCAAAACATCTCAGTCTTCTGGATGCATTTTTTCCTATTGCCGATGGAGGTCACTTGCAAGATAGATTCTATTATGGCCATATTTATATGATCAAGACTAAACCAGTTAGGGAAGATACACCTAGTGAGGTGGAAAGTTATTTCTCTTCCAGTCGAAGAGTGGGGTTAGGGAATTTTGGACACACATACATTTAATAGGGCTTTGATCATCAAAAATACGAGGGAAATGTCTAGCAACTATCCATGGTCATAAATCATCAGAGAGAATTAAATGCAAGGGATACATTTCTCTATCTAGATTAGGGAAGGGGAAAAGAGGAAAACATGTTCCTCATTTATTTGGTGCAGCAAGGTGAAAAATAGTCAATGGATGTTTGGTTTTTTGACATGGGATGTTGGGAAAGGTTCATAGGTAGAGATCAACTTGGATGTTCTGAAAGGTTTTACCGAAAACCACTCTTTATTTGTCAAACTTCTCAATTTTCTACATGAAAGAGGTATCTTTTATTTTTCCGAGATCCACAACATGAACGACAAATTTACCTTTCTGAAATCATGGCACAAGGCTGAAGATATGGGGTTACATAAAAATATTGTTGTGGAGTGGGAAACATATCTCCATAAGTTATATGTTGCTAGAATTTATACCTTCGAGCATGATGATAGGATGATCTAGGATGGTTTGAAGAAGAAAGGCCAACTAATGGTCAATTAAATATATCATAGACTCCCCATGGCCAAGAAATATTTTGTTTACAATATGTGGCTTCAAGCATCTTGGAAGTGGGAGATCCCACAAAAATTTAAATGTTTTTTTTGGCTAGCTATACATGATTGTGTGCTTACATGGGAGATCATGCAGTATAGGGGTTTAAATGGCCCTAAAATTTTTCCAATGTGCATGAATGATAATGAGGAGGTGAATCAACTATTGTTGTGGTGTCCCTTATTCATGGTGGTGTGGGAAGAGGTTATGGACACTTTCCACCTTGGTCATATTGTAGAAATTGCAAGAAATTTTCTACTGCCAATGAAAACGAATTGAAATAAAGAGACATAAATTTCTACTACTATTTCGTGGAAAAAAAAACACAGGATAGAAACGCATGCAATAACATGAAACCATCATAACACAAGGAACACAATGATTTTATAGGGGAACCCAACTAGGAAAACTCCTCAGCTACTTTTCATTAATTTAGATGATAATATGGATCAATCATAATTTCTTGTTTCAATCCTGAAGCACACCCTATAATGCAATTCAAATATCTTTCTCACTAACCTATTCTGACCACTATTAATTTTTGCAACTAGGGTCAAATTCCACACTGGACAGCTCAAATGATTAAGATAATAATTTAATTATATTCTTGTTTTTTAGAGGATCAAAATCAACCTATAGATCGCCCCAATTGGTTAAGTAGAAGTTAAGTTATGAATTCATTTTATATTTTATTAGTTGGCCCAACCACATGTTGATCTGGTCAAAGCCCCAAGCAGTCACTCACAAAGTTATAAATATAGGAAACCTCAAGTTCATTTGGACATTTTCTCAAGCGATCTATGATTTTCATCCATCAATTTATTTCATCTACGTTTATGTTTGTGGCTCGCACATGTACGTTGGAAGGAGCTTGCACAGTGGCACGCAATGGATCGGGATCAGAGTCTAATACACATTTAAGATATGGATCTATTGGGCCAAATTCGCGGGAAGGAAAGGCCTAGATAGCGGCTTAGGTAAGAAAAGCTGTGGGCAGAGTGTGTTATGCCTGCGGCCAAGGCACCAAAGTCACTGGCACAACTTGCTAAGGGCACGGCCAAAGTGTCGAGGTTAGATCGGACTGATCTGTAGTAGAGTCGCGGGAAAAAAGTGTTGTGGTATAGGCTTAGAGCCTGAGCGACATGACCTCAGCGTGTTAAGGCCGCAGCTTAGAGAGTTATTGGGAAGATATGATTTGGTTCACCTTTAGTTGATTACATAGCGCTTCCAGACATCATTCGTTCAGTCACAGTTGTGTCAAAGTGTCATTGACAGACTCCTCGAGTTAGATCTACCACTTCATAGTTGAGATCATTTAGTGATCTTTCAGATATGAGTTTTGGTATTATAGATCTATTGATCTTTAGATTAGATCTATTTTTTTCTACTGCAGATGTATCTTCAGTCCTCATTCAGTATCAGTAGTTTTCATCCATTTTCTACAACCAGTTTTAGTGCATTTAAGATCTCACATTCAGTTTCCTTCATGCATAAGTATGGATATGGTTTTATTGCTAGTATGATATTTTTTTTTTCATCGTAAAGATATGTACTCATGGATCATTTTACTGTTGTTTCTGAATCATTTAATGAATATCTAAGAAGAATAATTTCCAAGGGTTTTCCCCGTAGCAGGTTTTTCCCGAGTCTCAGACCAATCCTGGTGTCTATATGTGTTCATGCTTCTCTTTCTTTGATATTTTATTTTCCACTTCTTAGATGATGATGAGGAATGATGGTATTGTTCTTTCCATGTAGTTTCACTTTCTGATGGTTAATGATATAGATATGTTCAATGGAAAAATTATTTGGGGTGAATGCAACATGTTAATAATGGAATGTAACTATCAAAGTAAAGAACAATGTTGCTTTGTGAAAAATTAACATGGTATCAGATTTGGTTGAAGAAAATCCATTGAGATCACCCCAAGTAGACACCTTCTATGGAAGCAAGCAAAGGATGGTAGAGACCTCAAATAATTCTAGGCTATGAGAAAACCCTAGGTAGTTAGTGGATAAGGGTTTGAGAGAAACCCTACTTTATGGTAAAGTCTTGAGATTTTATATATGAAACCCTCGCATGGTCTATGAGGAGATGGTCAAGTACTTGGGATCAATTTGACAATTGACCTAGTTATTGATAAAAAAAATTATTGAAGGCAACACTTCTTTATGATCTATGGATGACTCTTGAAGGCTAGTTCAAGAGGGAGATGATCATCTCTCATTGAAGATAAGTATTCCTTGACTTATAACCCTCACTCTTCTTTATGTTGATTGATTCGATTTATATGATTATTATTTTTGTCATTACTTCCTGCATGTATGTTTGAGCACCTGGATATATCTAACATCTATGATGAGATGTGATGAGTGGATCCCTCCTGAGGATCTTTGGAAATGCAGGAAATATGGCTAGATCGATAAATGCAGGAAAGATGGCTAGAGCGGGAAATGCAGGAAGGTTGGCTAGATCTAGAAATAAAACTAGATTTGTAAAGGGAAAGATGGTTACATCTGGAAAAGGTAAAGAGGCACTTGCACACTACAAGTTGTCTATGTGAAGGTGCACAAGTAATATCAAAAGGAATGCATGGTATATTGTTTTAATGTTATGTTTTAGCTACAACATTGGATGGCTTTGTAAGCCCTTCAGTATATTGAGAATGTATACCTCTTAGATGGATCATGCATGCAAAAATAAGAGTTATTGAGATTTATGTTGATCAAATAGTGCATCTAGTATTGAATGGTTTGATCATGATAATTTTCTTTATTCTGTGAGAGTACTTGATGTGATTTCCGATCTTGGATATAGTGGCATAAATTAATGGCTAACATCTATTTTTTTGAGATCCTGATTATGATTCTAGTGGACGGCACCATTGATTCTTGATATGCATAAGATCTGTTGGATCTCTTATAGAAGGTTACCTCATTTATATGGTGTTGATAATGCATGTGATAAACATGGTGAAATCTCATAGAAAATAGTAATTACACCTTGATGGTTTATTGATTAACGTAACTTGATCCTATTGATTATGATATGCATGGTATTGGAAACCGTGATTATAAAGGCATATTTACGAGGTTACAGATATTTAACTATATGTGGTTATAGCATGCGGTGAAATTAAATTCTTTAACTTGATGTATTGATATTTGTATCTTAAGATTTTGTTGTCACATCAACCTACCACCTTGATCTTTCTATTCCAACCCTTGATGAAATATGGATGACAATATATTGATGATCATGATATATATGTGTTTATCTGCTACTGCTTGATCCCTGTAAAGACAGGTTGATGACATGAATGATGTGGATTCTCATTCAGAGGGAGAACTTCTCTCCTAAAATATTCTTACCCATGATTTCTATTGAAATATGATTTATGAGTGTTTAATATTAATTAATCCACAACATAGGGTTGAGCCTCATTTACGTAAAGGAAGTCTCATAGATGTGACTATGCCTGAGAGAAACAGAATTGAATTTCTATGTAATGAATTCGGTCTATACTCTAAATCCATGGATCTTTGATTTTTCTTGTCATTGTGAATTGATATCTGGAATTCTTGTAATTAAGCATGAAATCAAAGGGTCACTTGGAAGATGTCAGTTCTGCAGATATACTGTAGATGCCAGTAAGATATGTCAGCTGGGAAAGTTCATATGTTTGAACCGGACTTGTGTGTGCAGGTGACCGAGACATTCATATGGATATGTCATTGTGTTTAAGCATTTTGCATCATGTTTGGATGATTGATATTGATAAACAATGTGGTAATTTTGACATGATGCTTAATGATTAAGACATGTCTAGATTTATAGATCTTACCATGATTGCACATTTGGATTTGACATGATTTGATCTGGTGATGGTTGATTTTCCCAGATGACTATTTCATGTGGATATAGTGACCTTCAGTGTCATATATGAGTATACAGACATATGGTTTTGTATTGGCCTCCTTGTTCTTAGCACAATGGTTGTTGTGATGTAGTATGAACATGCATTACGTAATCTTGACGTGTACACATTTACATCTAATAACGAAAATGGCATATAATGACATGATTAAATGGCAGACTTGAAAGCTTGACATGAAATAAAATAAAGACTTGATATGGGTGCTACATGTCTCTAGTTGAAAGAATTGATACTACGAAATCAATGTCTTTGATATAGTTGTAACTGACTTCTAATGAGCTGATTTTATTGACTTAACATTGATTTTAGTAAGGCTAGATATGTCAAAATGATGAGACCTTAGGCTCATAGAGAGTGTTACATGATGCGAACTCCTTGAATTATATTTTTATCTATTGAAGTCGAGATAATGAGTTCCAAGGTATGGCCTTGATTTTTTATTATCGCTTTGATTATACATATTGATAGTCTATCATTGACAGTTTATGAGCCTTTGAAAATATAAGTAAGAGGGAGATGACTTTTGAATATCGTAATGATGTATCATGGCATGATAAATCGATTTATGGAATTTGGGAAAGAAATTCCATATAGCAAGACTATTGAAATTTCTTGGTGTAATGTAAATCCTTGGATATCTGATTTAAAGTTCAAATGTTGATTGAACGTGATATGGCATATTTTAGTTGTTTGAAGCATCGATGTTCCATTTTGAACATTCATTCATATATGATGTGTAAAAAACATGATTGAATTCATGATTGAGCTTCTTCACTCATATTTCCACCAAACATCTTTATTTGGTTGAGATATTTCTCCCATGATATGTAAGTGCATGAATGAACTAATCATATTTTAGACTAGTATTGATGAGCACATTTGGATGTTTTCTTAGTATGAGATCTGCCATGATATCTTGGACGAGAGGTCCATAGCACGACTGAGGTCGGGTACAATTCCGCTAGCAATGCTAGATGTGAGGCATGATGTAGAAGCTCCTAAGAGAGATGATTGATCATGATCTAGATAAGTCATGGATACATGATGATGAGAGAGAATCTAAAATACATATAGTTGGGACTATGTGTTCTCCATTCATTTGAGACAGTGCAGTTGTTCAAGACAAGATGAGGCTTGTGATTGACACCTCCGTGAGAGGGAGGATGATTATAGTATCCATGAGAATTTGACACCTCCATGAGAGGGAGGATGGTTTTGGTATCTTGTTGTTATTGGTATCTTGATGTGATTTACATGATTATGTATGTCCTAAAAAAAACTTGATTTCATGTCCTATAGGTACAGGAATCAATAGATACCAGATGAGAGCAGCGTTGATCGAGGACACTAAGTCAACTCTTTCTCTCTCTTGAGCTACCAAAATGAGGAATTGATATAAAGGGCTCATGGAGTTGAGGGAACTCTGGAAAATAGGGTGTATTCCGCATCTGGCACCGATGTGATGTGTATGATCCTTGTCCATATTGAAAAATCGAGTATCTCCTCCACCTTTATTCATTGTAGATTATACCCCAATTGGCATCATACCCACAAGAGGAGATTTTTGGGATTGGAACTCCCCATTTGGCCAATGGTTTGAGGAGGCTTGAAGGTGTGTGATCCTAACCTCTTGGTAAGTTGATTATCTCATCCAAGCTAGATTATGATGTAGGTTTTTTACCACATTATTATTCAGGGTCATCAATAGGAATATCAGTAGGAAATAGAATGGGTTGGGATAACCCTATGTGATTCTAGGTTGAGAGTGACCTCCCTGATGTCAAATAACCCTATGTGATTCCGAGTTGAGAGTGAGCTCCTCGATGTGACACTAGGGTTGATATGATATCCGCTATGTGGATGCGCATCCTATTTTCTAGATATGGGCTCCCCCATGAGGTTCTGGGTTGAGGTGCACTCCCCGATGCAGTTACAGGTTGAGATGTACTCCCGATTGATATGCTCTTCGTTGATGATATTCCGAGTAGTAGGTTGATGTCAAAAATTATAGAATGACAACCTGATGAATGAAGGGTAGTATCCTAAGCTCCCCTCCAGTGAAAAAATCTTCTTCTTCTAGATCAACTAATGTTTAGCATACAAGTAGGAAAAATCAACAGATAAGAAAAAATAAGCATGAAGAGTACATTGATGATTTGTAATAAGAAAGGTTCACAACATGACGACTACATGAGAGAGATGTTTATGATGACACGTGATGATGAATCAATATAAGAATGGCATATTAATCTATGATCAAATATTATTATATTGTGCTAAGCCGTGATGACTTCATGATGCAGATAACTACAAGCAGAGTTTTCAAAGTGGAATTCTTCCTAGTTGAGAGGGAGTGTTAATTTTTCCAACTACAGTCAAACTCCACATTGGACAACCCATATGATTAAGATAATAATTTAATTAGATTCCTATTTTTTAGAGCATCAAAGTTAACCTATAGATCTCCCCAGTCGGTTAAGGATAAGTTAATTTATGAATTAATTTAATATTTTATGAGTTGGCCTAACCGCATGTTGATCCAATCAAAGCCCCAAGCAGTCACTCACAAAGTTATAAATAGAGGCGACCTCAAGGTCATTTTCACATTTTCTCAAGCGATCTATGATTTTCATCCATCATTTTATTCCTTCTATGTTTATGTTTTTGGCTTGCACATGTATGTCGGAAGAAGCTCACGCACTGGCACGCAGTCAATCGGGATCAAAGTATGATACAAATTTCAAATCTGGGTCTATTGGGCCAAATCCGTGAGTAGGAAAGGCCTAGGTAGTAGCATAGGACAACATAGACGTGGGTAGGGTGTGCTTTTCTCATGGCCAAGGTGCCAAAGACATTGGCACAACTTGCTAAGGGCATGACCGAAGTCTTGAGGTCATATCGGGCTGATCTGAAGTAAAGTCGTAGGCATTGAGTGTTGTGGTAGTGGCTCAGAGTCCTAGAGCTATGGGCTGAGCATGTTAAGGCCAAGACTTAGATAATTATTGGGAAAATATAATTTGGTTCAACTTCATTTTATTTCTCGGCACTTCCAGAAATCAGTCATTCAGTCACAGTTGTGTCGTTCAGTCACAGTTGCATCAGAGTATCAATAACATACTTCTAGATTCAGATCTAGGACTTCAGAGTTGAGATCACTTGGTGATATTTTAGATCCAAGTTTTGGTATTATAGATCTGTTGATCTATAGATCAGACCTGTTTTTTTCTACTGCAGATGCATCTTCCGTCCTCATTCAGTATCAGTCGTGTTCATAAGTTTTCTACAACCAGTGTTAGCGCATTTCAAATCCAGTATGCTATTTTTTTTCTACATCGTAAAGATATGTACTCATGGATCATTGTAATCGTGTTGCTGAATCATTCAATGAATATCTAAGAAGAATAATTTCCAAGGGTTTTCCTCGTAGTGGATTTTTCCCGAGTCTTGGGCCAATCCTAGTGTCTTTATGTGCTCATGCTTCTCTTCCTTTGATATTTTAATTTCTTTTGCTTAGATGATGATGAAGAAATTATGTAATTGTTATTTCCACATAGTTTCATTTTCTGATGGTTAATGATATATATATGTGCAATGGAAAAATTATTTGGGGTGAATGCAACATGTTAATAATGGAATGTAACTATCAGAGCAAAGAACAATGATGCTTTATGAAAAATTAACAACCACCACTTAGCCAAAATAGTCCTCAAATTTCCTCCTATTTCCTTGTGCAATCCTTGATGAAATTAGCCCTTAAAAAATTAGATAATTCCCTATTTCCTTGTGAAATTCCTGAAGGAATTTTTCATGTGCTTAGATGCAAAACCTCGTACACTTAACTAGTATAAAACAATA
Organism: Pinus albicaulis; assembly: GCA_034641835.2. Lineage (NCBI taxonomy): Eukaryota > Viridiplantae > Streptophyta > Pinopsida > Pinales > Pinaceae > Pinus > Pinus albicaulis. Next base: position 1,158,165,319 of record CM076575.1, on the reverse strand, counting down.
AATACAATTATGCCTTTCCTCTCCACTATACTAGGAAATTTTAATTTCATGCATTACTAGGGATATTTTTAGTAAATTGAATAGTTAACTAAGAAATCAGCGAGTCAACAACATTTACAACTACTCAATTGAACTCCTACTAACTCTATTCTTGACTATAACTCATATAACTGAGTTTCACTAATTATAATTCCACTAGATATCTAGATATTAGAAACCAACTCATGCACAACTACACTTCTTGCCCACAAAATCAAATTGACTGACTTAACTAAGTGAGTTTGGCCATGTCACTCCTGCTAATTGCAACTCAAGTCATCCTGTTGATGTGGAAATTTTAATTTCTCTATTTGACTAAGGCATAAGTCAAATGAAACATTTTTTTATCCAGGTGGATATTGGTGTCCACCCGCCTATTCCACTTAGAACCCCACCATTGTTTCTTTCAGTTTTTTGGTTTTCTTAACTGTAGCACAATTTAGTATTTTTAGCTGTTTTCCGGGTCCTAAACTTCCGAAGCCGTTTTGAGGCCCTAAACGAAATTTTTGGTCATCAAACCTTCGACGAATATATGTCTATTCTAGAATTTATATTTTCTGTCAATAATTGTAGTCCTTGGATAGATATTTCTAACGATGTATCATGTGCATCAAATGGAGATAGTATGCCAAAGTTACGACCCTGGGAAATTGATGTACCAACTTACCCCGACAAGGCCCATATTCTAGTGTTTCATCTCCTAGGGTTAGGATTTTGGATGTTTAGGGTTTTCCATTGTTTATAGATAATATATAGACCTTTGAGCCTCATTGTAACACAGATTTCATAGGCTTGTAGCCACCACATGTCTTCTCAGAGATAAGCTACCAACACCCTAGCTAGTTTATTTCCATTATGTTTGTAAACAAATTTCAGTTATTTGATATTAGTGAAATGAAGTGTTATTTCTACTGCATATTTGTATTTATGGTTATATGTGTATTATTTTGCATTCATGCATAAATTTGGATCAATGGTATCAGAGCGGTCTGCTCTTTCTTGATTCTTCTTTTCAAGTCCCCAATGAGGTCGAGGTATAAGGAGTTAGGGCTCGATCTGGTTGAACCTTTGCAAGATCATCCTTGCAAACCCCGAAGGTCACCCATGAGGGACAAAAATAAATATGAGGGAGTAGGAGATCCTATCAAAATATTGCTCGATAACGCCCTTGAAAAATAAAGGAACGCAATGATGGATAACTTCGCCCAGATCCTTCAATGATTTCCCACTGGTGGCGCATCTGCATCTAGCAGCCACTTTGGAGGCACAACCCCTTTTAAGGTACAAGTAAACTTTGAAATTCCCATATTTGATGGAAAAATAGATGCATACGTCTTAGATATATTTTTGAATCTATTAGAAGAATATTTCTCAATTCATGACTTTTCCGACTGGGAGAAGATTATTTTTTCACTCCTCAAAGCTGCCCCCCATGTCAAGAATTGCTATGAAACCTACCATGAGAAAAAGGACGAGGGGGAACCCTCTCTGTTATCGTATGTACCCACTTGGAATTATTTCTTAGACACCATCAAGGAACAATATTATCTCGTGGGGAGCTATGAGGACAAGTATATACAATGGACTACATTGCGACAACAAAGGGATCAATATGCCCATGAGGCGTAGAGCAGTCGGTGATGGGGTGCACTGTTAAGGCACTCCGTTCTGCAAGGTCACCGGTTCGAAACCCATGGGTGTAGGATTAGTCTAACCGAGCAAAAAAAACAAAGGGATCAATATGTGCATGAGATGACAAATATGTTCCATAGAGTGCGCACAAAGTTGGGTATCAGAGATTTAGAGAAACATTTGGTGCTGAAGTACTGAAATTTTATGCATAGATACATTCAGGAGGAAATGGAGTTCCTCGACATCTCCTCGCTTGGTACGACATACCAGTATGCTGCCAAGATTGAGCAGAAATTCAAACAGAAGAAGAGATACTTTGGATTTGTGAATCAAAAGCAAGCGAAAGGTTCCCCAAAACCATAGAACAAATCAAAAATCCAAGGTATGGAAGCCAAAGACAACCTGCAAAATATACAAGCAAAGAACAACACCGCAAAGCCAAATAAGGACACGAGAAAGTGGTGGGAGTTCCATAAGAGCTCCACTGACAACACAAGTGAGTGTTGGGCCAAGCAGTCACTAGTGGCTGAGATGAAGGCTTCTGAATTAGATGCATTCTTTGACATAGGATTAGAAATTGAGAAGGGGAATGACAGAGGGAATCATATTATCGATGCAGAGCCCAACGCCACCATTGCCACCACGAATATCCAAAAGGAAGAACTGGAAGATCTAGAGGAGGAGGAGCATCTCTTCCACTCCTTGATGTGAGAAAAGGGTTCCCCACTATAGTTCATTGTCGATAGCTGGAGCCACAAGAAAATCATTTCAGTAGAGATCGTGAAGCGATTAGGCTTGTCGACCATAACACACCCACAGTCGTACACCATCAGGTGGCTTCACCAACGACCGGATCTCCATGTCAGTTAGCAGTGTTGCCTTCCCTACAACATCAATCCCTTCATCGATGAGGTATTATGTGACATTGCTCCTCTTGAAGTTTGTGATGTATTATTAAGCCAACCATACTTGTGGAAGTGACATGTTGTGTATGAGTCCCAACCTCGCGTTGTTATTGTTACTTTGGGAAATAAGTTGTACAGGATACCAGAGGTACCACCATCTGTCGCTATCTCTTTGGTTACTACAAAACAATGCAGTAAGGTCATTTCCAAAACCAGGAAATTTTTTTACTTGATGATCCGCTCTCAGGTTAGGAATAAGACTGTGGCCATGACCTCCAAACAGGGCTCCTCCGCACGACAACAACAAATAGACAAAGTCGTGGAGGAGTACTGGGACATCTCCACCTCACCTGTAGGGGTGCCTCTGCACTGTCAGGTCAAGCACCCCATTGATATAAGCCCATGTGCATCGCTACCCAATGGAATAATCTATCGGCGCTCTGTTCTGGAGAATGATTAAATAAAGAGGTAGATTCAGGAGCTGTTGTAGAAAGGTCACATCCGACCAAGTCCATCGCCCTATGGGAGCCCGATCGTGTTGGTGCAAAAGAAGGATGGGACATGGAGACTCTGTATTGACTATCTGGCACTGAACAAGATCACTGTCCGGAATAGGTACCCAATCCCACAAATTTATGACCTTCTGGACCAACTCAAAGGGGAAAAATAGTTCAGCAAGATCGACTTGAAGTCCGAGTATCACCAGGTACCAATCGAACCGTCCAATGTGTGGAAGACTTCCTTCAAAGCCAAGGAGGGCCTTTTTGAATGGATGGTCATGCCTTTCAGGTTGAAGAATTCTCCCATAACCTTCATGAGGCTGATGGACAACATCTTACGGCCATTCACCAACTCATTTTTAGTAATGTACTTGGATGACATCCTGATCTTCAGCTAGACTTGGGAAGAGCACCTCCACCACATTCGACAGGTCCTCAAAACAATGAGGAAACATAAGGTGTGTGCAAGTGCACGTTTGGCATGACCCAGGTTCAGTATCTAGGATACATTATTGATGAGTGGAAGGTGCATGTCGATCCAACCAAGATCCAAGTCATTGGGGATTGGCCAACCCCAACCACTCTAATAGAGCTTCGCAGCTTTCTGGGTCTCTCTAATTTCTACCGTAGGTTCGTGTTGGTATTCTCCCATATCACTTAGCCCTTGAGTCCAGTCACTAAGGGAAGAGAGAAAGAAAAATTGAAAGAAAAATTCTTTTGGTTGGAATCTCAATAGAAGGATTTCATAGAATTGAAACATCGCCTCTGTTGTGCCCCAGTGATCACATTACCAGACTTGAAACAACCATTTGAGATCATGACAAATGCCTTTGACTATGCTATTGGGGCAGTTCTTAGTCAACAGGGACATCTAATGGCATATCACAGTGAGACACTGTCCAACGTAGTCCGAAAGTATCCCACTTATGACAAAGAGATGTATTCCAATGTGTAGGCTTGTCAACAATGCAAGCATAAAATTTTGGGGAAGGAAACGATCATCCACACAGACCACCAACCCATGTAGTTCATACAGACACAAGGGAAGTTTCCAAACAATCGCCATCAGAAGTGGTCCACATATCTGCAGCAGTTTCATTTGAACATCAAGTACAAGAAGGGAAGCACCAATAATGTTGCAGAATGCCTCGGCCGACCACTGATCGTGGCGATAACAACCATGCTCAACTCTTGTGGGCACAATACTTCTGATTGGACACTTCTCTACAAGATCGATCCATAATTACAAGACGCCCTTGAAGGGTAACCGAGTTCCAAATTTTCACCTCCAGGATGCACTGCTATGTCACCTGGGACACCTTTGTGTTCCTTCAAGTGAGCGTGACAATATGATTTTGGAAGCACACTACAGTTGGGTCATTGGCCATTTCAGGGTCAAGAAAACAACAGCAGTACTACAGAAGTATTTCTATTGGGCCAAACCTTCGAGAGGATGTCGGGAAGTACATCAGATCCTACATTGCCTGCGCCATTGCCAAACCGACCATAAAGAAGGAAGGCCTCTATACTCTGCTACCTACCCCTAGTCTACCTTGGGAATCCATCTCCATGAATTACATGTGGGGCCTTCCTTCTACTAAGCATGGCAATGACTATGTTTTTGTGGTTGTTGATAGATTCTCGAACGTTGTCATTATGGTAGCCTGCAAGAAGAATATGACAGCAGAAGCCACTTCTATACTCTTCTTTGAACGAGTGTGGGTACACTTTTGGATCCCACAGTATATCATATCATATCAGGACAATAGGTTACTCAGTACATTTTGGTCCAGCCTCTGGTCAATGTTGGACACCAAGCTCACCAAGTCCACAACTTTCCATCCCAAAACTGATGGCCAGACAGAGGTCATCAACAGGATGATCGTACACATTATGCGCATGTACAACTCAAAGTGTCCATGCACATGGGATGAGAGCCTCCCCTATGTACAACATAGCTATAATCAGGCCCTCCACAGCTCAACCAACCACAAACTATTTCAGGTGGGTTTGGGATTCCAACCACTATGTCCCATTGACGTACCCATGCCATTTGAAACTACTCAAGCTGATTCGGCTCATGTCCATTATGAAGCTGCCAAGGTGAAAAAATTCATTAAGTGCATTCAACACATTCACCAATAGGTTCATGACATATTGGACAGAGCCAATGTTAAGTACAAGCAACGACATGATCAACATCGGGTGCAACACAACTTCCATGTGGACGACAAAATGTGGCTACATTTGCATAAGGATCACCTCACTGGACCCCACTGTAAACTTCACCCGCTCCGATATGGGCCATACACCATCACCAATGTTGTAGGGGACAATTCCTTTTAGCTTAGTATTCTACCTTTCCTTTTTCTGCACCCAGTGTTCAATGTCGACCACCTTCGGCCCTACTTTCTACCTCTACTAGACACATCAGACATGGCCGAACAAATCACACCAACAAAGTTAAACCAAAAATGCATGGAACAAGTTAAAATTAATCAGATTATGCACACACCAATCAATAACACCTGCCAGTAGAGGATCCAACTATATTGAGTTGTCAAAGCAGGCCAACTCCTTCACTAGGGCAAGTGGCTCACTAAGGACCAAGTTCAGCAGAAGTTTCCTCATCTCATGGAGGAACTCAATGCAATGGGGACCATTATTCCCTAAGGGGGGAGGAATGATCCAGGTGGATATTGGTGTCCACCCGCCTATTCCACTTGGACCCCCACCATTATTTCTTTCATATTTTTGGTTTTTTTAATTGTAGCACAATTTACTATTTTTGGCAGTTTTTCGGGTCCTAAACTTCCAGAGTCGTTTTGAGGCCCTAAACGACATTTTTTGGGCATCAAACCTCTAGAAAATATGAATTCATTCTAGACTTGATATTTTTTGTTAGCAGTTGTATTCCTCAAATAGATCTTTCTAACAATGTATCACGTGCGTCAAAGAAAGATACTATGCCAAAGTTACGACCCTGGGAAATTGATGTACCAATTTACCCTAACGGGGCCCATATTCTGGCGTTTCATCTCCTAGGGTTAGGTGTTTCAATTTTTAGGGTTTTCCATTGTTTCTCAATAATATATAGGCCTTCGAGCCTCATTGTAACATAGATTTCAGAGGCTTGTAGCTGCCATATCTCTTCTCAGAGATAAGCTACCAATGCCCTAATTAGTTTATTTCCATTCTATATGTAAACAAATTTTAGTTATTTGATATTAATGAAATGAAGTGTTATTTCCACTGCATCTTTGTATTTATGATTATATGTGTATTCCATTGTGTTCCTTCATAAATTCAGATCAATTTTCTTTCTACAATTTAACAATCCCTCTTAGCAAGAAAATGATTCTTGAAAGAACCTTGTCCACTTGGGTCTCTCTTCAACTCTACCAAGTTCTTTGTTGATGTAGTTGCTCCCTCTAGACTATAATAATTTTATGATTTCCTCTATGTAACTTGATCTAAAGACTTTTTCTTTCCCACAATTCTCTGTGAGTCCATCACCTCTCTATTTTTTTCACAACCCGCCTTGCTACCCAATATTTCTCCCTCTAAAATCATGCATCAATAGCTCCATAATCTGCCAATATCAATGATCACAAATCCTTTTTGTGTCACTAAAAATTGGCTCACTTATTTTCCCACTATTAGCCTTCTATCTCCATTAAGAAGTTTTCACATAGGGTATTCTAGACCTGCCCTGAACTAGGGCTCTAGCAATATACCTCTGAACATTCCATGGCTCCTTTCATGCATACTATACTTGAGGTCTTCAAGCTGCTACATACTACTTTTGTTCACAACTATGTTTTTGAATAGTGCCTATATTTCCATATATGCCACATGTCTATGAAATATCAACTACTATCACTCTTCTTAGTGATTTCAGATCTTCCCACATGCAGTCACTCTTGGACTGATCTAGGGCTCCAAAGAACACAACCCCATTTTTGCAGTTTGTTCCTCAATTTTCCCAAATCTACGACTCTTTAGATCTTCCCTTTTTTCTCTGATTTATTATACAAATTGATCTTTGTGTGTTAGTCCTTGTTCTTCTCATTGCTCTGTCCTCAATCCATAAACTAACATGATTCCTGCACCACAAATCTGTTATTCATAATTTCTATGAGAGAAGATCTGGAACCTACTTTCTATGTAGCTTTCAATAGCTCTGATACCATTTAGAAAATGAAATAAATTTTCTACTGATAATGAAACTGAACTGAGATGAAGTGACATAAATTTCTTCTACTATTTTATGGAAAGAAAAACACACGATAGAAACACATGCAATAACATGTAACCATCAAAACACAAGGAACACAATGATTTTATAGAGGAACCCAACTGGGAAAAATCCCTCCGCTACTTTTCATTAATTTAGATGAGGATATGGATCAATTGCAATGTCTTGCTTCAATCCTGAAGCACACCATGCACTGCAATTTTGATCTCCTGCTCACTGACCTACTCTGACCAACATTTAACCAAAATAGGCCATGAATTCCCTCCTATTTCCTTATGCAATCCTTGAAGAAATTAGCCGTAGAAAATTGGAGAATTCCCCGTTTCCTTGTGCAATTCCTAAAGGAATTGATCACCTGCTCAGATGAAAAACCCTATACCCTCAACTATTATACAACAATAAATACAATTATGCATTTTATCTCCACTAAACCAGGAAATTCGAATTGCATGCATGACTAGGTATATTTTTAGTAAATTGACTACTTAACTTAGAGATTAATGAGTTAATAACAATTACAACTACTTAACTGAACTCCTACTGACTATATTCATGACTAGAACTCAAATAGTTGAGTTTCACTAACTATAACTCCAGTATATTGTTATATCGCAACAATCAACTCATGAACAACTCTACTTCTTTCCCACAAACTCGAATTGTCTAACTTAACTAATCGGCTTAGCAATGTCACTCCTCGTAATTGCAACTCAAGTCATCCTGTTGATGTGGAATTTAGAATTTCTCCATTTGACTAGGGCATAAGTCAAATGAAGCCTTTTCTTACTACAATTTAACACACATTATGGATCATAAATCTTTGGTGGCATGCTCAGGGTATTGGTTTAAAAGCCTACCATAATATCGCATCCTACCATTCTATGTCATATGGTCTATTTGGTGATGTAGGAACTCTTTGATATTTGAATAGAAAATGTCTATGCTTTGGGAGGTAGTGAATAATTTTGTGGCATACTTTGTAGAGATATGGCCTAGAAATAAGTGGACATATAAAAGGGAGATCATGTATAAGAACATATGGGATGATCTTCCTACATGATTTTTCGATGGGGACTATTAGCAGAGAAAATGCAGATGTGGTTCCTTTATTTTTTTGGAATGAGACATATATTATCATTTCCAGTTGGAAGGTGGACATGGCACAAACAACAGGGTAGAAATTATTTCACTTTGGGGTGTTCTCCTATTTTAAATGGTTGGGGTTGGATAATTTGCATGTCCATGGTGATTAAAAGAGAACCATTGACTGGGTTAAGGATTTTTTGCAGTTCAATCCACCTATCTTATCCAACTGGATGTGGAGCATAAGGACATTGGTAATGACTTTCCAGAACATTTCCTTTCAACACATATACATGGAACAAAATCAAGTTGTTGATATCCTTTATAAGATGAGTATTTCTAAACACCCAGGTAATTTGTTCTTTATTATCTATTTTTAGGATGTTCTCATGAATGTTGGATCCATACATGTTTCATAGGAGGCACATCCAGTTCCTTTTTAACTGCCTTTTTCCCTCTTCCTTGTCTTTTTGTGACCATTTTTATAGTAGCCTGAGCATACTCTAGGTTAATTCAACTTATATAAGGTATTAATCATCCATATTCTAGAATTTATGTTTCTTTATGAATTATAATGAAAACATTCCTACAATTAAAAAATATTTATCATTTCGCAACGAATGTTGAATTCCGCAGCCATATCCATGATTAGAAAGGTTGCAGTACATTAATAAAGGGATGAAAGATATTTGAATATGACATATGTTCACTACATGGATGACCACTTGTTTGCATGACTTGGTATGCTAATAGTAAAACCCAAAGTCAAAATCTAGGTATGATGGTGCAACTGTCAAACAAAGATAAGGAGGAGATCATGACGACATCAAGTGAGCATGAAAAATACCTATTTGATTATGAGGATATTATTCTAGAAAAATCCCTTAGGATTTTATCTTTTAGTAGAAAATCATGAGGAGATAAAGTTTGAATTTAAATCTATTTCCTAGATGGTAGAACAATTTCATTTCTTATCGCATAGGAAACTTGAACTAGTTTAATGAGGAATTTTATAAAATCCATAAGGAAAAACCATAAGGACGGTTTGGAAATTAAGTATGTTGTGGTTCATTTCTAGCGTTATGAAAATCTTTTTTAAATTAATATAATCCTCTATTTTCAATGCGTGGCTAAGAAATCATTTTATCAGTAGTAGGCATACAGTCACGGGAGGGACCCCTAGTGAGTTGTAACAATAATAAATTTTGTTTCCATTTAAATTTTCTAATAGCATGGTAGTTTCATGAAGTTTTTCCTCCTTGATTAGTTAATTTCAAATATGTTTTAATCAATTGTTGTTTTTATATTCAAAGCACTCATAAAAGATAAATACCAAAAATATTTTATTTTCATATGTATTTTCCTTCTAGAAATTTAGTTTCATTACTCAATTAATTTTGTATATGGTGAAAGAAATCTCCTTTTAGAATTAATTGTGCACATCAACAATAATTTGAAGTTATAAGTTCTCATTTTATTTGCCTTTTGCAAGTAATTTCATTTGCATTATTTTCTGCAAATTGTAGTTAATCTCTTTTCTTTCTGAAATTAGAAATAAAGTTTCCTTTTATGTAATTTCCTTTTATACAATTAGTGTAGAAGTTCTTTTCTGCAAAGTAGTGTTTTCAATGTTGCAGATAGCATTAAAATTGTTTTCCTGCAAATCTAGTGTTAATGTTTCCTTTATGCAATTGAAAATATGTTTTAAATTATGTAATTAGAATTATATTTTCAATTCTGCAAGCAATATATTTCAATTCAATTAAGTATTCAGGTTTTGATGTAACTTTGAATATAAATAACTAGTGTGTAATTAATCTCTAAATCTCATTTCAACATTTTTCCATACTTAGAATTATTTCATGCTTAAAATAATTTAATACAAAGATAATTCCTATTTTATATGGTGCACATACACTTCATAAGTACATGAACCTTGGTTTACAATTAATGAATTAATTTAAGGTAAATTAAATTACCCAACATTTTGGCATCGTTACTGGGAAGTGTATCTAGGATTTCATTTCTGGTTTACATATCATTTTAGGTGCATTCAATATTGATTTTTATAGATGTATAATTAAAACATGATAAAAAAACATTTATGCATAGAGAAAGGTATTCTAGGGGTAGCTTTGGAAGCAGAGTTAGAATTTCAATTCCAACATCACCACTCACTCCCACTAGACCTTGTAGTGCCACACTATACATTGAAACTCGCAACCCATCATTTGCAGGTAGACATAGACTCCATGAGGTGCATATATATGAAATCCAACCAAGAGATTCACAAACTTCCTCTACTGAAGTTGTATTTGAAGAACCTACATCCCCAACAGAAGAAGTAATCTTTCTCTCTTCTATAGGAGAGAAAATTATAGGACAATAATTAGAATTCCCTAGTGAAGAAGAAGAAGAAACTTATTTTAATATTCCATTAGTAGAAGAACTAGAAGAAGAGTTATACAACCCAATTATAGAAGCTTATAGTAGCTTTGACGAATCTACAATGGCAGGGGAAGGAGAAGGAAAAGTACATAATGTAAATGGTGAACTTAGGATTGGAGGTGGAAGAGGCTAAGGAGGAAATATATGAGGAAGTGGAGGACTAATCGGAATCTAGATTGGGGACAAAAATTAGCTAAAAATTCGAAGTACTTAGAATCGCTCCAAACCAAAACGAACAGATAGGTTTCTTCGCTAGGAATACGACACACTTTGTTTCACTCAAAATATAATATGTATGAGGAAGATAGAGCCCGTTGTTCGTTTTCCTAAATAGCTAAAAAATTTGCAGAAAAGGACAGAAATGTGACATGGAAGCCTAGTCAGCAAAAAGGAATATTCTAGGAATATTCCTTCATTTTCACCCAATGACACTATTCCAAGTGTCAATATGTGGTTGGATGATGTATGGGTGATTTTTTACATTTTTATTTGATTGGGGGTAGCCGATGGGGAGCGTGACATGTGGCAAGCCTGAAGGTCGCCATGTGCCCCCCCTCCAAGGCCGAAATGTGGTTAATAATGGTAGAATTTTAAATCAAGATCAAATGTTGAATTTTATATAATGGTGAAAAATTTATTACAAGCAGAAGGGTGAAGGTCAAGGTCAACCTCGCGACCTCCCCCACACCAACACAACCAACTACCAATAGACCAAGTAATGGAACTTAATAAACTATAGGCGCATATTATATTTAAATTAGTATAGTTTGACTAATGGGGGTAAGCGAGGTCATCCCCTCACCACAGAACCACACCCCAATGACAATGGCAGAGGGCTTACACTAATGCGTGGAGGTTAGTGTTAAAACTGGTTATTTAACCCTTAAACAAGTTTTAATTTGATCTAATCACATATTAATTGCAGATTATGTTAATGCGCTCCATTAGAATTTAAACCATGCTTATCCCACAGTTAAAAAAAGATTAACAGTTAATTAATCCTGAGATTAATTTGGCAGTCAGTTTGGTGGGTCCTCTAGTTTCGGCGCCACTACCAAAATTGGCAGAGTTAATTGGAGTTTCTCCATATTTGGAGGAGTTGTTCTAGAAAATACTGAAGAAGCCATAACTTTGGAATATTTCGACCAATTTTTGCTTAGAAAGAGTCATTCCTAGATGATTTGGATGCTATAAGCATGATGGTAAAGGTTATACAGGCAAAGGAGCACTTCTTTAAGTGATTTTTCCACTTTGAATATTTAAGAAGCCTAGGGCCACCAGGAGAGGAGGTCATTCCTAGTCCACTTGAAGACCATTTGCAGAGCTTGAAGAATCTATTTTGAGGTTTTTAGGTCTTCTAAATCCAATGGAGCAGGTTGCAAATCCATTGGAGCATTGTAGGTGCATGAAATCATAGAAATGACCATTAATCCAAAGAGAGCCTAGCCATTGAAGCAGGTCCATGGAGATGTAGCCCAGGAGGGGTGAACTCCATTATCAGCTACTGTGTAATGTGTTTGATGTGTTTTATTTCTATGCAATTTACTTGTTACGCGTTTTTTTAACAGTTAATTAATCCATGAATTTCTCATAAAAAACACAAAACTTGACACATAAACCCTCACATAACTAGCTAATTTGAGACGATCCTAAACACATTTATTCAATACTGATGAGGGAGATAGCACAACAAAACTAGTTTTCCCATATTCAAATTTAGGACAAGGTGGTAGAGGAGAATGAAATCCTTATGCATTTCCAATCTTTGATATAGACACCACAACCACAATGAAAAATATCTCACCTTCCATCCTCCCTAATTTTCATGGTTTAAGAAATGAGGACCCTGAAACATTTCTTTTTGAGTTTGAAGTTCTATGTAGATCTTATGACTACTTCATTGATCCTTATAAATTGAAATTATTCCTAGCTACTCTTAAGGATGGAGCACTTAAATGGTTTATGGTTTTAGGAACATGTACTATTAGAACATGGGAAGAAATGAAAAATGTGTTCTTAGAAAAATATAAGGATTATTGCATGCCCCATAACCTTAACGATGAAGTCTTTAAGATGATGCAGAAAGAGGATGAAAGTCTTAAAGACTTCCTCAAAATGTGAAGTTGGGTTACACTTTTTGCCTTTTTTTGAGAAAAAAATATCATTTTTAGAAGTTATTCAACTTTCTACAAGCCAAAACAATATTTCTCTTTACAATTTCATTTTATGATAAAAATAAAACTTGTCAGAAATTTTATTAGCTTTCTATTACTTATTTTTCAGAATTTTTTTATTTACATTTGATATGTCAACTTAAAAAAATTTTGAGTGTGTGCTTTAGCAATCGAGGGATTCATAAAAATTCATGTTGAGTAGCGCTGGTGTATTCTTTGATAACTTGGTGTTTTTGAGAAAAAAAATGTGTTGCAACAATACAGACGGATTCTACTTCTATATTATTATATTTACGAAACCAACTGATGCATATCATAATTACTAGAATTTTTTGAACTGAACCAATATGAAAAAATTGCATATTTTGAATATGTTTCGGTCAGCGCCAAGTTTCTCAACATATTAGTTATAAACTAAAAATCTAAAATCTACTCATTATAGATGACGGGCCAATGTAATGCACCATAAATTTTCCAATATTTTTTATACTGTATTTTGGGAGATACAGAATTTTGATTTCACTGAATCATAATGCCCTTCAGAAATTTTTTGCACCCATTTTATTAGAAAATTAATTAAAATCAGTAAATATCTATGAAATTCCATAAAATTTATATCTGTTGAAAGTAGATTGAATTCTGCAAATGCTAGTCTTGGTTCCAAAAGTTAATTCATAAAATTTGATGGAGTTTAACCATTCCAAAGTTGAAGAAATGTGTTCAAATCCAAATTGCAGTGTAGTTGCAAATGTTTTAATTCAGTCAAACTTTTGTAGTAGTTAGGCCGAACGTTTATCAGTGCACCATTCCATTAATTTTAACGACAAACAAAGTTCTACCAAAATTTTATTAAAATTCCGGCCAAATGTTTTATTGCAAATTCAGTCGGCCGAATAAAATTCAATAAATCCCCTCCAAAAAATCAAATTTCGTAACTCTATAAATAGTCAAAATGGAAACATTATTTTCGCATATTTCTTCATTTGGATTGAATTTGCAAAGGAAATATTTTGGGCTGAATTTTCAAAGGAAATTTTTTAGGCTGAATTTGCAAAGGAAATTTTTTAGGCTGAATTTTCAAAGGAAATTTTTTGGGCTGAATTTTCAAAGGAAACTTTTTGGGCTGAATTTTCAAAGGAAATATTTTGGGCTGAATTTTCAAAAGAAACTTTTTGGGTTGAATTTTCAAAGAACATTTTTTTCGTGTATTTTTTGAAGTGTCCTTTTTTTAGAGTAAGTGTTTTGAGCTGAAGTAAATATAATTATTTTTTAAAGTGAGTTTTTGTCTAAATTTTTAAAGTGAGATTTTTTTGCAGGACTTTGAAGGAAATATTTTGAGCTTCATTTTTAAAAGACATTTTTTTTGCGGAGTTTTTAAAGTGACTTTTTTTTAAAAGTATGTATTTTGTGCAAAATTTTTAAAGTAAGTTTTTCTTAAATCAAATCTTTTGTGATGAATTTTTGAAGTGAGTTTTTGTCTAAATTTTGATAGTGACTTTTTTTTTGCAGGTTTTTGAAGGAAATTTTTTGAGCTTCATACTGAATTATCATGGGAAATCAAAGGAATTGCAAGAGAAAATATGATCGAATAAGAAACCTTGAGGCTCATAGAGAATACGGGAGAGAATATTGCAAAAAAAAGAGAGAAGAACGCTCAAATATTGAAAGGGAAAATCAACCTCAACTAATAGTTGAAGAAGGTATGTAAATGTAATTATTATAAATAATATTTAAAATTTAACTATTGTATTGTGAAAATTAATTTTTATTTGTTGAACTAATTTGAAAAATATTTTGCAATGTAAACAGAGAGATATATTCCTCATAACATTTATGATGAGATAGAAAATGTTGAAAGAGAAAGTGAAAAATATATTGAAGCAATGATTGAAGATGTTGAAATGTCGAAAATGTTGAAAGAAATTCAAGCGAAGAAATTGAATCACCGGGTATGTATATATATGTCATGTGTATTATTGAAATTATACATATTTATTAATTTTTAATTTCATTCAAACTATTTTTTAATTTAACTATTTATTGAATATTTAAACTCATTTTGTACATTTAATTCTCATATTTACAAATGAAATCAATATTGATGATGAGATGTTAGAAAATGTTGACACTGACACATATGGAAATAAAAAAGCTGACCATGTTATACAATATCGTGTTAAGCACATTATTGATATGTTCTTAAAAGATGAAAATGTGGAAGTTCAAGCCCAAATTTTGAGAAGCCTCTTAACATCAAAGAAATTAAAAGAATCTACGACTCTATTGGGTATTCGAAAACAACAAAACATTAAAAAATGTAGCAAAATGTGGTACAAAATACAAATAATGCTCTAAAGTTAATTGGAATATCTAGAAAGAAAATCAATTTAGATGTAGATAGAGAAATACAAATGTCAGTGGTTTCATCAAGTACTAAAGAGAATCGTTTGGTAGAATCTATGGCACAAGAATTAGGGAACTCACGAAAAAAATTGCACAAACATCGGAAATTTTGATTGCAAATAGATGTAAATAATGAGCTTGCTTGTTGGACAATTATTTGTAGGCAACCATACAAAGATAAACTTGGTGAATATATTAAAAAAATAATATATGAATACTGGATGAAAAATTCATGTGTTTCACCAAAATAAACGGATGTGATGCGGCGAAGAATAACACAAAATCAATACGAATAACATGCAAAACATATCTTGGACACCACTCAGATAGAGTTGTTCAATAAGTTCATAGAATAGAATCATGGAATTAATGTCTCAATCAGTTCTTTTGTGCAACAAAAACTATGGTATGTTAAGCCTACCACTTTGTGCGAAACTTGTTGTTGTCGTTATCATGTGGAATTTCAGTTATATTATGACCCATTCCTTAATTTTGGTAATTTTTTTTGAAAAAATTCACCTCCTCCTTCCACTATCCATGATTTCATATCCCAAATTCTATGTGCAAGAGAAAGCCATGAATTATTTTACCAAAAGAAATGTGTTGGTGGTAAAAAATGCGATCATTGTGGAAATTTGATTTTATTTCACAACAAATATCATATTGATATAAATGACCAATAATTGTCAAACATAAAAGTGAAATGGAAGAGATATGAATATATTCATACTTTGATTGGTTCAAGTAGTACTACAAGTGCTAAAAGAATTGATTTACAAGAAGAAGAAACTTTTGTGATAATTTTTTGAGAAATTTTGAGGCAGAAATTTATAAATACAACAAGCATTCCCATTGAGCTTGATGGCAGGACTTGCAATTCAAAATATCCCGTGAATTTTGTCCACCAGGGTCCATTTTTTCAATAGTTTATTTTGCAGAGAATTACACATTTGTTGCACACAATGAAATACATTGTGAATACTATCATTCTAACCAAGTCTCTATGCGTGTCCATATTCTATATAGAAACATTGAAAAAAATGTTGATCATATAGAAAGCACCAGTGAAAATGGACATGTTATAAAATAATATCACTTTTATATCAGCGATGATCGGACACATGATACACATTTTTTACAATATCGTTTTTATAAGATTTATGACTCGTTGAAAGGTCGTGGAATAAAATTCAATGAACATTGGATATGGTCAAATGGATGTGCAGGTCAATTCAAATCTTCGCGATCATTCTTTTGGTTGTGTAGTCTTCGTATGAAAACCCGCATTAAACATTTTTGGAATTTCTTTGAGACTGGTCATGGAAAAGGAGAACATGATGGTGCAGAGGCATGTTTAATATGAGCACTTTGAAGATATCAAATGGACCACTATGCAAACCGACTTGTCTCAGCTGAACAAGTTGTTCAATGGTGTATCGATGCACTAAGCCATGAGACTAACCGGTCAAGGGAAGTACGAAGGTACATGTACATATATACAAATTAACTTGCACATATATATATAAATTTAATATATGATCTATTTTTTATTAATTTTCTAATTTTAAACATTATTTTTCACAATGATTATCTTTGATCATATAAAAATTGTATTTTAAATAACATATTTATATTCTTGTTTGAATTTTCCATATAGGTTTTTTTGGCATATTGGGGTCCAAGATGTAGATAGTGTTAGTGTCAGTTTTTGCATCCTGCCACCAGTGATCAAATCGACTCTTATCATGTCTTGTTAGGGTACCATTGTTAAAAAAAATTCCTTCCATTAGGTCATCATGAACAAATTTGGTCACTAGATGTAGATCTAGGTCTGATTTTACTCTTTCCAAAATTTTACTAATTGTTGGGTTATTTCACTTCTCAGCTGAGGGTACCATCATTCATGAGTTCTCATCATAATTGCAATAATATTTATCATGGTTTCATTCATTCCAGAGTCTCCATTATTTATTTATGGTTCCAAGGTCATCAAATCATCATTTCATGAATAAATTACAGCAAGTGAAGGAGCGACAATAAAATAACTTCATCAATAAATTTGATTTCAAAGAAAAATGTAATTTCATATTCGTAAATTGTAATAAGTACTTTAGAGTTCCAAGTAGCTGCAAATGCTCAAGTTCCACTAGCAAATGTTCAAGGTTCCAAGAAGAAATTCAGTGTTCCAAAGCCACCAAAATTTCAAAGTTCAAAATATCAAGTTCAAGGTTAAAGGCAAAAAGAAAATGAAAGGTTGATTTTGAAAAAGGTAAATGTGGGTCCATGTTCATTTAATGATTTTTCTTCAAGTTTAAAAGGCCCTAAAAGACCAAAACACATTCACTCTCACTCTTCAACATCGATCTCTAAACTTGCCCAAGCCAAAAAACCAATTTTTGCTTCAATAAATTGAGTTTCTGGTCCATCGCTACGGTTTTCCTCAAGGCGTTGCACTTTTCAGGTGAGCATGCTGCGCTTTTTCCAAAGACGTTGCACTTTTAGTAGAGCTCTCTGTGCTTTTCTCAAAGATGCTACGCTTTTATTAGTGAAGAAGCTACAACCATAAAAATTGTTTGCAAGGGTTTTGAGGGGGAACTAAAAGTTTATTCAGCTATTTTTAAGTAAGTTACATCCCGCAAAACCCTCCTTGCAGCTAATTTTCATAATTTTGGTGTGAAAACCCTCCATTGATATCCATGCTATGTTTTAGTGCCTAAACCATATTTTTCAAGTTTGCAAGCTAAATTTTCTTTCCCCTAGAGCCTTTTACCTCCTTTAAACTATTAATCATCCCCCACAACCCTCACATCCCTTCATTCTCCATTCCTAAATCATATTCCCTAAAACCCCACCCCTAAGACGCACTTTTCTAGGCAACTAGACTAATATCCATGTAATTAAATTCCCTAGCCCATCCTCCTTATAATTTTAACTCCCCATCACTTCCATAAGTTTAATAACTCTCTTTCACCCTTCCCTAAATTTTCCCACACCTATCCCAACTCCCTAGATCTCATTCCCTCTTCCTTCCCCTTCCCCCCTAAGGTTTCTAGAAAACTAAACATTATGGAAGAAGAGAGAAACAATATGGAAGAAGAGAGAAACACCATGGAGGAAGAGAAAAAGACCTGCAACAAAGGAGGGAGAATGTTAAGGCTTGAACCATTAGACACCAGGGAATTGATGTCATCACCCCTAGAAGTCAAATGTTTCCAGCATGTAGGTTGTTTTGAGTTTTGTGAAATGGTCCAAAGAGTGTAGAACCATCCAAATTTGACTAGGATCTTCATCACAAACCTACAAAAATACCAAGTCACCATTACAGGGGTGACATTAACCATTTCTATAGACATTATTGCAGCAGCAACAGGGATACCTAATGTAGGTTAAAAGTGGTTCAAAACTCAAGATTTGAATGCCCAATTGTATGAACCCTACCTCAAAGCACCCTACAAAGACAAAATCAAGAAAATATTCCCTTTTGGTCAGCTACTTAATAGGTTTTCTCCCATGATGAAAATAATCATGAAATACTTTACTTGTGAGGGCAGATTCTCCAGGCTATACAACTACCACATCAGGTTACTCATGCATTTTACCAAGGTGAAATTGCTCAACATTCCCTATTATTTGTTCATGAGCATTGACAATATGGACTACAAGGTACAGAACAGAGAGTATGAGTTTCAAATGAACAATATTTTCCATAATTCACTCATAAAAATCATTTTCCTTCATCACCTCAAACATATTAACA